>WOXC01004711.1:0-67231 GCA_011680675.1 Gymnobelideus leadbeateri | reverse complement strand
AGGCGTACCCAGCAAAACTGAGTATCATGTTTCAGGGGGAAATTTGGTCATTCAGTGGAATCGAAGACTTTCAAGCATTCTTAAGGAAAAAACCAGAGTGGAATAGAAAATTTGACCTTCAGATACAGGAAGCAAGAGATGCTTGATAAGGTAAGGGGAAATGAAGTCACTATCAACTTATCAAACTTGAACTATTTGCATTCCTACATGGAAAAACTATAACTGTAACTGATGAAAACTTTCTCAGCATGAAAATAGCTGAAGAAGGGTATATGGGCATATGAATACATATGTGAATGTGTGTATGTATATATATATATATATATATATATATATTTACATGTATACATGGATAGAGGGCACAATTCAAATTTAATGGGAAGGGATGATACTCAAGGGGTGAAACTGAGAGGTGAGAGAGGAACATAACAAGAGGAGATGGGGTAAGACAGAATGGGGTAAAGTATCTCATGTAAAACAGACAAGGGAAGGTGGTTGCAGGAGAGGAGAAGAACAGGAAGGCAAAAACGCAAAACCTTATTCTCATTGAATTTGACTCAGGGAGAGAATGACATATATACTAAATGGGATATCTCACCCTACAGGAGAGTGGGGGGAGGGAGATGGGGGAGAGATTAGGGAAATGAGTGCAGGCTGGGGGGAGAGAAGTTGGAAGCACCCACTTTTGAAAAGGGACAAAATAAAAGTGGGGAGTGGACCAGGTCGAGGTGGGATAGTAGGGAGGGAAATATCATCAGTCTTTTACAATATTTCTCCTATGGTAATGTTTTGCATAGCTAAACATGTACAACATATACTGAATTCGTTATCTTCTCAGTAAGAGTCTGTGACAAGGGAGGAAGGGAATGAATCTGGAATTCAAAGTTTTAAAATCAAAAGTTTTACAAATATATAAATACTATTATTAATACTATTTTACACATAATTCAGAGATAAGATGTGCAGGCATTGGGGCATGGGGATTCACCTTGCCACACTGGAAAAATTGAGGGGGGGTATGGAAGAAGAGATGGGAGAAAGCAGTTTGGATGAGGGGATATCCTTTGGGACTGATATTCTGTGGTAGTGGGTATGGGAAACATGGGGAAAAATCTGACAGAAAGGAATGATGCAAACCAGAAGTTAAAAAGCATTAGAAAAAAATAATTGAATCTGAAAGAAAGAGAAAGGAAAAGACTCATTTTTCATTTCTCTAGCAGAAACATTTTTTTCAGATTATAATAAATACACTGTAGTGCTTAAGGTTAAAAAACAAAATGAATTATATGTAGCTCATATTTACAGAACTAAATTTCAGAAGGAAAAAGTAACAAATGACAAAACAAGTACATTGAGAATATGCCAGATTGGAGAGCAAACAAAGAAATAAATGATGTTATTAAATAAGGATATTAAGTTGTCAGATAGAAATAAGGAGTAATATAGTATCAATAGAATATTTTGTACTTATTGTAATTTATATAAATAACTCTTCAGGGAATATGTATATTTCTATTAATTTTGACAGGAATATCATGTATTTAAACATAGTGCTAGACTTCCATTGTACAAAGAAAATAAAAGAAAATAGGAATTTGCTCTTGATGAATTTACATTCTGTTTGTTTGCAAAGTGACATATTTCTGTCAGTACATTTAAAATCAGTGTAATGTTTGCAGGTGACATTTGAAATAATGGCATTTGCCATAGTCAGGTAGAGCTCAGGAAAAGAGAGGCAGCTATGTAGGATGCAAGGCATGAGAAAGTGTGACTTAGAATTATATTATGGCATTACTTTTGACAAATAACTAGATATCAACATTAGGAAACCAATCACTCTATAGTATTGTAAGCATGTAATTTGTAATAAATAAAGCTACATATGTTATGGCAATGACAAAACAAAACTACTGATGAAACACATTTTAAAAATAAATGGAATTTTATTTTTTCCAATTATATGTAAAGCCATTTTGACAATAATTTTTATCAAAATTTTAGGTCCAAATTTTTCTCTCCCCTCTTCCCTCTTCCTAAAATTGTAAGCTCTTTGATATAGGCTATATGTGTGCAATCATGTAAAACCTATTTCCACATTAGTCACAGTTATGAAAGAAGAAACAGACCAATAGGAAAAAACACATTTAAAATAAAATAAAAGTAATATGCCTAAACCTGTATTCAAAGTCCATCAATTCTTTCTTTTTTGGAAAAAAGGAGAGAGAGAGAGAGAGAGAGAGAGAGAGAGAGAGAGAGAGAGAGAGAGAGAGAGAGAGAGAGGGAGAGAGAATATAGTACACTTTGATCTGGGTTCAGATTCCATAATTCTTCCTCTGGACATGGACATATGTCCTTTGTAATTTTCTTGGATCATTGTGTTGAAGAGAAGAACTAAGTCATTCATAGCTGATCATCATGCAGTGCTATTGTTACTGTTTACAGTTTACTCCTGGATCTATTCATTTTATTTTTGCATCTGTTCATGTGTGTCTAGGCTTCTTTTCTAAAATATGCCTCCTCTTCATTTTTTATAGAACAATAGTATAACATTACATTCATATACCACAGCTTGTTCAGCCATTCCTCAATTGATGGTCATCTCCTAAATTTCCATTTTTATTTTCAGCAACACATAAACAGCTGCTATAAACATTTTTGGGGGGTGGAGCCAAGATGGTGGAGTAGAAACAGGACTTCCAAGGTGCTCTACCCCACACCATATTCAAACTATGTAAAAGGGGACTCTGAACAAATTCTGGAACCCCAGCATCCACAGAACGACACAGAGAAGCTAACATCCCACTGAGGACAGCCCAGGAGATCTTCAGGAAGGACCAGCGCAGCCTTCTGGGAGCTGGCAACCCAGCACACAGAGAGATGCACCCAGGTCCACTTCAGCCTCGGTTTTAGCCCCAGGGCAGTTGGGCCAGCAGCCAGCTGGAGGGACCCCAGAACACCAGCAGCTGTGGCGATTCCGGAATTATCAACACAGACATGCCTAGGACAAAGTAAAAGGTTAGTGCCCTATGGACTTTGGGACCAGTATTTGGGGAATGTGTTGGATTCCTCCGCTGGGGGCTAGAAACAGCTGAGGGTACACTCGCCATTTTGCAACTTCAGTGGCATCATCAGCTCCTGGCCTGCGAACTGTAGGGAGATCCAGGGATCAGTCTCGGGGGGTAATCACTCTTGCTTTAACTTGCTTGGATCTGGATTGTGATCTGGGGATAGGTCTGGGGTGGGTATCCAACTTGCCAGAACTAGAAGTTGTGAAGACCCCGACATTCGTGATGGAAGCTCCCCTGTCTGGTGGCAGAGTCCTACTGTGGCAACAAGCCCGGAAGTCAAGTAATTAACTGGCAACATGCCTAGGCAAAGGAAACAAAATAAACAGAAAAATGCAACATTAGACTCCTATTTGGGGGGCAAAGAAGATCAAAGCATAGAACAGGAGGAGGACTGTGAGGTTAGAAATCCTGCTCCAAAAGTGCCAAAGGAAAATATGAGCGGATTACAGGCCATAGAGGAACTTAAGAAGCAGATAAGAGAAGTGGAGGAAAAATTGGGAAGAGAAATGAGAAGGGTGCAGGAAAAGTATGAAATGAGATTTAGCAGGGTAAGTGAGGAAAATAACACCATAAAAATAGACTAACTCAAAGGGCAAAGGAGGCCCAAAAGGGGAATGAGGAGAAGAATGCCTTAAAAAGCCAATTTACCAGATGGATAAAGAATCTCAAAAGCTCACTGAGGAGATTCATTCCTTCAGAGTCAGACTGGAGCAAATGGAAGCTAATGACTTTATGAGAAATCAAGACTCTGTTAAACAGATCCAAACAAATGAAAGAATAGATGACAATGTGAAATATCGCATGGGAAAAACCACTGACCAGGAAAATAGATCCAGGAGAGACAATTTAAAAATTATTGGTCTACTTGAAAGCCATGATAAAAGAAAGAACCTAGAAATCACCCTTCAAGAAATTCTCAAGGAAAATTGCCCTGATGTTTTAGATCCAGAGGGCAAAATAGAGGTTGAAAGAATCCACCAATCACCTCCTGAAAAAGATCCCAAAAAGAAAAGTCCCAGGAATATTATAGCCAGGTTCCAGAATTCCCAGATCAAGGAGAAAATACTACAAGCAGCCAGGAAGAAACACTTTCAATATTGTGGAAACACAATCAGAATAGCACAGGACCTGGCATCTTCTACACTGAGGGATCAAAGGGCATGGAATATATATTCCAGAGGGCAAAAGAGCTGGGATTGAAGCCAAGAGTCACCTACCCAGCAAAACTGAGTATCTTGTTTCAGGGGAAAATATGGTCATTTAGTGGAATAGAGGACTTTCAAGCATTCTTGAGGAACACCCAGAGTTAAATAGAACATTTGACATCCAGACACAAGAAGCAAGAGATGCCTGAGAAAGTAATCAGGGAAAATAAATTAAAAGGAACTTATCAAAGTTGAACTATTTACATTCCTACATGGAAAAACAATAACTGTGACTGATGAAACCTTTCTCAGTGTGAAAATAATGAAAGAAGTGTATATGGGTATATGACTTCATATGTGAATGTGTTTACCATGTTTACCATTATACATGGATAGAGGGCACAGGTTGAATTTGGTGGGAAGGGATCATACCTAAGGGGTGAAGTTATGAGGTGAGAGAGGAAAGTGGCAAGAGGTGATGGGGAGAGACAGGGTAGGGTAAATTATCTCATGTAGAAAAAGCAATGGGAAGTGGCTACAGGGGAGGGGAAGAACAGGAAAGCAAAAAGGCAAAAACATAAATTCATTGAGTCTGGCTCAGAGAGAGAATGACATACATACTTAATGGGATATCTCACCCTGCTGGAGGGGAGAACATTCTGGGGGGAGGGGGCTTGTAAGTACCCACTATGGAAGAGGAACAGCTTCAAAGTAGGGAATGGACCAGGTGGGGGGTTGGTTGGGTGGGAAGGAAGTATAAGCAGCCTTTTACAAGCATCCTTTACATATCTACTATGGTAATGTTTTGCATAGCTTCCAGGTACAAAACATACTGGATTGCTTATCTTCCAAGAGGGAATGGGTGACAAGGGAGGAAGGGAATGGATCTGAAATTCGAGGTTTTAAAATTAAATGGTTCAAATATATATAAATTATATTATTAATACTATTTCACATGTAATTGGGAGATAAGATATTCAGGCATTGGGGCACAGAGACTCACCTCGACCTAATGGTAAATTCGAAGGAGGTATGGGAGGAGATATGGAAGAGAGCAGATTGAATGAGGGGATATCTTGTGGGACTGCTATTCTGGGTTGGCGGGTAGGGGAAAAATGGGGAAAAATTGTAACTCAAAATCTGGCGGAAATGAATGATGTAAACCAGAAATTAATAAAGCATTTGTTAAAAAAATAAAAATAAAAAACACATTTTTGTATGTCATTTTTTCCCATTTTTATGATCTCTTTGGTATACAAACCTACTAGTGGTATTGTTGGATCAAGGTTTGTGTACAATTTTACAGGCCTTTGGGCATAGTTACAAATTGATCTGAAGAATGGTTGGATCAGGTCACAACTCTATGAACAGTGCATTAGTGTCCTAATTTTCCCATATCCTCTCCACATTGATTTTTTTTCATTTTTTGGTCATATTAGCTAATATGATAGTTGTGAAGTCGTTCTTCAAATATGTGAAACATAGATTTTTAGGGGAAAACTATTGCAAACTTTTTCTGCAAACATTTGCAAAGTTTTATTGCAAACTTTCCCTTACATTCACAAACCCTTTGTTGCACTCTATAGCACTAATTGTAAAGAGCCAACACTGTGTATAACAGTGGACACACTATACATTTGTAGCAGTCACTTTCTGTTTTCAAAAAAAAAAGTTCTAATACTGAAGAAATTAAATTTCAAACAAATTATACTATAATAATCATTTGGCAGACTGTAAATAACTAGAGAAATAGGGTTCACATGGCAAACATCATGCCATTCCTTCTAACAAAGAATGTTGTCATCCACCTGAAACTTTAAAAGTTGCCTTGAGTACTGAGAAGTAAAATTACTTGTTCAGACATACAGATGGTATGTGTTACAGGTAAACTTTAACTAAGAAATTGGTTTCAAAGCTATCTTTTATTCTACTAAGCCATTTTGCCTCTGTAAACAAATATATCACTTTTTTCCCCCATGGTTCAATTGGAGACTTTTAATTAGGTAGAATGTGTACTCCATGTAGGTTATATATATCAGAACATATTTATTTTTACATGGTGGTCAGGAAGGCATAGAGGAATGTTTGCCCACCCTTCTACAAGGAGGAGTTGGATTGTTGACAGGCAGCGGGTGGGAGGATGGGATCATGAAGATGGTCATTCAGTTCTCCTCTGAGAGGAAATATCAAACTAGAATTTTATTTGTCATATCTCCGCACCATATTGTTGTAGGTATATAATAATTTTAGATTGAAGTCACTCTCTAGATGACTATCCCTTTCATTGTTAAGGAGGGTCCAAGGTACATAAAGAAAAACTTGTCTCTCCACAAATATGACTTCCATAAAAACAATTACACATATTGAAGAACAAATAAATATATTTATCCAAGTTGATAGCAAACAGAAATTAATGAAATTATACAGCTCAGAATACACCAAAACCACACAGGATGAATGGATTCTTCTACTTGGAGTGGGATAAATCAATTTGAATAGAAAGGGCCCTTTCTCTCACCCAAGGGGAAATTCCTCCAAATCTTTAGAGTGGTAAGCTATGGTTAGAGACATCACTGAGATACCAACTTCTCTACATGTTATCTTCTTTTCAGTCTTTATCTCCCTTCATGGACCTCTCAAAAAAAAGTCCTGAAACCAAATGTGTCCTCTTTCCAAGCTGGAAGCCAGAAATAGGATCTCTCCCTTATAAGTTCTTGTAAACTGTTCTCTTCATAAAAGCCCTGGAAATCAAGAATCATTCTCTATCAATGAGGAGTTTAATACAAATGGGCTTGAGCCCTGGGTTACACTTATAAGTGTTAAGGAGTCAGGATTTTTCTACCTGAAATAAATTTTCTTTTGAATTTTAGAACATGTTCTTGTATCATATCTAAACCGAACTGCCATTCTTCACATATATGATCATTTTGCATTCTCAAGAGGTAAGGGAGGGTAAATAGGGAACTAGGGAAGGAGAGAATTTGCAACTCAAAATGTAAAAAAAGGAACATTTAAAAATTTGCATGTAATTGGTATATAATAAACATATGTATATATATATATATATATGTATGTATGTTCACATACACACATCAGTCATTAAAGTTGAGAATTCAAATTATTCATGAACCCAAACAAACACATTATTGAATATGTAAGTGCTTTTAATAAAATCACCAAAATTCTGAATTAAACTGTGTTCTTTAATTCAGTGCAGTATTAACTTCCTCAATCTTGTTTACTGTGTGCAATCTCTTCAGTCAAGGGAAAATATCGAATTATTCACTCCAGGGGAAGTATTTACTCCTTTAGTTCTTCAACTCATTCCCAGAATTATGGAGATCTAGCACAGTGAGTTGTTGAATATATAATAAAGTCCTAGCTACAGAGTTATATGTATATTGTGTTTTTATGAATCCCTTGGACAGTTTTGGAGGAAATAATAATTTTATAACCTTAAATATATAATCATCAGTTCAAATTTAGTACTGTATAACTGTGACCTAACAGAATCATTTTAACTCTATCTGATCTCAACCTCTTTGCAGTTTCCTTGGAATTAATTAATTTGCTTGCACTTTGATATTGTCAAACAAGTCTTTTTTCTGTTCCCTATACACAACACTCCATCTCTTCTATCCCTGTTTTTTCCTTAGTTGTCCCACATGCACAGAATGTACTCTCCTACTTATCCCACATACAGTTTGCTCTTTAAGATTGATCTTAAATACAATCTTTTGAATGAATACTTTCCTATTTCCTCCAAATATTAACATCCTTCTTCAAAACTATCTTTTACTCAACTGCCTTGTTGAAATGCTTAATATAATCCAATTCAAGATATCCAATAAGCATTTGCTGATGTTTATAACTCTGGAAAATCTGAGAAATCATTTGCAGAGAAATAACAATTGATCTTAACAGATTAGATAAAACCTCTATGTGAGAGAAGAAAGAACAAAAAGAACAAAGAACAAATAACTGGGACTTTGGGACTCATAGTTAGCAAAGAGAAATGAGATGGAACAGTTGGACTAACAGAAGGAGAATGGAGAAAGTAGTGTCATGAATGTCCAGAGAATAGAAGGTATATAAGAGGATAAAATAATTGATAGTATCAAATAATATGAAAAGTCAGAAAAATAAACACTGAAAATAACATTTTCATTTTAAATAACAGACCATTTAAATATAACAATCAGAGCTTCCTTCCATAAAATGTAGGAAGAATCAATCTAAGAATGCCATGATTCTTTATAGTGAACGTATTCAAAATGGAGGTGCTCTTGAATTCTCTCTACTTATGGAATTATCTGCATGGTTTGGGATCCTGGAAAATTAATTATTATTCCTTTTCAATATTGTTTTAGTAGTTTATGTTGAATAATAGTAAGTTAAATTTGATTTCCAATTTCGGTAATATGTGAATGTTTGAGGTCCTATATATATTTTTTAGCTAGCTTTCATCTCTGTAGTCTCAGTGGAGGCCAGTTATATATATATATATATACATATATATAATGAACAAAAATGGTATTAATTTAGGCCAATTTTTCTATTCTTATGGTCACATTTATAGTGAAGTAAAGTGTCAGTGAATGAAATTAATGAAGTTATTTTAGAGGTTTTTCAGTACTTGTTCTCTTTACAATCCACTTTTATGACAATTCTTGAACTTCCTTTCCTAATTCATTTATCCATGTGAAGCCAACCTGAGACCAATACCTTGCCTTTTGCACGTTTTGCAGGATTGCACAGAAAATGCATCATAGTAGTGAAATTTCTCTAGCTATATATAGGGAATTCTATCTGTGCTCTGTAGGTATCAGCAGTCAGAATCCTTTCCCTATGTACATAACTGAATTCCATGATTTTAGAATATGCATGCTCTTAAGTTTTCGGGTGGCACATGCTACTTGCTTCATCATAAAAGATGGGGGAGGAGGAAACAAAGTTAAAATCTTAAATGATAATTTTGTGTCTGAAAATCATAGCATTGATATTTGTTGTATAATGATTTTATTTTCCACTATAGTTTACCTGTCATTCCCTATGAGTAAATATATATATGTATATATACATATATGTATATATACATATATGTATATGTATATAATTTCCTCTTCATCAAATGGCAAAGATATCACTTTTGTTGCTGCTGTTACTACTATTACTACTACTACTACTACTACTACTACTATTTTTTTTACTAGTGCTACTACAACTACGACTACTAATTTCAAGCTGTCACTTTTACTCAGGGGGCTATTTTAGCAAATGAATATTTCAAGATTGAAATAATCATGTTCTCAATATGGACAAAAGGTGGCTATAAAATCTACTTATATGTGTGACTTGCTGAATCATCCCATACTAAAAATTACTTTCAGAAGTGATTTTTTTTTCTGGTATTTATAAAAACCAGCAGCTTTTCCCACTATTATATTGTTTTCTATTAGACGTACTTCACTGTCAAATTTATTAATATTTCTTTTGGTGCATGTTGTTGACTTCACTGGCTTCTCATCAATATATTTTCAGTCATTATTGATTTTTAATTTAATATTACTTTGCAATACAAATAACTGATTAAAATTATTTCAGGGCATATTATTCTTATCTCAGTACCCCCTTGTGTTTCTGTATCAGACGAGTGACATTTACAAAGTAAAAAAGTATGTTATTTTGTAACATTTCAATAGTTCATTCAAAAATTGTACTTATCTCTCTGTATATGCGAATATATATATATATATATATATATATAATTTCTATAGTTTTGAATGGAAAAATGATGGAATTGCTAAGATTTTCTCAACTGTCCTTTTGTCTTCTGACCTTGCCAATATGTAATATACACAGAAGGGGACTAGTAATAGTAGTCTATTAATAATATTGTATTCTATTTAAGTACTATTCCAATGACCTATTGGGGTATGGAATTCAACGTGAGATTTTGAACACTATGCCAGTGGGAAACAAGCTATATCAGTTTCTACCCATCTGGAAATTTTTGGAGCATGTGCCTGGTGATGAACTCTCTCCTCCATGTGTCTCTAAGTAATTTTACGGACTTACCACAAGAATATTAACATGTTCACCAATTATATTTTATTGTCCATGGACACTCTTGAAATTGTAAACCAAAAAATATTGAAGAGTTGTGAGGTTCTTTGTTTGGAGGAAGTACCATAATAATGACATTCTAGATATTTTAAGAATCAAAAAAATACTTTTAGAATAGGTTTTTCCTGAATGAAAATATTTTCATAAAATGAAATTGACTCATGTGAAGATGATTACTCTGTGAATCTATTCTTGAAAAGGTCCTTTCTTTACTAATTCATTTGATCACCACAGGATAAGCTGCCAGACCCTTCCAGCTAAAGAGCACAAGGGAGATATAGTATAATTTAGTTTCAATTTTCTACTGCAACATAACAACAAATTTCCATTACAACATAACTTCTTCCTCCTCTAAAATCCCCAGTAAAATGTAAGCCCATCAAGTAGAATCTAAAGTCTTTAAAGGGACAAAGTTTTCATTTTTTGCCTTATATTGCCAGCTCCTAGTACAGTTCCAGAAAAAGTATGGCTGCTTAAGAAATATTTGTGAAACTCAATTAACTTGAATTAAATAATATCATGTTCCAAGATTGAAAGAAAGTATACATATGTAATATTCTGAAAAAAAGAGGTCATTTTAAAGACATTCCTCATCTCATGTCATTCAGATGCCTTCTTCCATCATCTCCTTCACATGAAGAGTTAAGACAATGGGATATTTATTAAGCATTTACTATGTGCTAGTCACTATGTGAAACCCTGAGGATACAAATAAAGACAAAAGACAGTCCCAGCTCTCAAAAAGCTCACAGTCTAATACAGGAGACAACAGACAAGTAAGAGGTGTGCTTTCTTGCAATGATTAAATTTTTTTTTTTTTTTAAAGCAATTGGGGTTAAGTAACTTGCTCAAGGTTACACGGCTAGTCATTTGATTTATGCGTGGGTGCTCATTTTCTGAGGCCGGATCTGATCTCGGGTCATCCAAACTCCGAGGCCGGCACTCTTACTCACTGCGCCACCTAGCCGCCCCTTTAGGGCAATTGGGGTTAAGTAACTTGCCCAAGGTTACACGGCTAGGTTTTTGTTTGTGCTGATTAGGTGTCGGAGGCCGGCTCCGAACTCAGGTCCTTCTGATTCCAGGGCCGGCGCTCTATTCACTGCGCCACCTAGCCGCCCCCTGATTAAATATTTTTACATGCATAAACAATCCCATTCTATCGCATTTGTTGTCCCAACTCTCTCTAATCTTAAACCTCTCCCTATTTTTTGGTTGCTTCTCTCCTGCCTTCTAACACATCAATATTTTCCCCATCCTTAAAACCATTCTTGATCCACCTGCTCTGACTACCTATTGCTCATTATTTCCCATCCCTTTCATTGCTAAATAGCTTGAGAAGATTGTTTATAAGTGCATCAATTTTATTTCTTCTTACTTTCTTCTCAGCTCTGAAGTTTGTGTTCTGACCCCATTGTTCAACTGAAACTGAACTCTTCAAAGATACCAATGACCTCTTAATTGTCAAATTTCCATTCTGATACCTCTTGACCTCTCTTCATCAGTTGTCACTGCTCATTAACATTTTCGGCTACATATTTATCTCTTGATTTTCATGACACTACTCTTGTTTGGTTCTCCTCCTAACCATATGACTACTTCTTTGTAATTCCCTTTATTGGATCTTCATTCAATTTGTGCCTCCTAAACCCAGGTGTCTTTTAAGGTTTATTTGTGGGCAAAGTTCTCTAAATTTTTTCACTTGGTGAATTCATAATCTCCCATGGAGTCAATTATCATCTATACTCACATGATTATCAGATATATTTATCCAGTATTTCTCTCATTCTTTACCTCCAGTCTGAAATATTCAACTGTCTACTAAAAATTATGAATTGTAGCCATCTTAAACACAACAAATTTATTACCGAACCCAGTATCTTTCCCCCTAAGCCTTGTTCTTTTCTTAATTTCCTTATTACTTTTGAAGACACCATCACTCTCTTAGTCACTTAGACTCACATGCTAGGTATCATGCTCATCTCACTAAGACCCATGTCCACTCCATCCAATATATAATCTGTTGTGAAGCCCCTTTAATATTATATTCAGAATATTTCTTCTGTACATATTCTCTGTTCTGACAAGGGCAACATTCTGATACTATCCATTATCAACTCATGGTTTTATTATCAAAATAACTTTCTGGCTGGTCTCCCTACACCAAGTATCTTATGATTCCAGTCCATATTCTGGTCAGTTAGCAATGAGATATTCCTAAAGTGGACTCAAGTGGCTTGGCTTTACCTCTAATATCAAATATAAAACTCACTGTTTAGCATTTAAGGCTTGTCATGAACGTTCTACCTTTCCATACAACTTAGACTTTAAGTTTCTCTATACATGATCTACAATTTAGGGATGATCACCTCCCTATTGGTTCTTGAACAATACACCCCATTGTCCAACTCAAGCGTTTTCACTCTATTTCTTCTACAGTTGGAATGTTCTCTCTTCTGACCTCTTGGCTTCCCTGACGTCCTTCAAATATCATATCCAATTCTACCTTATTCGGGAAGGTTTTCCTAATCCTCTTTAATGGTAGTAACTTTCCTCTAAGATTTTCTCCAGTTTATTCTGCACATATCTTTTTTGTCTATGCTTGAATGCATGTTGCCTCTTCCATATAACTCTGATCTCCTTTAAGGAAGGGGTTGTTTTTTCCTTAAAACTTCATAGTATTCTCAATAATTAGCACCGTGCCTCCCAGGTATGTTTCAAATATTTTATTTTATTTGACTGAGCTATATCTAGCTGTATAAATTCTATAGAAAATGGATTTGCATTCTCACTGTTGATGTATATGTGTGTGTGTGTGTGTGTGTGTGTGTGAGAGAGAGAGAGAGAGAGAGAGAGAGAGAGAGAGAGAGGGAGAGAGAAGATAAGTCAAATTTTATCTACTCTTAAGAATATTGTGAGGCCATCTTTTGGTTTCCAGAAGATTCTTTTGAGTCTTTATAGCACTGGTTTATCAATTTAATGGAAGGGAACATTACTATTTTCTTTCAAATGGACAATTGATTTTTTTTTTTGCTGAGGAAATAGAGACTCTTAATTTTAGTCTTGTTATTAATCATCATTATTGAGTCTGACATTTTAGATTTTTGAAAATGTCCCTTAACAATCTTCCATAGCTATTCTTTATAATAATCTTGATAGGAATAGCCATAATGATAACCTCATTCTTCTAAAACAGATATATGTGGCTAGCCTCAGTTTGGTTAAAGGAGCTCCCTAAGGATATATATTAGGCTAGTTGCAAAGTTCATATATGAATCTATATATCCATTCTGTCACTTTTATTTAGACACTGAAGCATGTATTTAAATATAGTCTATATATTTAAAGAACATTTCCCTAACTTTAGTTTGAGGGTGCTTGCGTGTGTGTGTGTGTGTGTGTGTGTGTGTATTCTCATGTGTGGACATAGGATTGTGCACACATGGGATGCATACATGTGGATGGCTGTGAAACTTGTTAATAGCTCTTTGCCTTTATTTTACTTTTCAAGTTGTTGGGGACTTTTTATCTTTTGAGAAAAGTGAAAACAGGGGTGGCCAGGTGGCAGAGTGAATACAGCACCAGCCCTGAAGTCAGGAGGACTTGAGTTAAAATCTGGCCTCAGACACTTAACATTAGCCTTGTGACTTGGGCAAGTCACTTGACCCCAATTACCATGCCCTCCTCCCTCCAAAAAGTAAAAAAAAAGAAAATAGTGCATATTAGAAGGAAAACAAAATTTCAGAGAAATTTTCATTTTTCAAAATTTATGGCTTGTTATCAATTTCACAGATGTCAAATTCCTAAGTTAAATAATTGTTTCTTTTAGATTTTTAAGTTTCTGTAAGCATTTTGCTTTATGAAGTCTTTTGAATTATGATGAGTCTTTGTACTGATCAGTTGTAATGGAAATGCAAATTTAAAGATCTTCCCTGCCCCTAGCTTAAGTGCACCTGGATCCTGTGGTGGGAAGAGGCTTGTTTTTTCAGGGAAGCCCACACCTTGATACTTTGTGATTGGGCAGTGGGTCAAGGAGGTTGTTACAATCTTTGAGCCAGGAGAAGGCTGATGAGAGGCTTAGCTTTGGGGCTCACTTTGAGAAGTGTTGTGTGATTTGACCTGATGAGACTCTGGGAAGCCGTTGTTGAGAGCCCCCCGGCTTTGAAAACCCAGATGTTGATGCTTCCCTCTCTGGTAACTGTGATTTGGTATTGATATAATGGTAGGACAGTTTGGAAGCCTGTCAATTTGATCTGTAAGTTCTGTAACTCTGAAGTTCGGGGTGCTGACCTTTCCCCCTGAACTAAATGATATATGTTTGTTTGATTAAAGTAAGCTTGTTAACCCATTTTGAGTTGCTTTCCTTTTGAAAAGCAGATCTAAGAACCTGTGTTGGCAGTCACCCTGGGGATATTGGGGTGCTTGCCGCTACATCAGTGTAGCTAAATATTTCATAGTTGATTATCATTACAATATTGCTCTTACTATAAACAATATTATCCTTTCTCTGCTCACTTCACTTAGCATCAGTTTATATGTCTCCCCAGGTTTTTTTTAAACCATCTCCTTTCTCACCGCTTATAGAACAAAAGAATTCCATAATGATTGCATTCCAAAACTGATTCAGTTATTTTCTAATAGTTGGGCAACCCTTCGAATTTTGTTTTTTTGTTTGTTTGTTTGTTTTTGGCACCACAAAAAGAGTTGCTATAAACATTTCTGTACATAGGAGTTTTTTCATTTTTTTTCCTTGAATTTTTGGAGATAAAGACCCAGTAGTGATATTGCTGGGGCAAAGGATATGAAGTTTCATAGCATAGTTTAAATTTTTTCTACTGAATGGATGGATATATTCACATTTCTTTCAAGAGTGCATCAGTGTAGCTATATTTGCACAACTCCTACAGTTTTTCTCATGTTCATTTCCTGTTGTGTTAGCCAATCTGAGAGAAGGGTGAAATCATACCTCAGGCTCATTTCTAATGTATATTTCTCAAATGATTAGTTATTCAGAGCAATTTATGACAGCTAATAGCTTTGCTTACTTTCCCTCCTAAAAACTGTCTTCTTATATTGTTTGCCCATTTCTTAATTGAAGAATAGTTCTAATATATTTTTTAATTTGACTCAGTTCCTTTTTTATTTGACAAATGATACCTTTATGAGAGAAATGTGTTTAATTGGTTTTCCCTCAGTTTCCTGTTTTCTTTATAATTTTGGTAATTTTATTCATGCCAAACCTTTTTTAGTTTCATGTAATCAAAATTATCCATTTTACCTCAAGTGATCATCTCTAGGTCTTGTTTGGTCATAAACTCTTCTCTTATCCTAAGATCTAATGTGTAATTTTCCTTCTGTTTTCCTAATTTGTTCAATATACCACCTTTTATGCTTAAATCATGTATCCATTTTGATGTTATCATGGTGCACATATCCTATGAGAGTTTGGTCTTGGCTTAGTTTTTGCTGGACTTATTTCCAGTATTCCTGTAAATTTTTGTCAAATGGTGAGTTCTTGCTCCAAAAGTTTGGATGTAATTTTTTTAAACGGGTGGTAAAATTCTCTCATCTATGAATTAGAGTTTTAGAGATTTACAGTGGGCACCAACAAATTAAGTAATTTGCCCTTGGTCACATTGATAGTAGATATCAAAAACAGGACCTGTATCCAGATATTTCTGATTCCAAACCCAGCTGCAGATTAAAAAAATAAAAAGTTCTGTCTCTCTCTTACTTCCACCTTCTTCATTACTGATCACTATCACGTGACATGGGCATACATATTTTTTGTATTTTAATTATTCTCAGATTCCATCTGATATCTTCTACTTCATGCTGACTGCAAACTTCACTTAAATAAGTGAGGAAAACCTTTTCTGACTATGATGTTTGTAGTCATAGACAAACATTGAATAATAACAATAACAAATGTATTAAAATAATAATTTTCACAATCCTTTTATATATTTTGTTATTGTTGCTCTGTTTATTAGTGGTATCTGAATCTCTGTGAGGCTATTTGGAGTTTTCTTAGCAAAGATACTAGAGTGGTTTTAGCATTTCCCTCTCCACACCTTTTACAGATGAGGAAACTGCATCAAAGAAGATTAAGTCTAGCATACTATACTCTGTGTCACCTCTAGCCTCTATGACATCCTCATTTCTAAGTAGAAACAAAAATAGTACCTGAATTCAGGGGATTTTGTGAGAATAAAATGATATACTATTTTAAAGATATGTATGAATCTTAAAACTCTACAGAATTATTACCTATCTACATTGGGGATTATTTGATATAAATATTTTCTCATGAGACTGCTCTTGTTCTTCTAATTAGATTAATTTTCTTCATTCATAAGCTTTTCAATTTCACTTGACATTTAATAATATTAATAATAATCCCTATCACTTGTCTGGTTAAGAATTCTCTTAGCTGTGAAAAAGACTGGATCTACTTGTCATCACTTAAAAAATGTAATGTCATCCATCTTTTATATTTAGGTATTGCTTGTTTTCATATATGGTGTTATATGTAAGTCTAAATATAATGTCCACCAAACTACTTTTTAATATTCTCAACAGTTCTTGTCAGATAAGGAGTTCTTACCCCAGAAATTATATTCTCAAATTTATCATATGATGGACTATTGGATTTAATTTTTTTCTAATTTTTAATTTAGTCTGTTTCACTGATGAACTTCATTACTTTTTCAAAAAAGCTTAATAGTATTGATTAGTATGACTATTTGATATAATGTGAAGTCTAGAATTGAAATGCCTATTTTATAGTTTCTTTTCATCTGTGTTATTATTTTGCCTAGTTATAGGGAATATTCTCTTAGTAACCTTGCTGTTATGGCATTAAACTTGGAAATCACTTAAATATTATTATTTTATAATATTTATATAGCCCATGAATTCTATCTTACACTTTTATAATTCATGTATTCATTGACTGTTTTATAATTACATTTATACCAGTTACAACTGTCTTGGTGGACTGACAAATATATTATGAATAATTTCCTTTTAATAATTTTATTCATGATGTTTTTATATGTACAGTATTCATAAAGTAGAGTTTAAATATAAGGGTATTAAATATAAGTTTATACTGGAGGAATATTTCCTTGAAGTATTTGGAAGGTAGTAAAAAAGCACAAAAGAAGAAATCAGAAGAGAAATTTAATGATAATAAAGGATATACTTTAGTATAAAAGTAGTTTTCTCATTTATTCATTTATTGAACAGACTTTTAAATTCCTAGTGTGTATAATTCCTTCCAATAAAAACTTGGAGAAATAGATAGTGTCTGTGTATGCCCTCGAAGAGCATGTGATCTAATCGGGGTAATATACACACAAGTTAAATGAAAAATCATGGGGGTAGCTATGTGGTACAGTGGATAAACTAAAGGAAGACCTTAGTCTAAATCCAATACCAGATACTTATTAGGTATGTGACTTGGGCAAGTCACTTAACTCTGTTTGTTCCATTTTCCTCATCTGTAAAATGAATTGGAGGAAGAAATGACAAACCACTTCAATATCTTTGCCAAGAAAACCCCTAATGTAGTCACAAGGAGTCAGACACAACAAGAAACTAAACAACCAATGAAAATCATAAAATAAGGGCATCAAAATGGTTTAAAGTATGATGAAACGTCATGAAAGATACAGCTCATTTGTAGACTTTAGTGATATCTTCATGCACAACTATCACCTTTGAAGAACAACTAGAAAGAAAAAAAAAACAGAAAGAAAAAAAAAACCTAGCAGGCATGGAAGGGAGAACATTTCTACAATAAACCTTAGTGTAAACAGCTGTAGAGAGCAACACATAATCATAGGAGAGTAAATTGTCCAATTTGTTTGCTTTTAGAACATATCTAAAACAATCTGTCTTTTTCTTCTGTTGAATTGATTTCTAGGTATGTTGCCATCATCCTGCTTTTCTACATTCCATCCATCCATCCATCCATCCATCCATCCATCCATCTATTGCATCCAAGTGTATAAATATACACATAATGTTAATAAAATTTAATTATTAGTTTTAGAGCACAGCACCCACAAGCATAAAACATACACATGTACTTATGCAAACATGTAAATAAATTATGTAGCTACAAAGCATTTTGTAGTTCATACTATCATTATTTTATTCACTTTAAGTATTGACTTAAATATATATTTACATTTACATGTGTGTATACATATGGATGAAGGTAGTTAGGTGACTCAGAGTATAGAGCATTAGGCCCAGAATCAGGAAGACCTGAATTCAAAGCTTACCTCAAACACTAACTGTATGACCCTGGGCAAGTTGCTTAGTCACTTCCTTAATCTATTGAATAGGGAAATGGTCAACCACTAGTATCCTTGATGATAAAACCTCATGGACAATGGGTCCACAGGGTCATAAGGAGTCAGACATGACTAAATGACCAACAGCAATAAGCAAATAAATATAAATCATATTATGTCATATATATACATATATATTGATCTATATGTATATATGTGTACACTCACACACATATGTATATATATATATATCTAATTTTGAAACTTTCTATCTTTTCTATAATCTAGTTCAAATTGCTTTTCTCAATAAAATGTGTGTTTTCAAATATAAGCATATGGTGTCTTTGTTTCAGTTTTGTTATATTTTATTTTATTTTAACTTTATGAAAAACAAATTAGAAAGAAAAGATATGTCTTCTACCTCTCTGATTTGGCTTTTAAAAATTTTCTTGAGATCCTCTGAGAATGCTTTTTGGGCTTGAGACCAGTTCATATTTCCTTCTGTGGTCTCAGGTGTGAGTATAGAGTCCACGTTGTCCTCTGTACTTGGTTGTTTTTGCTCACTATAATAAGTTCAGATAGATTTTCTCGTCTTTCCCTTCTCTTTCTCAGCTTTCTTTTTCCCACTGTGATTTCCTATTTCCTAATTTTTCAGGCTGGGAGCTAAGCTCCTGGTTGTTGACTTTTTGTGCTGTAGCCTCTGGGTGTCTAGATTGAGGCCAAGACCAGGACTTTTAGTGTTGCCCCTGATTTACCCTGAGGCTCATAGAGTAACCTGTGGGGGAGGGGTAGTCTGGCCACTTCAGATTTCTGCCTCTGTGTCACTAGGTTACAGCTCAGGCAGGCTCAGCAGCTGGTAGCTGGCAATGCTGGTGTCTGCAGATTTCACTGGTGGTATTAATGTCAACCTGGGCTTGTGTTGTTAGAACTTGCTGTCTCCACCTCCCTGGGCTTTGAAACCTCTTGCTGGTCAGCTGAGGTGGAGCTTGTTGGGAGGCCTCCTACACTTCACTTCAGACTCCTTACTGCCTCACTTACACCCTTTCTCAGTGACTCCTAAGCCTGAAGCTCTTTCTTCTATTTCAGGATTTTACTCTGAGTGGGATATTTGTCTCTGGGTTTTCTAGGTCAGGGACGGGGAATTGGAGCACCTAGAGTTTACTTTGCCATCTTGGCTTCTGGAAAATCAGGTAGGTGGTTTTTAAACTTTCAGGCTATGGCCCCAGGAGAAGCTGCTATCTCTGCTACCAGCCCTGAGCTTTCTCTTACCCAGCTCCAATGGATCCCCCCATCCCATAGTGAAATGCTAGTGAGATGGCTGCAAATTGTCCTTGGGGTTGGTGAGTCTGCTGGCTGGGTCTTCTCACTAGGCTGTAATCTGCTTTCTAGTCTTCGCTGGTGCAACCATGCTCCCCCTGCCCAGACCCATGTGGGCACTTTCCTGGGCTGGATTCTGCCCTGCTCTGTCTTTCAGGGTATTCTGTCACTCTAAAACCCATTCAGATTCACTTTTTAAGTTTAGTGATGGGATTCACAGAGGAGCTTAGAAAAATTACTGCTTCCTTTCCATCATCATGGCTCCACACCCTGTTTTGCATTCTTTTGACTTAGTTGTTTTGTTTTTTGATATGTCATAAAGCCATTGGCTCCCATTTACCCAATTCTAATTTTTAAGGAATTATTTTGTTTAGTGAGCTTCTTTTTTATCTTTTTATTCTCCATCTGACCAGATCTGCTTTTTAAAGTGATAATTCCTTTAGTATTTTTTTTTTTGCTTCTTTTGCGAAGCTTTTTTATTTTCTTTAAAAAATTCCTTTCTTTACCTCATTTTTCCTCCACCACTCTTATTTGATTAAAAAAATCTGGCATTTTGTAGCAAAAAAATCATTTTTCCTCTTTCCAGAAATACTTGTCTCCTATTCATATATTTCATTATGGCTTTCTAGTAGCTGTTTTTACTTTATTGCCTTTTTTTGTTGTTTTTTGTTTGTTTGTTTTGTTTTGTTTTGTTTTTGAGCTTGTGTTTTGACCTTTCATTTCACAATGGCAGATTTTTATTGTCAGGGATTTTTTTTTTTTGATGTCGTTATTGATTATTTTTCACTCTATTTCTTGATTTGGAATTTTAAGGAAATAATAAGTTCTGTTCTAGCATGAGGGGAGGAGGAATAGTGTCTCAAACTTTAGTTGTTGGTGGCTTTTGGGGGGGGGGGTTGGTTTTGTTTGTTTGTGTTTTGCTGCTGTTTCCAAAGAATTAGTTCTGCAGGTCTGTATATATTCTGTACTTCTGTGGTGGTGTGATCTGGAAGTTGTTGTCCTAGTGTTCACTTTGGTTGTTACCCAGGAATGCTGGTGATTGATACTGAGCCTCAGGCCTCCTTCTACTTTGAAACTGAAAATAGTACTGTTGCTTAGGGTTTAGATGATCTTGCATAAAAATGCTCCTCTTTCCACTTGAAGTATGACCCAGAAAGGGAGTTCCCAAACACTTGCCCTTAGGTGTTTCTGCTTACTCTTGACAGAAAGTGCTCTTCTCTGTCTTAAACTCCGACCCAGAAGTCTATAGGCAATAGACTTGCCAAATAGCTTCTGGTCCTATTTCTAGTGCTAGCAAAGGAATCTCCAGTGATGTCTTTGTAGTCAGTTGCCCAGTCTTCTTACAAAGTCTTCTGGACTTTGGAATTACTGAAATTTCTGCTGCATCTGTCACCACACCCTAGTTCTACCACTGGTGTTGCTGCCTTAGAGGTTCCAGGTCAGCCTCATTCCCTGTGTCATGGATCTCTCTTTCTGACCTCCTTTGTTGTATTGATTTTGAAGAATGTCTCACTATTACCCTTTGTTGGTTCTGCCATTCCAGAATTCAATTTGAGACCTTATTTTAAAGTTGTCTAGGGGGGATATTGGGATAGCTTAGATGAGTGCTTTCTCTACCCTGCCATCTTGACTGGGCTCTTTCCATTGTTTTCTCAATCAGTTTTTGGATAACACATTTATAAGAAACTTGTAAAAGCATTCTGAATAGTCTTTAAACCACTGGACCTTTCATTTTCTGATTTAGAAATAATTTTTATAATCTTTCTGTGTGCCTTATTATGCTTTCAATTAGCCATGTAATGAAAATAACAAAAGTACCTTTTACAAAGGGATGGTATATTAAGATATTTATTGATATTCTAGGATTCCAAGAGAGTCATTGAATTTTTCATTTCTTTCTTCTGTGGTGGTTATTGGTCTACAAATGATCATTATACACTGGCAATCTATTTACTTCTCATGAGTGTTCCCACTGTAAGAAGAGAAAACTTAGCGTCCCACAAAATGATGAATTGTCATCTTGGACATAAAGTTAAAGCAATGATACTATTTTTTCTTTTCTTCTATCTGAACAAAAGTGAATAAAGCTAAGGTTAAAGTAACCTCAAATTATAATAGATAAAACCATAATGAGCAGGGGATATGGAAAATGGAGATTACTTGTGGTTCTAGATTAGGCATATTATTTGTTTGTCAGTAATCAGTCATGAGCCAAACACTGTGCTAAGCACTAAGGATGTAAAGGAAAGTAAAAGATGGGAGAGGAGGGACTTCTGCAAGGCTTCTGTTTCCACCTCCTTGATTTATGTAAAAAATGACTAAACAAATTTTGGAGCTACGGAAGCCACAAAATGCCAGAGAGAAACTAAATTCTTGCTGAAGACAGTCTGGCAGGCCTGTAGGAAGGGGCCAGTGCAGCACTCTGGGAGCTGACTGTAGCCCAGTGTGAGCCCGCGGTTTTACCCTCAAGGGTGGCCACAACCAGCCACTGGCTGGAGGGATTTCAGATCACCAGCAGCTATAGCAAACTGAATTATCAACCCAAAGATGCTAAGAACAAAGTGAGAGGTTAGTGCAATGTGGACTTTGAGAACCAGGAGTCCAGGAATGTGGTCCAGCCTTTAGCCCCTGGAGGGAGAAGTGGCTGAGGCATGGCAGCCTTGCAGCCACCTCTAGGTGACTGCCTCAGAGTTCCTTGCCTGCAGATTGTAGGGGGACCAAGCAACCAGTCTGAGGAGTAATTGTCCTGGAGTGGATGTCCAGTTTGCCAGGGCCAGTGGAGGCTTCAGAGATGGCACCCAACTAATAACTCTGGCAGCTGAGAAAGCCACAGCAATTTGGGACAAATCTCTCTTCTGGAAACAGAGTTCTTCTGTGGCAAAAAGCTCAAAAGTCAAGTAATTGAGTGGCAGCATGAGCAAGAAAAGGAAGGAAAATGAGCACAGAAATCCAGCTTTACACTTCTATTTTAGGGACATAAAGGATCAAAGCATAGAATAGGAGGAAGATAGCAAAGTCAGAACTCTGCACCAAAAGCTTCCCAGAAAAATATGAGCTGGTAACAGGCCATAGACAAGCTTTAAAAGGATGTGAAAACCAAATAAGTGGAGAAAAAAATTTAGAAGAGAGATGAGAATGATGCAAGAAAATTATGAAATAAGAGTCAACAGCCTGACTGAAGAAAGTAACACCTTAAAAACAAACTAACTCAAATGGCAAAAGAAGCTCAAAAAGGCAATGGGGAGAAGAATGCCTTACAAAGTGAAATTTGCAAGATGGAAAAAGAATCTTAAAAGCTCACTGAAGAAAATCATTCCTTCAGAATTAGACTGGAGTAAATGGAAGCTAGTGACTTTATGAGAAATCAAGATACCATTATACAGATCTAAGCAAATGAAAAAAAAAATAGAAGGCAATATGAAATATCTAACTGGAAAAACCACTGACATGGAAAACAGATACAGGAGAGATAAATTTACAAATATTGTACCACCTGAAAGTCATGATCAAAAAGAGAACTTAGAAATCATCTGTCAAGTAATTCTCAAGGAAAATTGCCCTGGTATTTTAAAACCAGAGGTCAAAATATATGTTGAAAGAATCCACCAATGACCTCCTGAAAATGATCCCAAAAAGAAAACTAACAATATTATATCCAGGTTGCAGAGTTCCAAGATTAAGGAGAAGATGTTACAAGCAGCCAGGAAGAAACAATTTGAATATTGTGGAAACACCATCAGGATAACACAATATGTGGCACCTTCTGCATTGAAAGATAGAAAGGCTTGGAATATGATATTCCAGAGGTCAAAGGAGTTGGGATTAAAACCAAGAATCACCTACCCAGAAAAAGTGAGTATCATGTTTCATGGGGAAATATGGTGATTCAATGGAATAGAGGACTTTCAAACATTCATGATGAAAACAGAAGAGGTGAATAGAAAATTTGACACTCATATACAAGAAGCAAGAGAAGCATGAGAAGGTAGACAGGGAAAAAAATCATAAGGAACTTATCAAAGCTGAACTATTTGCATTCCTACATGGAAAAATAGTAATTGTAAGTTATGAAACTTTTCTCAGTATGAGAATAGTTGAAGTGAATATATGTGTGTGTGTGTGTGTGTGTGTATATATATATATATATATGTCTATATAAGAGGGTATATGGGTATATGAATATATATATGAGTGTGTTTATATTTATGTACAGATATACATAGAGGGGACAGGACCAATGGAATAGGAAAGAATGATACAAGGTGAATTTAAGAGGTGAGAGAGAAATATAATGAGAGGAGATGGGGAGAGATAGAATGGGGTAAATTATCTCATATACAAGAAGCATGGGAAAATTGTTACAATGGAGGGTAAGAACAGGAAGGCAAAGGGAGTGAGTCAACCTTACTCTCATTGAATTTGACTTAGTGAGCTAATGAAATACACACTAAATAGTGTATCTCACCCTACAGCAGAGTAAGGGAGAAGGAGATGAGAATGGGGATGATGGAAGGGAGGGCAGTTTAGGGGGAGGGAAGTTGGAAGCACCCACTTTTGAAAAGGGACAGGATCAAAGTAGAGAATAGAATGAGTTGGGGATGGGATAGGAAGGAAATATAGTCAGGCTTTCACAATATATCCATTATTGAAATGTTTTGTTTACCTAGCTACAAATGTACAACCTATATTAAATTGTTTATCTTCCCAGTAAGTGTGGTTGATGAGGGAGGAAGGGAAAGAATCTGGAATTCAAAATTTAAAAAAAAATGTGTATATATGTATACACACACACACATATATAATTATTTTACATGCAACTGGGAAATAATATATATAGGCACTGTGGCACAGAGATCCACTGTGCTATACTTGAAAGTCAGAGGGGGTATGGGAGAAAACATAGGAGAGCACAGATTGGGTGAGGGTATATTCAGTGGGATTTCTGTTTTGGGGTGGTGGGTGGGGAAAAATGGGGAGAAAACTTGTAACTCAAAATCTTGTGGAAATGAATCATGTAAAGTACAAATATACAAAATTAAAAAAGATAATTTCTTTTCCCAAAAACCTCATAGTTCAACATGGCAGCTTCATGTAAACAACTGTGTGCAATAAATACACATACAGCATAAATTTGAAATAATCATCATAGAGAATATATTTAAATGAATATAGGATCCAGGTTCATAAGGAAAGGGGCTTACAGAACAACAATGATGACTGGCATTATAAGTAAATTTGAAATATAAGATATTCATATATATGTGCATATATATGTACACACACACACACACACACACACATATATATATATACTTATATGTATGTATACATATGTGTGTGCATGTGGGGAGATAAAGAGAGGAAGGGAGAGAGGCAGAGAGAGAGAGTGCAAGTGCAGAATCAGAACAAAATAATAGATTATATGAGTGGGAAGTAGATTGTTTACAGATAATTTTGGAATACAGTTTATTAATGGATCATTAGTACTAGATGATAATGTGTAATAACAAAGTACAAAGAGTGCTTATGTTTGTTATTGACTGAAATTCAGTGATGGAGGTCAACATGAATTGCTAATTTTTTGAGGAAAAATCTTTCAGTTAGTTAAAAATAATGGGCAGATTCCAAGTCAAACATTTTCACATGAAGTATCTTTCTGATTAAAAAAATAGGGGACTACTTTTTTCTGGAAGGTAAACTCTGCTAAGTACTCTGTTATCCCTAGAAAAGACAGTTACTCATCCACAGAGACAGATTCTACATAAAGCTTCCAAAATGTATCTTGTAGGAACATACATATCAGAATGATGTTACTATATGATGAAACTTGCATTTGTCTGTCAGATTAAAGTGATGACTAATGCATTACAAGGATCAGAGTCTTGCTCAAAAGCAGTGTAGATAATCCTATAACATTATCATAGGTTCTAAGATCTTGAAATATATTGAGTCAGGGGAAATTATTAAGTTATGTTTGCAAAAAATATATAATGTATTATATGCTACCACATACCTTGTGTTTTTGTGCAGCTTACCTCAAGGGTGTCAGCAGAGAAGTGAAAAATTTGTAAGCTCACTTATTATTGGATCTACTAGCCCAGTAATATATGCCCTAGCTATCCAGTTCACCATGAAAGTAAAATGCTTCCAAATGTGCTCCAATGTATAACCTCTACTCTTTCCTTCTTGCTGTGACAGGAAAGGTAAGAAGTGGAAATAACATCTCCTCCCAAATTGCAGGACATCACTTCCTCCCACTACTTTGGGTATCTCAGGCAAAGTAATTTCTAGAAAATCACTTAATTTAAACTCCTAATTGTTGCTATGTTGTCATGAAAATGTATCTAAATTCTGAAGGTTGCTTCACAGAGAAGTACTTTTCATGGTAAAGGAATGACAATTGAACTTGGGGAGCCAATGTTTGCTGCAAAGGAATTGTTGGTGCTGAACCTATCTGACCCCTATCACCCATTCTTCCCTGGTTAAAACAGAAAATGTTATTAGAGGGAAATATTCTTACCTTTCAAATCATCTTTAAGATTATGTTCTCCCTCAATTATTGAGAGAGGATCAAGAATGTCATTCACAAAGTGGATGATACACAGCAAAAGATGCCTATATCCACTAACATAACTATCTGCCCTCAAAAGCTTTTTTGGGTGTGTGGTCCATACATTTCTTAAATACAGAAAAACATCATTACTCCAAAATGCATAGAACATCTATTATTTTATAATTAACTCTCCTATAACTCAAAAAGTGCAGAATGTATCTCTAAGGACAGCATGTCTCAGAACTTAAGAGGTATATCCCAGGGAACAAAGCAGTGTTCAGAACAAATGCTTTCAAATCTCCTATTCTTAGGGTCATTTGACTTATATTATCTGTTTCATCATAGCCACAAAGAATTATACTGTGACAGGGACACAATAGAAAAAAGAAACTGGCCAAAAGTAATGGCAAGTTTGTTATTATTATTATTATTATTTTGATCCTTTTATTTCTGAAAGCAGTAAAAATCTCACGTCCTATTCATAATTATATAGCAATATATCATGGTAGTTTGTTTTGCTCATCCTTTCCCTCCTTATGTAATAGTGGAAGTATGAAATTTGAAGATCTCTTTGTATTGCTAAGCTAACAGGTACATAAAATAACAGGTTCTTAGCACGTAGTTTCAAGTTAATTATATCAAGACTCTATAAAGAAACAGAAGGTATGAACCTCTGTTATTGATGTAACAGGAAGGGCCTGAAACAGGGAGGAAGGAGCTAATACCTCATATAAGGAAAAATACAAGGTGGAGAGTCAAAATTTCTATCAGTGAATATCTGGAGGCTGGGCTGCTACTACTGGATGGAGGACTGAACTGAGAATTAAGAAGAACTGAGAAGAGAAATGAGAATTGAGAAGTAAGAATTTCTTGGAGCAAGCTGCATGGAGGCTAGAGAAAGTGATTTTGATTTTGAGAACAGAACTTGTAGTGGCAGAGCTTCTTTTGAGAGCCAGCCAAACTCCTGCTGAGAGCTTCAAAGAAGCAGCAAGAGTGGACGAGGGCAAGTTGGATCTGCTAGAGGAAGCATGACTGTGGTGTTGGTACTTTGTTTTGGTTCTATGTTGATTTCACAGGCAGAAAGTGAATTGAGCTGATAATGCTGACCATGTCTCTGAATATTGTTGTTATTCTGCTAAGCTTTATGTGTGTAGATATTGTTGTGGCTCTGTTAAGTTTTCTCTTCACAGTAACAGAAACTGTGAAGGACTTGAAGTAGAGTGGACACTATAAGCTTCAGTGTGGAGCAAGAACTGCATGGAGAGTGGGACAAGGAACTGAGAGCTCTCTGCCTTTGAACTCAGGTTGCAGTTGGTTAGATTTGTCCAGGATCTGGGACCATGGAAGAGGAGCCATGGAAGCTGAGAGCCTGCCTCGAGTCAAGATGAAAAGACCTCTCTTTGGGTGACTGATGAAATTGCAATTTACTTATGACCTAGGGATGGCTGGCCTTTGTACTTTTCACTACCCCTTAAGAGAGTACTGAGTAGTGACTTGTAACTTGATTGTACCCCATAGGTGGAGGACTTTGACCTTTGAACTTTGTTTCAATTAAGAATGCTTGCCTCCTTAAGGGGGATTGAATTAAGAATTTACTAAATGAAGGACTTACTAAAATAATGTTGTCTTTTGCTTTAACCTATGTGTCCACCTTGGTGAAAACTATGTGATAAGTTGTGAAGTTATAACATTCTGAATGTTGTATTTTGATTTTCTGTGAATGTTTTTCTCTAATTTATTACTAAATAAATAGAGTTCATCTATATTGTGTAATCAGAATCTTGAAAGCTGTTTATAGCAGCAGTCCACTAGAAAGTTGCTCCTGCTCATCTTAATACCTTATTACCAAATAAATGTAGTATTTCAGATAGCTCTGCTTAGGATAATAGTCTGTTCTAATTTTTATCAGATATCACTTACCTGGAAGGTATTTTAGTAATTAGATTACCTGAAGGCCTAATGACCACCTTATTCTTGAAAGCACATATAGAGCAGTGAATCTTTGTAAGAGATAAATAGATCTTTGGATGGAACATCCCCAAGTATGTGCCAGTCAACACATTAGATCTCTGCTGTCTGAGGACTAGGTAAAGTATTTGTGAAGATGAACATCACAAAATGAATGGTTGTCAGGTCATGAATTTGAGAAAGAATTACAAAATTTCCATTGATCTTATGAAACTTCATTTTTCTTACCCAGTGATAGTTGTAGAGTTGCAGAAAAGAAGGCAGAGGGAGCCAAGATTAACAGATCTTATAATTAACAATTTAAAATTACAATAATTTACAATAATATTCAAAAATAAAAATTTACAAATATTAATGTTTGCATTTTCATCTTAGGTAGTATTCAAAGGGAGAATAAAAAACACAATCATGAAAATAACTGAAGCTTATATACCAGGATTCATTGCATTTGATAGATTCATTGTTACATCTGGTATCAGGAAGGCCTGAATTCAAATCCAGCCTCAAACATTAATTAAATATGTGGCCTTAGGCAAATTATTTAACCCTGTCTGCCCTATTTCTTCATCTGTACAATGAACAGGAGAAGGAAATATCAAACCACTCCATTATCTTTGCCAAGGAAACCCAAAAATATATCACAAAGATTTGGATATTACTGAAAATGACTAAACAAAAACAGTAAGTTATCTTTCTTTTATAACAAAATTTCTTTCATATAGGGAAAAGTTTTAAATTATTTATGACCATTATATATATATATAATGAATATATCATTAAAATTATGAAAAATTATGAAAAGTAAAGGACATTACCATAGATCATTTGCTATGAAGAATACATCATTATTCTCTATATACTGAAAGATGTCAAAGTTATAAAAATCTGTTGTATTTTTACTGAATAGTCTATTTAAAAACCTGCGATCTGATAAAACCAAAAAGAACCTTGAAAGTTCAGACACTACACCTATTCTTCAAAATTGTTTAAGACCGTGAAAGAAATGTCAATGTAGATAACTTTACTCAACAATCTTCTCAGTAATAATATCAAGGGAGATGTAGAATAGGTAAACATATGTTCACTTAATTCCAAGTGTTCTGGATGAAGTCCAGCACAATGTCCAAATTACAACTGTTAGTAATATTCTCAAATCTTCTTAACTCACATGACATCATTTCAGTTGAATAGGATTTCTGATAAAATTGATTTCATTTCAATTAATACTTATTAATCATCTATATGTTTTACATGTAGAAGACACTTAATAAAGAACCATTTGTATGCAAAGTTTTTTTTTTTGTTGTTGTTGTTAATTTGGTTCCTGCCTTCTTGTTATAATATGTATGTTCAAGAGTTAAATCCACAATTTAGAATTGAATTCCTTTCAATTTGAAATATATTTTATGTAATTGCTTACCACAGTTTCTTTTATATATCAGGCCCTTTAAAAATGTTTCTTGACTAAATATGAGGGACTCATTTAAGTGACTTGAGTCCTTAGTAGAAAGATCACAGGGGAAGGTTTTGAACAATATATTGGTCTGAGTATCAACCTTGATAATACTGAAGTGGTGAAACATGTATTATTTGGATTACAATATACAGGTGAATGGGTAAAAATGTCTGTCTATTCATAGGCATATATATTTTGGAGAAGTGTTATATGGAAACAAATTTGAGATCCATCAATATGGAAAGGCAGTTCAGTCTGGAGATTAGTTGTGGAGTATTGTGGAAATGAGAAAGTTGGATTTTCATGATAATACAATCTGTTGCATCCAGAAATGTTTGAATGATTATCCAAAGTTAATAATAATAATAATATTAATAATAACAACTAGTTTCTAATGGTTCAATGGCAATGTTGTTTGATATCTGCAGTAGAGTACCACAAGGATATCTTATAGACCCTGTGCTATTTAATATTTTTAACAGTAGTTTCTATAAAGACATACATGGTATCCTTATCAAATTTTTAGGAGATAGAAACCTGATTAGGTTAGCTAACAAATTCTATGATGGAGTCAGATTCCAAACACATTTTTATAGGCTACTACAATTGGCTGATCTAATGATTTTGAAATCCATAGAGGTAAATATAAAGGCTAATACCATATAAACAGTGGAGGTGGATTGAGTTGATCCATGAATTACAAAAGCCTCTTTAAAATTAACCGACAAGAAGTTACACCCTGATACCTTTGTCAAGTATGATAAATCAATTAGAGATGTAAATTAGGTGTGAACTTGGACTAAGGACAAATAAATCATATATTCTAGACTAAATGAGAAAAGAAAGTTTCTGATTACACTTTTGTTCAGTTAGTCATGTTTGATTCTTCCTGGCCTGTGGACCACAGTACAGGAATGATATCTATGGGGTTTTCTTGGCAAAGTTACAAGAGTGGTTTACTATTTCCTTCTCCATCAGATTAAGGCAAATATAGGTTAAGTGACTTGCATAGAGTCAAACAGCAACCAAGTTTATGAGAACAGATTTGAATTCAGATCTTCCTGACTCCAGGCCCAGTGCTCTACCCACTCAGGCACATAGCTGCTTCTTGATCACATTTTAGAATTTCTAAAAAATCATTAGATGAATTGGAATTATATTGCTGAGGAAGCATGTTTATATTGGTTGTGGAAACTTAGCCACCACATGTGAGTTTTGTATAAAACCTTAGAACACAATGAATCTAGTGATTCTAGTATCTGGTACCTTAGGGTGGAAGCCTTGCTGCCAAGTCCCTGAGAAAGAATCTCTTTCAGGAGAGGAAAAAAACATATCCAGTTATGGTGAATTTCTGATTTTATTTGAACGTTTTCATCACCATCTTAGCAGTCTCCACAAATAGCACTTTGTTGTGGTGCTGGAATCATAGAGAGAAAAGGATAGTGTCATTACAATGAGTCAAAACAGATTCCAGGTTCTAATAGGAAACCAGCAAAAAGTCGAATAATACTTAAAAGGTTTCCAGGGTTTCAACCACCACCATCACTCTATCCCTGATTCTGTACATACTTGTTATAGTTTGTCACAGAGTTTTACGAAGAACATTTTATAGTAACCTATATTCTTTGCTAACCTACCATATTAGGGATTATTTTTTTCTGTAAAAACAGAAAAGAAATCTGGCTTTTTAATTGATATCAACCATTAATAAATGAAGAAAAGCACATTAGAGGTAACATGTGAGCTATAATTTTATATAGACACACCAACCTCCTCTAGGTTACCCTTGAATCTTTAGAAGAGATTTAACACCAACCTTTTGGGAGCCCAGTCTGACACTGTGAATTGGAGCTGAGGAAATGAGTTCAGAGCAAGAGCAACATTGAAAAAAAAAGCCAGCTCTAGAAGAACAAGATGTATAAATCATTCTTTAAAGAAAGCATTTTTCCAAAAAAAATAATTTCATGCAGTTTTCATGGACTACATCTGAGACCATTACCATAAAGTATTTTGAAGACTTTGAATATAATCTGAGTGATCTGCTTCTAATGTTGTTATGTTATAGCTGATGCATGATGAAAGAAAATATTCATACCTTCTGTCCCTTTCATAAGGACTAATGGTTTATCTTTTTTACTATTCAGTGCCACCAAAATGTTTCTAGCATCTGGGAGGTTTGTATTTCTTATTTTCTGAATATCTTTTACCTTATTGGTGTATGGTATATGGTATATGATATGAGAAGATGGTTGTGCCACTCCTTTACTATCAACTTTGTCAAGATAATCATCACAATAATTTCACATAAGATCAGTTTGGAAACATGTTATCTCATCTCTTTCTTAATTCTCAGAAGCTGTTGCAGTACAATAACTGGGGTACTGCTTCAATCAGTGTCATTTGATAGCTTTATAAGGTTCCCTTAGGCCTTTACCACTACCTTAATGGTCTCACAGTACATGAAATCTTACAAAACACCACCTTGATTATCTCCTTTCTTTTGTACTCTTCAGCTTCTCCAACCACATTTTGTGTTTTGTAGTTAGGTTATTAGTATCTCCATCTCCATCTTCATCATCATCATCATAATCATCATCATCAACATCATCTTATTCTTATTAGTTGTTCAAACAAAAGCCTAGATGTTTCTCATTTGCTAACACAACAAAAGTGGAATGCTTGAATATTATCATCTTTTAGTCTTTAAGGGTGGGAACTAGTACAACATTTCTTTTGTGCTAAAAATTAAAAAAGGAACATCAAAATTGAACATAATTCCACAATAATACTTTTTATTTAGATTAAAACATGATTTAGGCAAGATTAAAACTATAGGACCCAGGTAGGGACGACTTTTTGACAGTAGATAAATACTGAGTGAGCATGATTTTCCATTCATTGACATGCTCTTCCATGAGAGAAAAATGAATTAAGCACAAAGTCAATCATTGATTATCTGTCATTTCACCTCCTGGGTCTTACAAGTGTAACTCATTCCAAATGACTTAATGTTCAGTAAATGAACAATTTTGAAATATTTTTTCAAATGTATTAAAAGATAATGAATTGATTGGAATGAGATCAATGCATTAATAAGTGTGAAGGTGAATAATATTATTTCAGCTAATGAACTGACTTTTTAACCAGGTAACTCCAGAAGGTCATGGAATGAATGTCTTTCTTGGTGTTTTGGAGGATAATAAATGAAAATAAATTGTTATTATCAAATCAAGGCAGAGATAAACATCAAGGAGAAAATAAAGGTCTTGTCTAGCTTTCATACTTAAGGAGAGGGGAGGATAATTTTAAATAGAGAGTGTAGAATAGACAATGGGAATGACAAATCTCAAGGGATAAAAGTAAGAGATGGCTGTCACATGCATTGGCATGTTTTGCCCACATAGTTCATGAAATGGATTTGTGCTTGGATTCTGAGTCTCTACTGGAGATAAAAAATAATGTAAAATTTTATGAGATCTTAGAATACATATTAGTTAGCACACATATTATTTCTGAGTATTTTTTTATTTTGAAATTCTAAAACCACCAAAGTTTAGATTTTCAGTGATGAATCAATTAATTAGAAATCATTTATTAAGTGCTGATTATGTACCAGGAACTGGAGATATATAGACCTAAATTATTTTCTCCTAAATAGTGTTGTATTTTTTCAATTACATATAAAGATAGTTTTCAATGTCATTTTTGTAAATTTTTGAGTTCTAAATTTTTCTCCATCCCTCCTGCCCTCCATACTCCCTGAGACAACAAGCAATCTGAAATAGGTCATACATATACAATAACATTAAACATATTTCCACATTAGTCATGTTGTGAAAGAAGAATCAGAACAAAAGGGAAAAAAGCAAGGAGAAAAAATAAAACAAAAAGAAGTGGAAAGTGTCTGCTTTAATCTGTATTCAGACTCCATAGTTCTTTTTCTGGATGTGGTTAACATTTTCCATCATGGGTCTTTTGGAATTGTCTTGGACCACTGTATTATTAAGAAGGGCTAAATCTGTCAAAGTTGATAATTGCACAATGTTGCTGTGGCTGTGTATAATGTTTTTCTGGTTCTGCTCACTTCAATCATTATCAGTTCATGTAAAATAAATCTTTCAAGATTATTCTGAAATCTGCCAGCTAATCATTTCTTATGGAAGAATAGTATTCCATTACACTCAAATAGCATAATTTCTTCAGCCATTCCTCAATTGATGAGTATCTCCTAAATTTCTAGTTGTCTGCCACCACAAAAAAGAGATGCCACAATTACTTTGTACTTGTGGGTCCTTTTCCTTTTTTATGATGTCTTTGTGATACTGATCTAGTAGTGGTATTGTTGGATCAAAGGGTTTGTACAGTTTGGTATACCCTTTGGGCATAGTTCCAAATTGTTCTCCAAAATAGTTGGATCAGTTCACAACTCCACCAACAATGTACTAGTGTTCCAATTTTTCTACATCTTCTCCACAATTTATAATTTTCTTATTTTGTCATATTAGACAATCTGAGGGGTATGATGTGGCACCTCGGAGTTGTTTTAATTTTCATTTCTCTAATCAATAGTGATTTATAGCATGTTATGTGACTAACAATAGCTTTACTTTCTTCATTTGAAAACTAGCTATTCATATTCTTTCACCTTTAATCTGTTGGGTAATGATGTGAATTTTTATCAATTTATATCAGTGCTCTATATATTTAAGAAATGATGCCTTTATCAGGAACACTGGATGTAAAAATTATATCCCAGCTTTCTGCTTCCCTCCTGAAATGCCAGTGCAATATTCACAGTACCCACAGTGGCTATGAATACAATGGTGTAGTTCTGAATCACAAACTGTAACAGACTTTCCACATGAAAGATAGAACAAAAACATTTATTTAAATACCAGAAAGCCAAATTCCAACACCAGAAAGCCAATCCATCATAGCAACCAATAAGTTGGTACACATAACCAGTGGGGTGACCATCAACATCCCCAAGCCTTTCCTCCATCAGGCCTTTAAAACAATACAGTCTCCCTTAAGGAAATGTGTTCCTCTTCACTCATGCTGGCTGCTCTTCCTCCATGCTCCTTACTCCCAGCTCTGCTAGTGCTCTCACCTGCTCCACCATTTCTGTTCTACCCTTTCAGCAAGCTCCTCCCACCGTGGAATCCTTGTGATTGCATTTGAAATGCAGAGGTCAGAAAAGGTCTTTAAATTCTGTTAGGCCTATTAAGGGTCAGGGAAGATGTTACAATTCCTATTACCACTACACTTTTTAATCTTGGGTGTATTGACTTAGTGCAAAAACGTTTTAATCTAATGTATTAAAAATTATTCATTTTGCCTTTCATGATATGTGTTCTCTCTCTCTCTCTCTCTCTCTCTCTCTCTCTCTCTCTCTCTCTCCTTCACTCTCTTATTTGATTATATTTTTCCCCTTCTCAATATATCTGGCAGATAAAATATTTTGTGCTCTCCTAATTTGTTTATGTTATCACCCCTTATGACTAATTCATGTGCCCATTTTTGACCTTATCTTGGTATAGCAATGCGATATTAGTCTATGCCTAATTTCTGCCATATTATTTTCTAGTTATCCCAGTAGTTTTTGTAAAACGGTAAGTTCATGCTCCAGAACCTAAGAGTCTTTGGGTTTAGCAAAGAAGGCATCACTATAGTTAATGAATACTGTTTCTTGTGTGCCTTACATATTCCACTGATCTACCACTCTATTTCTCTTTTTCCAAATGCTTTATTAACTTCTGGTTTATATCATTCATTTCTTTTAGATTATGACTTACAAAATTTTCCCCATTTTTGCCCTACCTACCACCCCAGAATAGCAGTCCCGCAGGATATCCCCTCATCCAATCTGCTCTCTCCCATCTCTTCGCCCATACCCCCTCCAACTTTTCCAGTAGGGCAAGGTGAATCCTCGTGCACCAATGCCTGTACATCTTATCTCCCAATTATATGCACAATAGTATTATTCATAGTATTTATATATTTAAAAAATTGGTTTTAAAAGGAAGATAAGCAATTCAGTATATACTATAAATGTGTAGCTATGCAAAACATTACCATAGTAGATATGTTGTAAAAGACTGACTCTCTTTCCCTCCCTCCTATCCCACTTCCCACCTGGTCCACTCCCCACTTTGGTCCTATCCCTTTCCAAAGTGGGTGCTTTCAACTCCCACCCCCCCAGCCTTCCCTCCCTTCCATTGAACCCTTCTCATCCCCTTCTCCCCTAGTCTACTGTAGGGTGAGAAACACAATTCAGTATGTATGTCATTCTCTCCCTGATCCAAATTCAATGAAGATAAAGTTTTGCCTTTTTGCCTTTCTGTTCTTGCCCTCCCTTGTAACCATTTTCCCTTGCTTCTTCTATATGAGATATTTCACCCCATTCTGTCTCTCACCATCTCCTCTCATTATATCCCTCTTTCACCTCTGAATTTCACCTTTTAAGTATCATTCCTTCCTAGTAAATTCAACCTGTGCCCTCCATCTATGTACACCTGTAAACACATATACACACATTCACATATGTATTCATATGTCCATAGACCCTTCTTCAACTATTTTCATATTGAGAAAAATTTCATCAGTTACCATTATCGTTTTTCCCTGTAGGAATGTAAATAGTTCAACTTTAAAAGTTCATAATGATTTCTTTTCCCAGTTTACCTTCTCAAGCATCTCTTGCTTCTAGTATCTCCATGTCAAATTTTCTATTTAACTCTGATTTTTTCCTCAAGAATGCTTAAAAGTCCTCTATTCCATTGAATGACCATATTTTCCCCTGAAACATGATACCCAGTTTTACTGGGTAGGTGATTCTTGGTTTTAATCCCAGCTCCTTTGACCTGTGGAATATCATATTCCATGCCCTTCGATTCCCTCAGTGTAGAAGCTGCCAGATCCTGCACTATCCTGATTGTGTTTCCACAATACTGAAATTGTGTCTTCCTGGCTACTTATAATTTTCTCTCCTTTATCTGGGAATTCTGGAACCTGACTTATTCCTAGGAGTTTTCTTCTAGGGATCTTTGTCAGGTGATCTGTGAATTCCCCCAACCTCCATTCTGCCCTCTGGCTCCGAAACATCAGGGCAATTTTCCTTGACAACTTCTTGAAGGATGATTTCTATATTCTTTCTTTGGGCATGGTTTTTAGGTAGTCCATTAATTTTTAGATTATCTCTCCTGGATCTATTTTCCAGGTCAATGGTTTTTCCCATGAGGTATTTCACATTGCCTTCTATTCTTTCATTTGTTTGGATCTACTTAATAGCATCTTTATTTCTCCTAAAGACACTAGCTTCCATTTGCTGCAGTCTAATTCTGAAGGATTCATTCTCCTCAGTGAACTTTTGAGATTCTTTTTCCATCTGGCAAATTCACCTTTTTAAGGCATTCTTCTCCTCATTTCCTTTTTGAGACTCTTTTGCCATTTGACTTAGTCTATTTTAAGGTGTTATTTTTCTCAATCAAGCTGTTGACTTTCATTTCATACTTTTCATGCATCTTTCTCATTTCTCTGCCAAGTTTCCCCCCACTTCTCTTATCTGCTCCTTACAGCCTGTAACCAGCTTGTATTTTCATTCGGGGCTTTTGGTGCAGGATTTCTGACCTCCCACTCCTCCTCCTGTTCCATGCTTCGATCCTTTTTGCCCCCAAAATAGGGGTCTAATGTTGAATTTTTCTGTTTATTCCATTTCCTTTGCCTAGGCATGTTGTCACTCAATTACTTGACTTTTGGGCTTGTTGCCACAGTATATCTCTGCCACCAGCCAGGAGAGCTTATGTCCCAAAGGCTGGGGTTTTCTCAACTGCCAGAAGTATTAGTTGGGTGGCTTCTCTGAAGCCTCCACACAATCTGGCAAGCTGGTCACACACCCCAAGACCTCCACCCCAGACCGCAATTTAGATCCAAGAAGGTTAAGGCAAGAGTGATTACTCCCCCCCTCCCAGACTGATCACTGGATCCCCATACAGTTCACAGGCTAACAGCTGAAGCTACAAAATGGCAATGTGGTGCAAGCTGCACTGGCTCCTCAGTGGCTTCTCGCCCCCAGGGAAAAGAGGTCCAACTGCTCTCCCAACCAGTCTCAAAGACCATAAGGGTAATGACCTTTCACTTTGTCCTAGGTATCTATGTGTTGATAATTCTGGAAATGCCTCAGGTGCTGGTCTTTTGGGGTCCCTCCAGCTGGCTGCTGGTCTGGCTGCCCTGCAGCTAAAACCTTTGACTCACAGTGTCCTGGGCTGGGCTCCCAGAGTGCTGTGCTGGCTGCTTCCTGCCAGGATTCTGGGCTGTCCTAGGCAGGAGGTTAGCTTCTCTGTGTCATTTTGTGGGTTCTGGAGCTCCAGAGGTTGTTCTGAGTCCCCCTTTTACATAATTTTGAAGTGGTGTGGGTGAGAGCTCCATGGAAGTGTTTCTACTCCACTATCTTGACTCTGCCCCCAGCCACTCTATTTCTAGATCAGCACCAAATAGTTTTGATGTTTGCCACTTTATAATACAATTTTAGATCTGGTATGGCTAGACCACCTTGTTTTTATTTTCTTTTCATCAATTTCCTTGATATTCTGGATCTTTGCTTTGCTAGATGAATTTTGTTATTTTTTCTAGCTCTATAACATTATTTTTGGTAGTTTGATATAACACTAAATAAGTAAATTAATGTAGGTAGAATTTTCATTTTTATTATCTTAGTTAATCCTACCCACGAGCGATCGTTATTTTTTCCAATTATTTAGATCTGACTTTATTTATATAGAAATGTTTTGTAATTGTTTTCATACAGTTCCTGGTTTGTCTTGGCACATTGACACTCAAATAATTTATATTGTCTACAGTCATTTTAAATGGAATTTCTCTTTCATTCTCTTCTGCTAGCTTTTGTTGGTTTTACGAAATACATTTTCTGCATCTGTTGAGACAATCATATTATTAATGTTAGTTTTGCTATTGATATAGTCACTTATGATGATAGTTTCCCTAATATTGAATAAGTCCTGCATTTCTGGCATAGATCCCACCTAATCAATGTTTATTACCCTCACAATAAGTTGGCATGGTTTCTTTGCTATTTTATGTACATTTTTTTTTCATCAATACATGTAAAGAAATTGGTCTCTAATTTTCTTCCTCTGTTTTGGTTCTTCCTGGTTTAGTTAGCAGTATATTTGTGTTATAAAAGGAATTTGGTAGGACTCTTCCTTCACCTATTTCCCCAAATAGTTTTTATAGTATTTCAATTAATTATTCTTTAAATATTGTTAGAATTCACTTGTAAATCCATTTTGCCCTGGAGATTTTTTCCTTTGGGTGTTCATTGATGGCCTGTTCAATTTTTTCCCCTAAAATGGTATTAATATATTTTATTTCCTTTTCTTTTAATCTGGGTAATTTGCTTTTTTTTTTTTGGGAAATATTCATCCATTTCACTTGGATTGTCAGATTTATTGACATACTATTGGGCAAAATAGATCCTAATTATTGTTTTAAATTCTTTTTCATTGGTGGTTAAAACACCCTCTTTTTTGTACTGGTAATTTTGTTTTCTTCTTTCTCTTCTTAAATCAAATTTTTAAAAAGATTTATACATTTTATTGATTTTTACATTAAACCAGTTCTTAATTTTATTTATTAGTTTAATAGTTTTCTTACTTTCAGTTTTAATAATCTCTCTTTTGATTTTCAGAATTTCTAATTTAGTACTTAATTCAGGGTTTTAATTTATTCCTTTTCTCGCTTTTTTTAGTTGCATTGCCAGTTCACTGATATCCTCTTTCTCTATTTTATTCATGTAAGCATTTGAAATAGTTGTAGTGAATAAAACTCTTTATAAAACTTAAAATGCTATTATACCATGTATCAGCTTCATCATCATCATCATCATCATCCTCTTGTTCTCACATTTTTGATGACTTCAAATAGACATGGTTCCAGGATGATTTTCTATCTAAATACAGATATATATGTGTGTACATATGTGTGTATATATATATATATATATATATATATATATATTTACATATACATATATATATTTATATCTGTAGGGTATTAGGTATACATAAATAACTATTGTTTATCAAACTTCCTGTCTATCTGTCTCTATCTGTAAAACTTGATTTATAGATAGATGTCAAACTGCCCTCTATCCATACAGACTGATAGGTAGAAAGATAAACATAAGTGATCAGTTGATCAGTAGATCGACATACAACCATATATTAAATGTTCTAAAGACTATTGCCCAGGGGAATAAAATGGCATTTCTACAGCTAAATAAAATTATTGGTATGATTAGGTAGTCTCATTTTTTGTAGACTCAAAACGTTATTGTTATAATTTGAATTGGAGATGTGACAATAGGGATGACACCTACTTAATCTAATTAACATATGATTTTTCTTTCTTTCTTTCTTTTTTTTTTTTTAGTATCCTCCTCCCCAAGTGAAAGGTCACAATCAATCCTTTACCCAGAGGGAAAAGGGATGTCTGTGGTTTATTTGGAGTTACAAATAGCTCATCTACAGAGACAGAGAACTTAAAGGTGATGATTGAAGAAGAGTCTACTTTTCTTCTGCTCTGTCCTATAGGTCAGGCCAAAGGAGGACCCACATCGGGGGAGTTGCTGGCTGTAGCTGCTGCTCATTGTGTTTCCTCACAGGCTCACATTTCTTGTTGAGAGCAATTTGTGACTGGGTTAGGTTGGCAAGGTAAGTCACCATCAACAGGTCATTGATGTTGCTGTTCAGCATGGTCTCAAAGTCCTCAGGGGCAATCTTGGGAACTTGTTTAACCAGGCCCATAAGGAAGCGGCCCATGGTGCTGTTAGCTGACACCTTTCCAGACAGCACATCCTCAGCACCTTGCAACACTGTGCTTAGAGCATCCAGGATCCGTGCTGATGCACCACCAACTTGCTGCAGATCACTTGAAAGGCCAATTACACTGTTGGGGCTGAAACATGTCTTCATGATCAGGTCAATTCCAATTCGCTCAGTATCATAGTAGACATATTTCACTGTCAGTGGAGTGAACATCACCCCCATTATTTTTCCAGGAACACGCATGGAAGCACTTACATAGGCTTTGATGTTCATCCACCCATTCTGGAGGCTGGTGTCCACAGCGAGGTGAAAGGGGCTATGGGCCTCTCGGCTGTAGTACTCATGAATCAGCACCGAGTGTTCTGTGATGTCATGGCCTGTGGCATACCAACCCAGAATAAGTTCACTTGGAGAGACTTTCTTGTGTAATTCATACATATTCTTAGCAAATTCCATGTCCACAGAAACCTCATCCTCAGACTCATTATGTGGCACTGAAAAGTAGTTGCTGACTTCTACTGAGTGTTTGCCAATTGTTCCCAGCAGAGTGCTGATGACTCGACCTGCACCCTCATTGTGACGCTCATATCTGTCCACGATGGAGGGGAGGATGACCGGGTGTAGCCGGACCACTCGGCCTCCGGGGAACGGCCCAGGAAGCGCCAGGCCTAAGGGGGTTGGAGGCAGAGCTGGAGTCGGGACCTGCATGTGCCGGGGCCGGGGAGGAAGCTGGGGCGGAATCCGGTGTAGAAGCCGGGGTTCGGTTCGGGGCCAGAGTCGAAGTCTGGGAGGAACTCGAGGCTGCTGTAGCAGCCTCCATGTTGCCGAAGCGCAAAAAAGAGCTGATTTTGCTTTCTTATTGAAGATCTTCATAGTTTGAAAATTTGTCCCTTTTGTCCAACAAATTTCGAGTATGTACCATGTTGACAACTCTGTTAAAAGTTGCTATTTTTTTTTATGTATCAAGGTTATAACTATAAAACTATAAGTAAATGTTCTTTATATGATCATGATCTAGGTTTGATTCTTGTACAATTTAGTCATTAAGTTCTCTAAAATCACTTGAAGCCCATAATTAGTGATTTTATAGAGCTTCATCCGCACTTTATTAGGTTTTGTAGTTTTATAGCATGGAAGACACAGAGTTTGTTTTACATAAACCTCACTCCCAATTTGGATCTTGCTACATAGTGAGTCCCAAAATAGTCTGCAGTTATTGCCCAGTTTCCACAAATTTTTTGAATAATCTGCATTGGTCAGTAATTGTGGGCTCCATCAAGATAATTTGTCTATATTATCTGATGGGAATGACCTTGTGCTAAAATGCCATTGTGGATTTCTCCATTTTAATAAATGCTGTTGTTCAGTCGTTTCAGTAATGTCGGATTCTTTGTGATTCCATTTGGGGTTTTCCTGGCAAAGATACTGTAGTGGTTTGTCTTTTTCTTCTCCAACTCATTTTACAGATGAGGAACTGAGGCAAATAGGATTAAGTAACTTGCCCAGGGTGACTCAACAAGTAATTCTGAGGCCAAATTTTAACATAAAAATAAAGCTTCCTGACTTCATGCGTATCACTTTCTCCACTCTGTCACCTAACTACTACATATTTTAATAATAATAATAATAAGAAGAATATTGATATTTATATGCTTTTTAAAGTTTGTGAAGTGTTTCTTTACATGTTTCCTCATTTAATCCTCACAAGAGCCTTTTACAGATTTTTACAGATTCTACAGATTCGGAAAATAAATCAGAGGAAGACTGAGTGTTTTACTGAAGTTCATATAGCTAATATGTTTGTGAGGCAAGATTTGAAGTAAGTTGTTCTCGAATCCATGTTCAGAACTTTATTCACTGTCACCTAGCTACCTTTACTTAAAACCTCATGAACTAATTAGTTGTTTGATACTTGTTCTATTACTTCTTGCCATATAATGTAGTCATTTACTTCTGTTTGTTTTGTTCTAATTGTAATCCTTGGTTTAAACTTACCATTTTCTTTTCTGAAGTATTCCCTTTTTCAATTCTTTACTATTTAACATTTCTTTCCTTTAAAAAATATATTTTTTTCATTTCTTCTAATTCTTCACATAGACTTTTTCTTTGTGTCTTTGTTAGCATTTTTTGTGCCTTTTTACCCCCTGAGCTGAATTTATGGCATCTCTAGATCTGGACCCAAAGCCTATGGATCTCCCTGGACAGTCTCTAGTTAGCATAAATGGCTGCCATCATGTGTATGTGTGATGACTTTGAAGCTGGCCCCTTTACCTACTGTCCATAGACATCTTGTTGAATTTGTGTATAGTTCTGAATTTGAAGAAATCGCTTTTTTGTTTTATTTTTATAAGAATAAATATGTGGAAACTGATTTTTCTGCCTCTGTTCAAATAGCCATCTTAGTTAGAAGTCATCTAGACTTTATTTTTCATGGCTTTAAAACAGTATTTATCTGAAAGTTTTGTCTATGAATTATAATTATCAAATGGCTGAAACTAATCACTTGTTTAAAAAGCATTGGAAAATGAAACAATTATTGTGTTTAAATTCAGGGGATCTTGGCTGATCTCCTGACTCTGGTTCTAATTATACAATTACACCAAGTTTCTCTGAAGCTGACTTTCCTTATCTGTAAAATGGGGACTGCACTTTTCCTATGCATCTCAGAGAGCTGCTATGTGGAATTTGCTTTGCTAACATTAAGTTCATATTCATGTAACAATAGATTAAATAGAGACTTTGGATACCATACATTAATAATATAAGAAAATGAAATAACAGGGACTGACGATTAAATCTCAAGATAGACATGCCTGAGTGAGGCACTGAGAGAAGAATGAGAACTTATTCCGTGAGGAAACTTGGAGAGTTAACTACTGTCATCGAGAATGTGTCTATGAGAGACTAAAGTTAATTCATGCAAAAATAATATGTAAGAAATTACAGTTAACTGTTATGGCAGAATAAGAATATGGGGGTCTTGAGAGTTAAATGTCATTTTTGTCAGTGTCTGGAGGGACGCTTTGAGAGAACTAAGTTAAATGCCATTCCAGACAGGAACTGACTAATTTGAACTGTATCTGATTCCCTGATGAGAGCTGAACAGAGTTAACTCTTATTCTGTCAAGAAAGCAGTCTGAAAAGAATTCTTGAGTGGTTTTTACTGCCATCCAGAATGAATTGAATTATGGGGCTGTGGATCCATTGTTTTGAATAACTTAGTCGTTGTAACCTTGCAACCACCGGAGAAAATTTCTAGTTGACAAGTGGTTCTTACCCCTGCTTTCAGAGAACAAAAATGTGACTCATGCTAGGGACTTTCTCCCAAATAATAAATTATGGACATATTTCTTTGTCTTTGGATTATTTGTATTTGTATTACTGTTTAGTTTTTTGACTTAAATTATTTATCTAATCCTGTTGGGCCTGTTTTTTTTTTTTTTTAATGACAGGGAAGAGAGCTTATGAGAAAAAAAAAAGTTTTAGAACTATTGGAATGGACAACAAAACTAAGTAATAATTGGATTTTTTCATTTCTAGGCATTTTCTGAGAATCTCCATCCATGCCTACTAGAAAGTCTTTAAAACCTATGAGAGAATTAATAAGGTAGTGAATTAAAAGTATAATGTGGGTGTGTAGAATTTGATGTGTCTGCCCCTGAGAGCACCAGGAGATATTGATTTCAGTTTATTCACTTCTCCCATTCCACTCTCCAATTTTAGTTCTCTAAGGTAGCAAAGAACTATCTACACATATTCAAGACCTTAAAAGTTGCATTATATTTACATAAAGCTTTTAATACTTCCAAGGTACCTTAACATAGACACTCTCATTTGACCTTCACATCCCTGAGAGAGGAATGCTATGTTTACAAATAGGAGAGTTAGGGCTCAAAGAAGTGTTCACTTGCCTAGGGTCATCCAGCATTAAAAGAGTGATTCAAACCCAATTCTTCCTGATTATAAGACCACTACTGTAAAAAACATGCTCCCTCTAATTAAGAAAAAAAATTGCAAAACAAATGGATCTGACATGGAAATTTTTAAAGTTTTTATTGGTATTTTTTGCTTCTTACATTATCATAATATCTTGTGTGTCCCTCCTCAAGAGCCATTTCATTGGACAGGGTTTTGTTTTTAATTTATTTGCTTTTTGTTTATGATGTTTGCCTATTTCCTGGCTTTTAAAGGTGATCTCTGCTTCTGGAGCACAGGGCACATTGTTCCAAGCTTCTTATGCTGGGTGGCAGGGACCTGGTAACTGGCTTTGTGTCCTGGGGCCTCAGGTGCTGGTAGCATGAGATTGTAGGTGTCTGGCAGATTACCTGGAGCTGAACTGGAGTCCTAGTGGTGGTTTCTGGCATGTGCTTAGGCCAGATGTGTTTTTCTGCAGTCCCCTGGGGATGCACTGAAGCATGGAGCTCCTGTTACTGGAGGATGTTTATTAGAAAAGAGCTGTGCTGAAGCAAGTGGTGTTTGGCTGCTGGAGGAAGCCTGCCCACCCAGGGCTGTGCCAGCCCATGTGGTGGTTCTCTGAGTTGCAGTCTACTGGTTCCCCTGGCTATGAAAAGGCACAGGGGGGAGCCCTAGTGGTGGAACTTGATTCCTCCTGGACTCTGGGGCTCAGGACTTCTTCCTGGTTTGCTGAGGTGGGGCTTGTTGCTGGCTTGCCAGGATGCCTCCATCCTGGTCTGCACTCCCCCTTTCCCCAAATGAGACAAATTTTTCTTGGCGATCTTTCAAGTTTCTTAGACTAAAAGAGTGCTCCACCCTGTCTTTCCACTGGCTTCGTTGTTCCAGGATTTTCGTGGTGCAAAATTTTCTGGATTTTTTATAGGTCAGTAAGGGAGAGTAAGAGCAATTTGTTGCTTACTCTGCCATCTTGGATCCCACAAGTCTGGAAATTTCTTTTAACACTCAAACAATCCTCTTTCCTAAAGTTGAAGTTTGCTAGATTGGCTCATGGGTTGAAGGAAAAAGACTGCAAAGGAATTCTGAAAGTGTAGTAGTAAGAGGAGAGACAGACAGGATAGAGTGATACAAAGATGCAAAAAAATAGCAGGAAAATAATAAATATAAATAAATAAATAATAATATATATAAATAAATAAATAATAAATAATAATAAAGGAAAAGTAAAATAGAACTTTAGTAACAAAAGCAACCAAAATAGACATTGATGCCATCCTTATTCAGCACAATGTGAAAAGGAGCTATATAAGCTAGTGACCATAATTGTTTTAGCTTACCAGCCCCTGATATAAAAGAATAACCCATTATTGTTTAAATGTCTTCCTTCCTGGAAAAAAAAAAATCAAAGCTCTGATAATTAGCTTCCCAGAAGGATAATTAATTGGCCCACACTTTTTATTAGTTCTACACATTGCTTTCTTCTGCTTGAAAACTTATACCATGCAATTTGAAATTATTAGCACTTCTACTGCTGTCTAATGAAAAGTGTAAATTGTTTTGGTAATTTACCTTGGTAAATGGAAATTAAATTATAAATTTGGGAAGTGTGTGCATGTATGGATATTTTTATTTGCTACAAATGAGATGAGTCATAAATTAGTGGAATAATATAATTATCCAGTAAAACTTCTCTCTCTCTCTCTCTCTCTCTCTCTCTATATATATATATATGTGTGTGTGTGTGTGTGTGTGTGTGTGTGTGTACACACATATATGTGTGTATGTGTAATATTTATAGCAATATGTGCACACTCAAATACATATATGGGCTTTTCAATCTAAAGTCCAATATAGTACAGCCTTATGTAATGTGACAATTACAAAGACCATCCTATATAATGATTTGTTTTAGAATGTTAGTCTGTAGGAAATTAGAAGATGAAGCTCAAATATAATTCATTTTTAATAGGCTCTTGACACTATATCTTTCCTATTCCAACAATTTGAGTTTTGCAAAGAAAACGTAAGATGAGCTATTAACATGTTTTGAATTTTGAGGCATGAGGAGTATTTTAGTTCCTAAGATTTCCTCCTAATTAGTAATTTTACTCCCATAGGGAAGTTTAATTCTGTTGCCTAAATTTAACCATGCATGGTTTGCAAAATGCACACTTAAAGGAGTTCCTGCTGGTACATTAGAATTTTCAATTTGTAGAATTCTTGTAAACATGCAAAAATTAATCTGTGCATCTGTTTCTTGCAATTAAAACTATGAATTTTATGGTGAAAATGATCTGTTGCAATTTGCAAATTGTACAAGCCATGCATCTGAGTGCATATAGCTTTTCTGTTCGACCATTTAACAGATTTGCTAAGAGATATTTATCGGAAAAGTATTTGCATGCAACTCATTCTGTGCTTTGGGAAGAATTTGTAGCAAATCAGTAATTCTTATAATAAATATTTGTTGAGTACCAATAATTCCCTACTCAAGAATATTATGTAAATGGGACATAAATTTAGGAAAAGTATGTAAAAAGTGTAGAATAGAAATAATCTCAAAATAATTGGGCTATTAAAAGAATACTTGTCATTTTACAATATAGGTCAGGGGGAAAGTCACTCTCATGTATGATTATGGAAGGCCTCCTTCAACCTCCACCCGCTGTGGTTTTATACAAATGGAAAGTCTGAACCAGAGACAACTGCTTTCATTAATGCATTTCAATGAACGTTCTAAATTAGATTTCTTAAGGGGCAAATTTGAGTTATGACCCTTGTTGAAAAGAAACTTGTATCCATTTCCCTATAGTTCTATCCCTAGCACTTTTTTCCTATAGCACACAAAATTCAGGTGCTATTAAATAAAGCAGCCATTTGCGATTTGCAATGCAGGCATATCTCAGGGAGGAGTGTACTGAGTCAAGAGGTACTGGTATGAATCCTAGCTTTGTCAGTAACTAGCCATCTGACCTTGTGCAATCAATTAACCTCTGTGGGGCTCAGTTTCATTGCAATAAAAAAAAAGAAGATAGAACTAGTTTTTCTCTAAGGTCTCCTCTAGCCCTTAAATGCTATGATTCCATGATTCACTTACTGAACCAACATTTAATACATTCCCACATTTGGAACAGCAAATTCTCTGTCTCCAAACAAGTTCTGATAAAGCAGTTCTTTCAAGGTATAGCATTCCCTAAAATTATTACCTTTTACTCATCCATTGGAAACTAAGAAAATGTAACATGTTTTACTGCATGTAAATATTTTTAAATAAAGATAATATTATATTCCTTGAAAATTTTCACTTATTGGGGTGGCTAGGTGGCACAGTGAGTAAGAGCACTGGCCTTGGAGTTGGGATGACCCGAGATTGAAACCGGCCTCAGAAAATGAGCACCCACAAATAAATAATGACTAGCCGTGTAATCTTGAGCAAGTTACTTAACCCCAATTGCTTTAAAAAAAGAGAAAGAAAGAAAATATTCACTTATTTATAAAATTTGAAGGACATAAAATTCACTAATAAAATAAAAGTAGAGTAAATCAAAAAGTCAAAATTTGGATTATGAGTTTGCACTAAGACTTCCAAGAGCCTCAGTAAGTTTTCTTTTTTTTTTCCATCTGAATCTTATACTGCACTCACATGAGACACTTTGTAAATGTCACATACTGTTAGATATGTGGCATTGAAGAAAATGTACCAGTAGCATAAATGAATAATATGAGCCTTACATCAGCAGTAGTAAGTAACCAATCTGGAACACCAGATGGAGAATTAACTGAAATTTAATTATCTGTATTAAAATGACTCCTAGGTGCAATTGAGAAAGATACAATATTAAAAAGGGGATAATTGACCATATGTGGCTGGTGAAAGAAAGATTTGTCTAGTCAGTGAGAAATGAATGACTCTAGAAAGTCAGTTTTTTTCCTGGGAAAATGTTCAAAGTGGGACTATATTTAGCTTGAAATATCTTGTTAAATTAGGATTTTGTTCTCATCTGATTTGTCCAGCTCTTTAACTTGTAAGAAGTTGATGTTTAAACGTAACAAACATCAACTGTCTCTACTATGAACTGTTTTAAAAATTAAATTCCTCTGTAAATGAGCCATATTTGTCTATAAGTTTGACATTGGTTGAAAAAGAAATTCAACTATTTTTGATAATCTACACAATGACCCCATGTCTTCAGAAGTGGCCATGTGTATTGAAAGCTATAATGTTATAAACAAAATGAAAAAGCTTATTTTCTAGGACAATTGATTCTCTTCTAGTATTTGTTTTCTATACCTTTTATAAGATAAAATTATTCAGAGGCCAAAGAGAGTTTAATGACTCCTAGTCCAAGCATCCTACATGTAAGGAAACAGGTACAGAGAAGTGAATTGGTTTTTTCCTAGGTCATATAGTTAACCAAACAAATAAACAGCAAATCATTATGAATGTTCACTTCAATTTATTTTTTCTTTTTATTCAGTGTTTTATTTTCCCCCAGTTACATGTAAAAACAATTTTTAACGTTTGTTTTTAAAACTTTGTGTTCCAAATTCTCTCTCCTCCTCCCTCTCCAACTCCCCCCCCGCCACATTGAGAAGGCAAACAATTCAATATAGGTTGTACACATGTAACTATAGAAAACACACCCATAATAGTCATGTTGTAAAAGAAAACATAGTCAAAAAACACAAGAAAAATAAATAATATTTAAAAAGAACCTATGCTTCAATTTGTATTCAGACACCATTAGCTCTTTGTAATAGATAGCAGTTTTCCTCATAAGTCCTTCAGAGTTATGTTGGATCGTTATATTGCCCATAATAGTTAAGTCATTCATAGCTGATCATCTTATAATATTGTTATTATTTTGTACACACTACATTTCACTTTGCATAAGCCCACACAAGTATTTCAATATTTTTACTTAGAGTATTATGCTTATCAAGATAAGCATTGATTACTGATTACTTCATCTTAAACCTGATCATATATTTTGGTCATTTATCAGTTGGGGAATGGCTGTTATATTTTAAGGTTTTTATCAGGGAAACTTGTTTCAATTGTTTTTCTCAAAGTTACTATTGCTAACTGTAATTGCTTCCCTCCATTCCCCCTGCCCCATTTATTCTCTTCTCTCTTTCCTTTCACCACACCCCTCCTCAAAAGTGCTTTGCTTCACTATAATTTCTAAAACACTTTTTAGACACCCCTTTCCATGAACTTTATATAACACGTGCACATACTTTCTTGTATTTTCCCTGGTACCAGCAAGTAGTAATGCCTTCTCTTCTTGCATGAAATACAAACTCTTAAGGAGTTAAACTTTAATCCTGCCTTTGTTTGCTCTGCCCCCACTAATACAGTGACTATATAGCAGGTACCCAATCAATATTGGTTAAATTAATGAATATTTAGTTCAATTCAGTAAATATAGAGCAAATACCTATTTACTAAGGGGAGATTTTAAATTGTTATGACATATTTTCTGCTCTCCTGAGTGTATAGTGAAATAAAGAGACAATAGGCACACAGAGAAAACTATCATCTATAAGTGTGTTAATTTATGTACCGGGAGCAGATCCATGAAAGATGGTTTCTATCAATGATTGTGTCATGGGGTAGGATATGAATGAACTTATTAGATGAAGACCATAGGAATGATGTGTTTACACATGCCAATTGAAATGAATGATATTTTTATCAACTAGATAATTCAAGACAAAATTCCATTTTGCTTCATGTATTCTCAATGGTTCAAATAAAAGTAATGCTTAGTCACTTTTATTTGGGTAATTCTAAATTTTCCATATTATTTTGCATGTGTAATATCTAGAAAGAACAATTAAATTATATCGTTTTGACAGATAATTCACCAAAAATTTCATTTTGAAAATAAGCACTATATATTTTCTTGGTCAAACTGATAGCCATATTTGGGAATATCCAAAACATATGTGCATGGAATGTTAAAAAAAAAAAACCAATAAAATATTTGCCCTAGTATATCATTCATTTTCATCAGTTATATACATGGTGATGGTAAATTCAGGCTTTTAAAATTTTAATCTTGTTGTTTCATACATCTCCACATTAAAGAGGGTGTAGTTTTGCTGATATATAATGACAATTAATTTATTCCTCCAATTATGGGGCTTATTAATGAACCTGTCATCCTAAAACAAAACAATGCTGTGCTTTACAAAAATCAATCCATGGTGCATTAAAAAAAGAAGAACCAACCTTTCCTTTTTCATAGAAGCAAGATCATCTACATAATCACCTGAGAAGATTATTTTCAAGCCAAGATTTGATTAAGAAGATGATCATCAATATTAAATGATCAGTGAGGGGATAGAACTTATTTTGAAAAAGTAAAATTGATTTCCTGAGCCATGTTTGCTTTCACATTTATCTCTATTTACTTTTATCTTGTTGGATATTACTAGATAAAGCTAACCTTGCTCTACCACTGAAGTTTTTTGGAGGCGAGGGGATGCTGATTCTCTCTTTAGCTTTAGATTCTCTCTCTTTAGCTAACTTCCTTATAACTATCTTGTTGATGATGATTAACTGATTTGCTTATTTAAAAGGATGCTTCTTTTAAACATCATAAAATACAAATCAACTTAGCATAAAGACTGCATTTTTTTGTTATTCTAAAAATTGTCACACAGGAATAATTTTTGTAATAAGACTTAACTGTTGCTAAATAAACTTTGTAGTTAATTTATCCTTGGAGTGAATAATATGTAAAAGCTACTCACTTATGGAAACCACTTATCATAGTACATGGGACAAAGTAGGCACTAAATAAATGTGTATTTCCTCCTTTTCCCTTTCCACCATTATGCCATTTTTAAATAAATGTATTGATGAAAATTTTGAAAATTAGGTAATGTACCTACTATGACATATTATATGTATATATGTGTGTATACATATATATACATATATATACGTATATATGTGTGTGTGTGTGTGTGTGTGTGTGTGTGTGAAGTCCCTACAAGTAAGGGACTTCAACCTCTACCTCTCAGATCTAGATTGAGTCAGACTAGACTTAGCAGGCTTGCTATCATTCTGGGGTATCACAAGTGCTACAGTTATTGGCTACTGCTCCTAGGTGGGGTAAGCAGGCTGGGTGCCATATGCAGACTGTGCTGTATAGGATGCCTGGGTGGTCATAACTGTAGCAGTGGTGGTATCATAGGCCTCTGTACCATATCTTTGGAGAGGCTGACTGTAAGCTTGAGGTATACTTGGTGTATAACCTGTTGGAGACTATCTGCGAGAAGTGGTATATGTAGTCTGCCCATATGTTTCAGTTGTCTGAGCCTGTGTATAGCTGACATCAGAAGGTTGCTCATAGGTTCCATAACTTTGTTGCCCATATGCCTGGGCGGTCTGTGCAAATTCTGGATCTGGCTGGGGTGAGTAAGCACTGTAGCCCTGTTGGGAGTACTCTAGTCCATGGATACCATTTTCTCTCCTTTGTTCTCTTCATTTTCTCGAGATTCTTCTCTTTCTCTTTCTCAGTCACTTCCCCTCTCCTACTTTAGGATTTGATTATTTAGTTTCAAATTTCTTAAGTATGTTTCCATAGACCTTTATTGAATGTATTTTTTCCAGAAAAAAAAAGGAATTAATTTTTATTCAAGTAACTGCAAATAGGAAACCAGAGTGGGGGGGGTTGTGGGGGTCATGAGAGTCTGGGATCACCCCTTCCCCCATTTCGGCTGGACCTCCTTCCCTTAACCCTCCCAACTTGAAGATTACCAAAGGAGGGACTGATAAAAGTGAACAGGCATCTCCCCTGGGGCCCACCACCCCAAACAATGTTACTTTTTAGTAAACTAGGCCTGGTATCCACTATCATCCCAAGCCCTCCTTTGTGATGATTTAGGGAGGATGAGCAGGGTGGATGGAGGAGGGATAGAGGGCAGGTGAGCATGAGAACCAACAAAACTGCATGTCTGAGTCTGGAAGCCACAGAACGTAAGAACAAAACCATTTAAAAAAGAAAACCAACAAAATGTGTTCAGAGGTAGATTGTGAAAGGAGGGAAAATGTAACCAGCTCCTAGGGGGAGGGGGATGGCATTCTGAAAGGAGTATGGAAGGGGGACCAGAGAGGAAAGATCCTTGCAAAACATGCATTCCAAAGGCAAAAATCACAGGCCAAGGATGGCCAGCCCAGGATTGGGGGAAATTAATAGGATTGTCAAGTCCCCCTTCTCCCTAGATCTCCTGAGCAGCAAGGAAAGCAGATGAATCAGTCCCTCTCCCTTAGTGCCTGACACCCGAGGTTCCACCCTAGCCCCATTCCAGTTTGATGCTCAGGAAATGCCAGAGTGTGGAGAGGGCAGGAGGGAGAAAAGGGTGGGTATGGCCCCTGCCCCCCTTTCTACTCTCAGTAAAAAGCCTGCTCTCACCTCCACCCTTGGGACCAATCTTGACTGGGTAGAAGGTAGATAGAAAGGGTGGTGGGAGTACAGAATATCCCCAGACAGAAGTCTATTGAAGCTGAGCTCTTATGATCAAGATACTCACATGTCTGTCCTTCCCTCACAAATCCTTTTGAGTTGGGGTGGGGGGTGGGAAAGCAGGAACCCTGGTCCCATTCCCGGGGTAGAGACAAAGAAACAGGTGTTGGCAGCTAAGTCAAAAGATTAGCTCTGTCCAAGGAAGGAGGAATACAAAAGAAATCTCAATTCTGGGAAAGGGTGGATGGGTCCATGGATGGATGGATGTGGGAGGTGGGGGGAGGGAGGCAGGGAGTGCCCCCAGAGGCTCCTCCCTGCCCAACACAATCCCATCTAGGGTGGCCAGGGTTAGTGTGAATATGTCCAATGTGGGAATGGGAAGGCATTTTCCTCAGGTAGTGAAGAGGGAAGGGTGATAAGGAGGGGGGGAGGGTAAGTGGTTCTGTCAGGGATGCACCCTGGCATCCAGTCTAGAAGGAATTCACCAGGCTCAAGCAAACTTTGAAGCCGAAATTGTAAAGTTTATTGTTATGCTGTAGAGAACAGCGGGCTAGATCCTTATGGAACCTGCAAAGTCAAAGAGGCAGCAGGCATAGTTTTAAGGTGTCAATTATGCTAACTAGGTGAGTAAGGGTGGGATCAGGGAGGAGTTAAGGAGTGGTCAGTGCTCAAAGGACCATACACTTTTAATATCAACTGCGCAGGTGTATTGCCCATGATTCACTGGGAAATAGCTCAAGCAGGGCTAGCTGGAGCTGTGGTTTTAGGCCTGACATGTCACTAAAGAGTGCCCAGTCTACCACCCACCAAGGTCATCAGAGACAGTGTGGGTATATAATTGACTAAGAAGTTACCCTATAGATAAGGTATTGAAGAATTTATGGTGGGGCTGGCCACTCTAACTAAGGGAGATAACATTTACATAACTTATTTTTTCAAGCAGAGATAAACAGGTCATGAGTTGTTTCTGGGCAGAGTGCTGGAAGGGGGAAGGGGCTGAGTCAATGCTCTGAGGCTGGGGGGTGGAAATGTGATCTTACAGACTGCTTTTACAAATTGATTTTACAGACATAGATCCCAAAGCACCCCACTTACAAACTGATGTTACAGATTGATACTACAGACATATATACATCACAAGGACCCCATCAGTAGGGCTATTATTTATCTGACCAGTAAAACTAGGAAGGACAGACTAAGGGAAAGGAAAGGTAGGGGAAGAAAAATGGGAATTTAAAGATCAACATTGTTCTGTCTAATCCCAGAATGAAAGGGCCGCCACTGTTGTCATCATCACGGGGAATGAGGCAGTGAGATTTAAGCAGACTTGGTTACTGCTCCTCCTCCAAAGACTCCTGGGATATCCCTTCTTCCTCTTCTTTCTCCAGCTTTTTGGGTCTACCTTTTGGTTTCCTCCCTGGTGCAGTGGTGGTTTTCAGGCCTTTTGCAGCTACATTGTTCTTACTCCCCTTTGGTCTACCCCAGGTCTCTTGGGATTTGGTGCCTCACTGGGCTCCTTAGGGGGTTGTTTTCGGGGTCGGCCCCACCCTCTCTTCTCAGACCCATCTTTCTCCTGCTTGGAGGCCAGAGGCTGGCTGGACTTTGAACTAGATTCACTTATCCTTCCCCTTCTCTAATAAGAGGTGGTAAAGGGTAGGGGGATGGGGTTCGGCAGCGGGCTGGCTCGGTGCGTAGCTCCTGGTTTTGGGTAGCGACACGGACTGCGAGCAAATGACCTAGCGAAGCTTCACTGCTTGGGCTCCTCCCGCTGCCACTGCTGCAGCTTGTTGCAAATGCGGATCTGTCTCCACTTGGTCCCGGGACAGGGACTCGAATGTATTTTTTTAATATCATGATGATCTGAAGATGATGCTTTTAATTTTTTTCTGTTTTTCTGAATTTGGTTAAAAGGTTTTTATGCCTTAATCGTTGGTTAGTTTTAATGTAGGTGCCATGTACCAATGGGGAAATGGAATATTATTTCTATTCCCATTCAGTGTTCTCCAGAGGTCTATAAAATTTAACTTTTTCTTAAAATGTTGTTGATCTTCTCAACTTCTTTCTTGTTCATTTTTTTTTCAGTTAGATTTATCTATTTCTTATAGGGGAAAGTTGGGGTTACCCAGTGGTATAATTTTACTTTCTATTTGCTACTATAACTTATTTAATTTCTCCTTTAATAATTAAGATGCTGTACCATTTGGTGCATATATGTTTAATACTGGTATTACTTCATTGTCTGTGGTACCTATTATCAAAATATATTTTCTTTGTTTATCTCTTTTTACTTAGATCTATTTTTTCTTTTGTTTCATCTGATATCACAATTGCTACCTCTTTTTTGTTTGTTTTTCATTGAGCATAAGCATAATAGTTTCTACTGTAGTGCCTTATTTTCATTCTCTGTGTGTTTCTGCTTCAATTATGTTGCTTGTAAGCAATGTATTGTATGATTATTATTTAATCCATTCCATTATTTGCTTCTGTTTTGTGGGTGAGTTCAACCTCTTTAATGCCACAGTTATTATTACTGTGTATTTCTGTCCATCATTTTTTCTCTGTTTATTCTTATGTTTCTCTTTTCACCTGGCCTTTCGTTTGTTTTCTCTTTAACCTTCTCTATTTCTCTTTTCACTTGGTCCCTCCTGTATGTAAGGAGGATTCAGTTATCCTTCTTAGAGTTACTCTCTCAGGATCCATAGCCATGGGAAGGTCTAGTTTCTAGATGTTTGATAATAATTTTCAGAATAGTCTCAAGAGTCCTAGATAGTAATCCTTCCAATTATAGTGACAGACAGTCCTACTGAGGCTGCCTTGCAAGAAAAGGAAGTGACATAATTTATATTTACTACACTTGCACAGAATGGTGATACTGCTAAAGTTAACCTATGAGCTTCATGTTGGCAAGATGTCTTCTTTTTCTGTTGCCCTATAAAGCAAGTGGTCAACTGCTCAGTGAGGGTGAGAAACCACAGGGAACCAATGGGGGAAAACCATAGGAACCCATAGAGGAATTTGTATGTGCCTCAACCAGCCCCCATTGAGACTTGACAGGATTTAGGGGAGTACACAAGTGTGCCTGTCTTGATTGACCCCATCAAGACATAGGGGTAGTTGCCCTTGTTTATTGCTTGCCCCTGCAAGAAGGGCAATTAGGGAATGCTGTTGGAGCTGGTTTTCCCAGCAAACATTTGAGAAAACTAGATTAGAATAAAGTTGATTGTTAACCCCTCCAAACTATCTGCCTGTCTGACCAGATCAAAAGTCAACCAGTTAGAGGCTGGAGACAGAGAACTACAGTGCCTCCTGTGTGTTATCTGTGAAACACCTCCTTAAAAATGTTTTGCTTTTGACCTCCCCCACCCCCAGTCAACTTTCCTTTCTCTTGCCCTCCCTCAAGTCATTCTCTTGTCTCATTCTTCTACTTCCTTGTTGAGTAAGATAGACTTCTATATCCAAATGAGTGTGTATGTTATTCCCTTTTATGAGCCAATATAGATAAGAGAAGCTTTAAATGTTCCTCTTCTCCCCTGTTTTCCCCCACAGTTGTAAAAGCTTTTTTGTAACTCTCATGAGAGATAACTCACCCCATTTGCTCTTTCCCTTTCCCATTCTCCCAGTGTATCCTGTTTTATCTCCCTTACTTTATTTTTTATATCATACTATCACATTCAACTCATATTTGTGCCCTTTTTGTACAGTCATTCGATATGCCCTAATAATGATAACATTATTAGTAGTTATAGAATACCTTTTAGGAACCTACCTTCCTAGGAAGGAAGGTAAAAAAACAATTAACCATACTGAATCGCTCAAACTTTTTCTTTCCTGTTTACCTTGTTTTGCTTCTTGTGATTCTTGTATTTGAAAGTCACATTTTCTATTTAGTTTTGATCTTTCAAACAGAAATCCTTAAAAGTTCTAATTTCATTAAAAATTTTCCCTGAAGCATACACTCAGTTTTGCTGTATATAGGAATTTTGGTGGTAATCTTAGTTATTTTGCCCACTGGAATAACAGATTCAAAGCCCTTTCATTATTTAAGGTAGAAATAACTAAATCTTGTAATATACTGACTATGATTCCATGATATTTAAATAGTTTCTTTTTCTGTTACCCTATAAAGCAAGTAGGCAACTACTATTTGCAATACTTTCTACTTGACCTGGAAGCTCTGGAATTTGACTATAATATTCCTTGAAACTTTCATTTTGAGATTTCTTTTAGGAGGTTTTTAGTTGAGCCGTTTAATTTCTTTTCTTTTCTTTCTTTCTTTCTTTTTTTTTTTTTAAAGCAATTGGGGTTAAGTAACTTGCTCAAGGTTACACAGCTAGTCATTATTTATGTGTGGGTGCTCATTTTCTGAGGCCGGATCTGATCTCGGATCATCCCAACTCTGAGGCCGGCACTCTTACTCACTGCGCCACCTAGCCACCCCTTTAGGGCAATTGGGGTTAAGTAACTTGCCCAAGGCTACACGGCTATGTTTTTGTTTGTGTGGATTAAGTGTCTGAGGCCGGTTCCGAGCCGTTTAATTTCTAATGTACCTTCCTGTTCTAGGATATTGTGGAAGTTTTCCTTGTATTTCATAAAAAAATATCTAGAATCATTTTTTGATCATAGTTTTCATGTAGTTTAATTATTTTAAAATTATTTCACCATCTGTTTTCCAGGTCACTTGTTTAGCAGTGAGATATTTTATATTTACTTCTATTTTTTCAACCTTTTGATTTTGTTCTATTGTTTCTCATTATTTCATAGAGTCATTAGCTTTCACTTTCTCAGTTCTAATGTTTAAGTGATTCTTTTCAATGAGTTCTTCTCCCCAGTGAATTTTTGTATACCTTTTTGCATTTTGGCAATTCTGCCTTTTAAGTAGTTCTTTAGTGGATTTCTGTGCCGCTTTTACCATTTGACATAGTTTAATGGTGTTGTATTCTTCTGTGTGTGTGTGTGTGTGTGTGTGTGTGTGTGTGTGCCTTCTTTACCAAAGTGTTGAATCTGTTTTTTATTATTTTGTTACAATATCCTCATTTCTTTCCCAAATTTTCCCTCTACCTCTCTGATTTGATTTTTAAAATCCTTTTAGAAATCTTCCAGGCCAATTCAAGTTTATCTTTGGGGCTTTGCATGTAGTTCGTTGACATAGCCATCTTCTTATTTTTCATTTTAATCTTTCCTGTCATCATCATAATGCTCTATTGGCAGGGTGGAGCCAAGGTGGTGGAGTAGAAGGAGGAAATTTGTGACCTCCTCCCACAACCACCTCCAATACTTGTCAAACATGACTCTAAACAAATTTTAGAGCTACATAACCCACAGATTGACAGAGAGAAATAAATCTCCCACTGAAGGCAGTCTGGCAGGCCAACAGGAAGTGTTCATCACAGTGTGCCGTGAACCAAGAGCAGTCCTGTATCAGCTGTGTGGTTTTGGCCTCAGGGATGCAGCAGCTGCCAGAGCAGCCTCAAGGACAATGAATCAACAGCACCTGTCATAGTTTCCATACTTTTTAATCCATAAACACCAAAAAGAAAGTAAAAGGTCAGTTGGAACTCAGTTGAAAAGGGAGGGTGTGGTCCAGCCCCTGTCCCCTGGGCCTAAAGTTAGCAGAGGTAGGGTGGCTGCAGCATTTGCCATGTGGATGCCTCAGGAGCTCCTGGCCCACAGATAATATGGGGACAAAGTGACCATTCTTAGGGTAATCATGCTTTCTTTGACCTGCTTGGATCTGGGTTTCTTTCTTGGGTGGTGGTCCTGGGTGAGAAATGCCAGTTTGCCAGTGTAGTGTCTGTAGAATGGGTGACCTTCTCAGATCTCTGACAATATTTGTAAAAACCCCAGCAATTTGGGACAAAACTCTCCTCTCTGGAAGCAGAGTTCTACCTTGGCAAAGAGCTCAAAGGTCAAGTAATTGGATGGCATCATGATCCAGCAGAGGCAGCAAAGCAAGCTGAGCAATCAAAACTTAGAATTTTGGGGGGAACAAAAGTGATCAAAACATAGAATAGGAGGAAGATGATGAATTCAGAACTCCTGCATCAAAAGCTTCTAAGAAAAATATGAATTTGTTACAGGTCAAGGAGGAGCTCAAGAAGGATTTTGAAAATCAAGAAAGAGAAGTGAAGAAAAAACTGGGAAGAGAAAAAAGAATGATGCAAGAAAATCATGAAAGAAGAGTCAAAAATATGACTGAACAAAATAATTCCTTAAAAAATAGACTAACTCTGGGGTGGCTAGGTGGCGCAGTGAATAGAGTGCCTGCCCTGGAATCAGAAAGACCTGAGTTTGGAGCCGGCCTCCGACACTTAATCCATACAAACAAAAACCTAGCCGTGTAACCTTGGGCAAGTTACTTAAACCCAATTGCCCTAAAAGGGCGGCTAGGTGGCGCAGTGAGTAAGAGTGTCGGCCTAGGAGTTGGGATGACCCAAGATCAGATTCGGCCTCAGAAAATGAGCACCCACGCATAAATAATAATGACTAGCCATGTAACCTTGAGCAAGTTACTTAACCCCAATTGTTTAAAAAAAAAATAGACTAACTCAAATGGCAAAAGAGGCACAAACTACCAATGAGGCAAAAAAGGCCTTAAAAAGTCAAATTTGCTAGGTGGAAAAGAAATTTCAAAAACTCATTGAAGATAATAATTCCTTCAAAATTATATTGGAGCAAATGGAAGATAACGACTTTATGAGAAACCACAACACTATAATACAGATCCAAACAAATGAAGAAATAGAAGGCAATGTGAAATATTACATTGGAAAAACCACTGACCTAGAAAATAGATCCAGGACAGATAATTTAAAGATTATCGGACTACCTGAAAGCCATGATGAAAAAAAAAAAAAGAACCTAGAAATCATCTTTCAAGAAATTTTTTGGGGGGCGGAGCCAAGATGGTGGAGTAGAAACAGCATTTCCAATGTGCTCTGCCCCACACAAATTTCAAACAATGTGAAAGGGAGCTCCGAACAACTTCTGGAGCCACAGCACCCACAGAATGGCACAGAGAAGCTAACCTCCTGCTGAGGACAGCCCAGCAGTCCTGCAGGGAGCGGCCAGCGCAGCGCTCAGAGAGCAGGCAGCATAGCACTCTGGGAACTGACAGCACAGCCCTCAGAGCCGAGCCCAGGTCTGCGGTTTTGGCCCCAGGGCGGCCGGGCCTTCAGCTGGCTGGAGGCACCCCAGAACACCAGCAATTGTGGTGATTCCAGAATTATCAGCACAGATATGCCTAGGACAAAGTGAGAGGTTAGTGCCCTATGGACTTTGGGACCAGTATTTGGGGAACATGTGGCTTCCTCCCCTGGGGGCAAAAAGCTGCTGAAGAAACAGCTGCAGAGAAGCCATTTTGCAGCTTCAGTAGTGGATCTAGCTCCTGGTCTGTGAACTGTAGGAAGATCCAGCAATCAGTCTGGGGGTTAATCGTTTTTGCTTTAAACTGCCTGGATCTGGATTGTAGTCTGGGGGGGGGGGGTTTGGGGTGGGCATCCAACTTGACAGAGTGGGTGGAGGCTTTACAGAGGCCACCCAACTGGCGGAAGTTGTGAAAACCCCACGTTTGGGCAGAAGCTCCCCTGTCTGGTTGCAGAGTCCTACTGTGGCAACAAGCCCAAAAATCGAGTAATTAAGTGGCAATATGCCTAGGCAAATGAAACAAAATAAACAGAAAAGTTCAACACTGGACTCCTCTTTTAGGGTCAAAGAGGCTCAAAGCATGGAGGAGGATTGTGAGGTCAGAATTACTGCACCAAAAGCCCCAAATGAAAATACAAGCTGGCTACAGGCCATAGAGGACCTTAAGAAGCAAATAAGATAAGTGTGGGAAAATTTGGGAAGAGAAATGAAAAAGATGAAAGAAAGGTATGAAATGACAGTCAACAGCCTGACTGAGGAAAATAACACCTTAAAAAATAGACTAACTCAAATGGCAAAAGAGGCTCAGAAAGGTAATGAGGAGAAGAATGCCTTAAAAAGTTGAATTTGCCAGATGGAAAAAGAATCTCAAAAGCTCACTGAGGAGATTCATTCCTTCAGAGTTAGACTGGAGCAAATGGAAGCTAATGACTTTATGAGAAATCAAGATGCTGTTAAACAGATCCAAAGAAATGAAAGAATAGAAGGCAATGTGAAATATCTCTTGGGGAAAACCACTGACCTGGAAAATAGATCCAGGAGAGATAATTTAAAAATTATTGGACTGCCTGAAAGCCATGATCAAAGAAAGAACCTAGAAATCATCCTTAAAGAAATTCTCAAGGAAAATTGCCCTGATGTTTTAGACCCAGAGGGCAAAATAGAGGTTGAAAGAATCCACAGATCACCTCCTGAAAAAGATCCCCAAAAGAAAACTCCCAGGAACTCCAGGTTCCAGAATCCCCAGATCAAGGAGAAAATACTCCAAGCAGCCAGGAAGAAACAATTTCAATATTGTGGAAACACAATCAGAATAGCGCAGGAACTGGCAGCTTCTACATTGAGGGATAGAAGGGCATGGAATATGATATTCCAGAAGGCAAAAGAGCTGGAAATGAACCCAAGGGTCACCTACCCAGCAAAACTGAGTATCTTGTTTCAGGGGAAAATATGGTCATTCAGTGGAATAGAGGACTTTCAAGCATTCTTGATGAGAAAACCAGAGTTGAATAGAAAATTTGACATTCAGACACAAGAAGCAAGAGATGCTTGAGAAGGTAATCAAGGAAAAGAAATCAAAAGGAACTTATCAAAGTTGGACTATTTACAGTCCTACATGGAAAAACAATAACTGTGTTTGATGAAACCTTTCTCATTATGAAAATAATTGAAGAAGGGTACATGGCATATGTTCACAGGTATACATGGATAGAGGTTACAGGTTGAATTTGATGGGAAGGGATGATTATTTTTTTTTGGAGGGCAATTGGGGTTGGGTGACTTGCCCAGGTTCACTTGGCTGGGTTTTTGTTTGTGTTTTGGGTGTCTGGGGCCAGATCTGAGCTTGGGTCCTTCTGGCTCTGGGGCTGTCTCTCCGCTCGCTGCACCACCTAGCCTCCCCAAGGAAGGGATGATTCTTAAGGGGTGAAGTCAAGAGGTGAGAGAGGAAAGTGTCAAGAGGAGATGGAGAGAGACAGGGTAGGGCAAACTATCTCATGTAGAAGAGGCAAGGGGAAGTAGTTGCAGGGGAGGGGAAGAACAGGAAGGCAAAAAGGCAAAAGCATATTCTCATTGAAGTTGGCTCAAGGAGAGAATCACATACATACTAAATGGAATATCTTACCCTCACTCACTCTCCTGAGTAGGGGAAAGGGGGATGAGAGGGGGGATGATGGAGAGGAGGGCATTCTGGGGAGAGGGGAGGTTAGAAGTACCCACTATCAAAGAGGGACAGGATCAAAGTAGGGAATGGACCAGGTGGGAGGTGAGATGGGTGGGAGGGAAATATAAGCAGTCTTTTACAATATATCTACTATGGTAATGTTTTGCACAGATATACTTGTACAACACATACTGAATTGCTTATCTTCTCAGAGGGAGTGGGTGACAAGGGAAAAAGGGAATGGATCTGGAAAATCGAAGTTTTAAAATTAAATGTTTCATAAGATGTCCAGGCAGTGGGGCTCAGAGATTCACCTCGCCCTAATGGCAAAGTCAAAGGGGGTATGGGAGAAGATATGGGAGAGAGCAGATTGGATGAGGGGATATCTAGTGGGACTGCTATTCTGGGGTGGTGGGTAGGGAAAAATGGGGGGAAAATGTAACTCATAATCTGGTGGAAATGAATGATGTAAACCACAAGTTAATAAAGCATTTGTTTAATTAAAAAAAAAAAAGAAATAAATTCTTAAGGAAAATTGCCATGATATTTTGTAACCTCTTGAAAAAAATCCAAAAAGAAAACACCTGGGAATATTATAGCCAAATTCCAGAGTTACCAGGTCAAGGGGAAAATATTACAAGCAGCTAGAAAGAAACAATTTGAAAATTGTGGAAACACAATTAGGATAAAACAAGATTTAGCAGCTTCTACATTAAACAACTGAAGGGCTTAGAATAAGATATTCCAGAGGTCAAAGGAGCTAGGATGAAAACCAGGAATCACCTACTCAGAAAAACTGAGTATAAAGTTTTAAGGGCAAATAGTGTTATTCAATGAAATAGTGGACTTTAAAGTGTTCTTGTTGAAAAACACAGAGTTATAACAAGCACAAATGTCAAGTAATTAAGTGGCAACATGCCTAGGCAAAGGAAACAAAATAAACAGAAAAATTCAACATTAGACTCCTATTTTGGCGGCAAAGAGGATAAAGGCATGTAACAGGAGGAGGACTTGGAGGACAGAAATCCTGCACCAAAAGCCCCAAATGAAAATAAGAGCGGGTTACAGGCCATAGAGGACCTTAAGAAGGATTTTAAAAAACCAAGTAGGAAAAGTGGAGGAAAATTTGGGAAGAGAAAAGAGAAGGATGCAGGAAAAGTATAAAATGAGAGTCAACAGCCTGACTGAGGAAAATAACACCTTAAAATATGACTAACTGAAATGGCAAAGGAGGCTGAAAAGGGCACTGAGGAGAAGAATGCCTTAAAAAGCCGAACTTGCCAGATGGAAAAAGAATCTCAAAAGCTCACTGAGGGGATTCATTCCTTCAGAATTAGACTGGAGCAAATGGAAGCTAGTGACTTTATGAGAAATCAAGATGCTGTTCAACAGATCCAAGCAATTGAACTAATGTGAAGCATGTGAAATATCTCATGGGAAAAACCACTGACCTGGAAAATAGATCCAGGAGAGATAATTTAAAAATTATTGGACTACCTGAAAGCCATGATCAAAGAAAGAACCTAGAAATCATCATTCAAGAAATTCTCAAGGAAAACTGCCCTGATGTTTTAGAACCAGAGGGCGAAATAGAGGTTGAAAGAATCCACAGATCACCTCCTGAAAAAGATACCAAAAAGATAACTCCCAGGAATGTTATATCCAGGTTCCAGAATTGTGAAATCAAGGAGAGAATACTACAAGCAGCAAGGAAGAAACAATTTCAATATTGTGGAAGCACAACCAGAATAGCACAGGTCCTGGCAGCTTCTACACTGAGTGATCGAAGGTCATGGAATATGATATTCCACAGAGCAAAGGAGCTGGGATTAAAATGAAGAACAGCCTACCAAGCAAACTGAGTATCTTGTTTCACTGGAAAATATGATCATTCAGTGGAATAGAGGACTTTCAAGCATTCTTGATTAAAAAACCAGAGTTGAATAGAAAATTTGACATCCAGAAGCAAGAAGCAAGAGATACTTGAGAAGGTAAACAGGGAAAAGAAATCAAAAAGAATTTATCAAAGTTGAATCATTTACATTCTTACATGGAAAAACAATAATTGTGACTGATGAAACCTTTCTCATTGTGAAAGTAATTGAAGAAGGGTATGCAGTCATATGAATACATATGTGAATGTGTGTATATATGTTTACATGTATACATGGATAGAGGGCACAGGTTAAATTTGGTAGGAAGGGATGACACTTAAGGGGTAAAGTTAAGAGGTGAGAGAGGAATGTGATAAGTGGAGATGAGGAGAGACTGGGCCGGGGGTAAACTATCTCATGTAGAAGAGGCAAAGGGAAGTAGTCACAGGGGAGTGGAAGAACAGGAAAGCAAAAAGGCAAAACCATATTTTCACTGAGTTTGGCGCAGGGATAGAATGACATACATACTAAATGGGATATCTCAACCTACAGAATAGTAGGGGGGAGGTGGATGAGATTAGGGAGGATGGGGGGGAGGGCATGTGCAGGGAGGGGAGGTTGGAGGCACCCATTTTTGAAGAGGGACAGGATCAAAGTAGGGAATGGACCAGGTGGGGGGTGGGATGGGTGGGAGGGAAATATAGTCAGTCTTTTACAATATATCTACTATGGTAATGTTTTGCATAGCTATACATGTACAACATATACTGAATTGCATATCTTCCCAGTGGGAGTGGGTAACAAGTGATGAAGGGAAATGATCTGGGATTTGAAGTTTTATAATTAAATATTTCAAATATCTATCTATCTATCTATCTATCTATCTATCTATCTATCTATCATCTACCTACATATTTTTTTCCTTCCTGTTTCCTAAGTTGTCTTGGTATGGTTGATTCTGCCTCTCCAGATTTAGTTTAATGCCATTAAAAAAAGAAAAAAAAATATTTGGATGATTTTAGGTGTGTCCCTGCCCTTATTATGTCGTTTTGGCTTGATTAAACTTTCAAGAAAGAAGTATTCATTGTCAGCTCAAGGATGGTCACCAAGCCATGATTCATATATTGTGCTTCTTTGAAGGTTAACATAATGGAAATGAATAACATAGTTCTTTCTTATTTATTCATTCATTCATTCATTTATTTGTGTGTTTATTTATTCATTTATTCATATATTGATTCATTCATTCATTCATTTATTTCTTTATCTATCTATCTTTATTTATTTATCTATCTATCTGTCTAACTAGTTAATTATTGATTGATTGATTTTTGGTCAGGGAGAGAGAATAAAGATAATGTGGAATTTCCACCCACATAAATCTCTCATTCTTTTTTCCTCATGTCCTATATCTAGTCAATCAAATCTGGGAATTCTTCCCTCTCTCCTCTCTAAAATAAAGTTTGTGTATATCTGTGCCATGCTATTTCCACTGTCATCATTCTGCCGTATGTCATTATCACCTCATTTCTGTTTTACTAGCAAAGCAAGGTGAGTGGGTGGTGATACAGAGCAAGAAGTGAGTTGAGGGGATATTTTTGTTGTGTAAACATTTATTAGGAGTCTATAGCAATCAATGATTTAACATGGTGTGAAATCACCATGTCTTTATTTTCCAAATAAATTTCAGTGTAGTTAGGAGACATTCACAGTCTGTTGCTGGCTCCTTGCTCATTGAAAAATGCATAAAAATGTTTATTTGATCTCATAATAATGAACTAAAGAAAGCATCAATGTAACAGAATTCCATATGCCTAGAACATTGTGTTTTTGATGCCTCAAGAGGAATATGCATTGGGTTTTTAAAATGTTCTGAAAATGACAAAATCAGGAAAACTCAAACATTTAGTCATGTGTAACCATATCATTCGGATCAATCTAAACTTCGAGTCCCTGGAAGTTTAATCAGGGACAATCCATTTTCCTAGTCAGATTGTTCTACCACAAAAAGCACTGGTATCACTTATGAAGTTGTTAAAAGATGATTTATGCCAGGGATATTTAAAATTCCCCTCATTTTAAGCAGGCTGATATTTTCTACTACTGGTCAATTGTCCAAAACTAGACAAATAAAAAACCCCAAAAACTTAGATATCAATCTATCAATCAAAAAGAATTTAACAACTGTCTAGAAATTGGTCTAGGTCTCAGAACACAAATAAAATGGTCTTAAATTTCTTGCTCTTAAAAATATAACTTAGGGGCGGCTAGGTGGCGCAGTGAGTAGAGCGTTGGCCCTGGAGTCAGAAGGACCTGAGTTTGGATCCACCCTCAGACACTTAAAGCACAGACAAACAAAAACCTAGCTGTGTAACCTTGGGCAAGTTACTTAACCCCAATTGCCCTCCAAAAGGCAAAAAAAAAAAATTAACTTGTAGCTAATGGAATATATATGTTCTTAAATAAGTTAGTATGAGAGATAAATTTAGTTATATACAATAAATACACAGAAAAACAGTGATGGAGTTGTAATAGCAATGGGGAAAATCAGAAAATATCTCTTAGAAAAGGTTGGTAAAAAAGATAGAAAAGAAGTCAGACACTCATTCCTGTTAGCAATTACACCCTTTGAACTGAAGAGCTCCCCTTGAAAGGCAAAAATTAAAAAAAAAAAAGTAAACCAATAAAATAAAACAAAAAATAAAAACCAACCTCACATAATCTTTTTTGCTTGCTTTGAAGACAGGAACAATAGTTTTATCCTGAGTCCATGCCTCTAGCCATCATATACACATTTCATAACTTCACCTCAATTTTGTGGGTTATTTTGTCAGGTAGATATCTGCTATGTATCAGAATAACAATCAGTCATGGAGCACCA
>WOXC01004710.1:0-302364 GCA_011680675.1 Gymnobelideus leadbeateri | reverse complement strand
ATTAGACTACACATATTTTCTTTCAGATTTCTTTCCTATTTTCCCAGAAATTTTTGTTGAATAGGGAATCTTTATCCAATAGTTGGTGTCCTTGGGTTTATCAAAAAGCATTCTACTATGTTTATTTGCTTCTGGATCTTGAATTCTTCTGCTCTACCACTTGAGTATCTCTGACAAAAAAAAAAGAAATTAAGGCTAGTTTGATAGGATGTTTTCTTGATGTAGCCATACTGACTTTGTGATCACTAATTCCTTTTCTAGATGTTCACTATGTATTTAATAATATTTTCTAGAATTTTCCAAGACTCACTGGCCTATGTAATGCATACCCTCTATTTCCTTTTCTTTTTTTTGAAAATCAGCCTTGTGTCATTTATCATGCTTGTCAGTGACGTGGATTAAAGTATAGCTTACATGCCTATCAAATTATATAAAACTATAAGGGATAGCTAACCCACTGAACATTCAAAAATATGCTGACAGGCTAGAACATCAAAACTGAATTGAATTTGATACAATTTATTGAGTTATAAAAATCAAGGTCAAAAGTGTATGCTGGGGGAGGCAGAGTAAGACAGAATTTCATCAGAATTTCAGTGGACTTTAAAGTCAATATGAGTCAGCAGTGTGACATCCAAGAAAGTGATTTTAGGTCATGTTAAGAAAAGAATAGCATCTGGGAATAACAAGGTGATATTATTATTGTTCATCATCCTGCTGAAGACTACATTTGGAGTATTGTGTTCAATTCTAGGTGCCAATTTTTTACTTTTTATTTCTTGTGTATTTTTAAAAAATAAATGTTATTCATGCCCTTTATTTTTACATCATGGTTATTTCTGGATGTTTCCTGCCCTTCTCTCTTCTCCCAATGAAATCTATCTTATAACAAAGATAAGCCCTGATTTCATGTGGTACTTAATCTGAGGGCCACAATTTAATTGCAGCAATAGAAACTGGGCTCAAATCCTGACTCTGCCCAGATGTTTAAAAGACATCTTGATATCTATGTGACCTTGGGCAAGTCACTTAACCTCTTTGCTCCATGGATTATTGTCTCTAGTTTTCTTCTATAGCCTCAACTCATTTCAAGTTCTACACCAACGTGGTACCAGGCCATATGCTTTTATTTGTCTTCTTAGCTTTTCTTGTTTCCATCTTTTATGGATGTCTTAAACATCTGAGTTGATTGGTTGGTTTCTCAGCACATCCAATTAGACTTCTTTAGACAATTGCCCTTTTTGTCTTCATACAAATTGTTTCTCTTTCTGTCTTAAATTTAATTTAGGGAGGCTGAGAAGCCATCATGGTGAAGTAAAATGCAAGCTGAATCTGAAGTCACAGCATCTGATTTCGGATTCTGGCTCTGCGACTTGGCTACCTGTGTAATCTCGGGCAAGCTGCTTAACTCATATGGCCTCAGCTACCTCATCTGTAAAATGAATTAAATTACCTCAAAATTTCTTAAAACTTTCAATCTATTTCCCTACAGGAGCTTCCTATTCATTGCTGACTTCTAACTTCCAATCTCAGACCTCAAACTGCCTTTCAGACATCTAGAACTCAACATGTCTAAATTCAGATTTATTCTTTTTCTTCCCCTCTTCCAAATTTCCCTTTTGTCATTGAGAACACCACCATCCTCCACGTGACCCAAGCTCACAATCTAGTAGTCATCCTCAGCTCCCTACTATCTCTAACCCTGCCATTCCCAGCCCTGCCCCTTTCATGTCCAATCTGTTATTAAGACCTGTTGATCTCACCTTTGCAAATACACCCCCTTTTTTCCCACTACCACTGCTACCATCTTGGTGCAGGTCCTCCACACCTGAACTACTACACCTACTACATTCAGCCACCAAAATGATTTTTCTAAAGAATAGGTCTGCTCATATCACCCCCCTACTCAGTAAACTCCAGTGGCTCCCAACTGCTTCTAGAATAAAATATAAAATCCTCTTATTTAGCATTCAAAGGTCTTCATAATTTAGACTCCTTCTACCTTTCCAATCTTGTTTTTTTGGAAGGGCAGATAGGGTTAAGTGACTTGCCCAAGGTCACATGGCTAGTAAGTGTTAAGTATCTGAGACTGGATTTGAACTCAGGTCTTCCTGGCTCCAGGGCCAGTGCTCTATTCACTGCACCACCTAGCCACCCCCTTTCCAGTCTTCTTATCTTACTCTCCTCCATGTACTCTTCAAACCAGTGACACAGGCCTCCTGGCTGTTCCATAAACAAGATACTCCATATTTCTGCTCCAGGCATTTTCTCAGGCTGTTCCCCATGCCTGGAATGCTTTCCCTCTTCATCTCCGCCTTTTGTCTTCCCTGGCTTCCTTTCCCAACTAAAATCCCACCCTCTATGGAAAACCTTTTGTACTCCTCCTTATTTCACAGTGCCTTCTTTCTCTTAATTATTTCTTCTTTCTCTTAATTATTTCCATTTGTCCTGCATATAGTTTGTTTTGTACATATTTGTTTGCTTATTATCTCCCCATTAGATTAGTCATTAGCAATGTCTGCCTTTTGCTTTTCTTTGTATCCCTAGCACTTAACAATGCAGACACTTAATAAATGTTTATTGACTGAATGACTTTTAAAAAAGCTTTGCTTTATCAGCTTTTCTTTAATGTCACTGTTTACTACCTCCTTCTTTCCCCATGAACAAATAAATGCAGTCAACAAAAACAAACAAACTTATTGGCCACATCTGGAATTATATGCTTTATCTCATACTTTGTTGTCCATGCTATCCTTTTTCTTAACTGACTTTCCAATTAGAATGCTAGTCAATGGGATCCTGCTTGTACTTTCTATGAACTCTCTGAAATCTGCTCCTCAAAAATCTAGATCACACATCAAACCAGCTTTCCTCTGCCCCTCTATCCCAAATGCTAAAATAGAACAACCACTTTTATATTGGTAAAAATCAGATCCAGAATAGAATTTTCCTTTTGTCAGTTCCTCCACCTTTTAAAAGATATATTTCCCCCCTCTGATATTCTGCTAATTTCGTTTCTTTAATATTTATATTCATTTTGATTTTGTCTTGAGAGATTTCTAGTTGTATTTCATGTATTTTTGTTGATAGTGTTTGAAAGCTCTGAAAGATATTCAGGTTCCTGCCCTCCTAGACCTCTCATGGTGGGGGACAGAAGGACTGTATGTCCTACACAAATAGCCAGTACTAATGGTACTTGTTAAGAACATAAGTGCTATACAAGGAAAAGAGAGGGAAAGGAAACATTACTGGTTCAACTGTCTCCTTGTCTACAAGGATAGTAGGAGAAACTGTCAATTTTTTTTTCTAAAGTACAAGCATACTAATGCCTAAGGCACTCCCTTTATCAAGTTACCCTTGTCAAAAAAAAGAAGAAGAAAAAGAAAAGAAAAGAAATCAGGTACTGGCATGAATTGTCCTTCATAAAGTGATCTTCTCCTAAATCATCACAAACCATTTTTTATAAATACATTCTAGGATTTTTCCAAAAATTGAAGTCAACCTTATAGGACTAGTTTAAAGACCTCACCTTCTCTTCTTAGAAATTCAGACCGTTGCAGATTTTTAGCCTTGTTTCATTTCTTCTGTTTTTCTATTTATTTTCAAAAATCACTGGAGTGCTCTCCTTTTTTCCATGTGTTTGAAAAGGCTAATGACTCAGTTCTCTTAATACCTTGGAATATATTTCTCAAAGGGTGGTGATATGAACTTTTTAAAAGCAGTAGAAGACAGCAGAAGAGAGAAAGCACTCAATCAACTTCTTTCAATATTCCCCTCAAAACAGCTTTAAAATAATACCTCAAATCAATTTTGGAGTGGAAGAGTCAACAAAAGGTCTGAGTGAGACATTCTCCAGCCCAAGACAATTTAGAATATCTATAATCGGGCAGAGCCAAGATGGTGGAGTAGAAACAGAACTTCTGTGCAGCTCCAGCTTCCACCTCCTCCAATACACGTGAAAAATGATTCTAAACAAATTTTAGAGCTACAGCACCCACAAAGTGACAGAGAGTAACAAATCTCCCACTGAAGGCAACCCGGCAGGCCAGTAGGAAGGGGCTATTGCACTGAGCTGGGAGCTGAGCCCAGTCTGGTGTGAGCCTTATCTTCCTGGCTTCAGATACTTAATAGTTGTGTGAAACTGGGCAAGTCACTTAACCCTCCTTGGCTCAGAGCCTCATCTGTAAAATAAAGTAAATGGCAAACAACTCTAGTATCTTTGCCAAGAAAACCATAATCAAGTCACAAAGAGTAGAACACAACTGAAAAATAACTGAACCACAACAACAAAATAATCTAATTCTAAAGAATGAGTGGGTCAAAGAACAAATCATAGAAACAATCAATAATTTAATTAAAAATAATGACAGTGAGGCTCCATTCCAAAATTTGTGGGATGAAGTGAAAGCAATACTTAGGGTAAAATGTATATGTCTGAATGCATACATTAATGAAAGAGAGAAAGAGCAGATCAATGAATTAGGCATACAATAATGACAACAACTAAACTGGAAAAAGAACAAATTTAAAATCAATTAAACACCAAAGTGGAAATCCTGAAAATTAAAGGAGAGATTAATAAAAATTAAATGTAAAAGATAATTGGAATAATAAATAAATAAAAATAGGAACTAGTTTTATAAAAACAAACAATAAACTAGAAAAACCATTGGTTAATTTGATTTTTAAAAAAAGAAGACCAAATTACTAGTATCAAATGGATACTAGTGGATACATTGGTGAATGTACCACCAATAAAGATGAAATTCATTCTAAGAGTTATTTTGCCCAATTTTATGCCAGTTAAAATAATAATCTAAGTGAAATGGCTGAATATATTAAAAATGTAAATTGCCTAGGCTAACAGAAGAGAAAATAGAATACTTAAATAGTCCTATCTTAGAAAAAGAAATTGAACAAACCGTAAATGACCTACCTAAGAAAAAGCCCACAGAACCAAATAGATTTACAAGAGAATTCTACCAAACATTTAAGGAATTATTAATCCCAAGACTACATAAACTATTTTTTAAAAATAGGTAAAGGAGTCCTATCAAATTCCTTTTATGCCGTAAATATGGTTATGATACCTAAACCTGGTAGAGCAAAATCAGAGAGAAAAAAATTGACGAATTTCCTTAATGAATATTGATGCAAAAAAATTTTTTTTTTTTGCTTTTTGGAGGGCTACTGGGGTTAAGTAACTTGCCCAAGGTCACACAGCTAGGTCTTTGTTTATGTGCATTAAGTGTCTGAGGCTGTATCTGAACTCAGGTCCTTCTGACTCCAGGGCCTGTGCTCTACTCACTGTGCCACCTAGCCGCCCCGAAGCAAAAAAATTTAAATAAAAATACTAGCAAGGAGATTACAGAAATATATCATGAAGATCGTACACTATTACCAGGTGAGATTTATATCAGGAATGCAGGCCTGGTTCAGTTTTAGGAAACTATCAGCATAATTGACCATATCAATAACAAAACAACAAAAATCACACATTTATATCAATAGATGGAGGAAAAGCCTTTGACAAAATTCAACACCCATTTAAAAAACACTAGAAAATATAGGAATAAATGCAACCTCTCTTAAAAAAATAAGTGGTATCTATCTAAAACCAAAAATAAGCTTTCTCTAATGGGGATAAACTTGAAATTTTCTCAATAAGATCAGAGATGAAGCAAGGATGTCCATTATCACAACTATTATTAAATATTGTACTAAAAATGCTAGCTGTGGCAATAAGAAAAGAAAAAGAAATTGAAGGAATAAAAATAGGCAATGAAGAAAAAAATTATCACTCTTTACAAATATGATGGCATACTTAGAAAAACTAAAAGAATCAACTAAAAAACTAGTTGAAACAATTAACAAGTTCAGTAAAGTTGCAGAATATAGAGAATAAACCCACATGAATCATGAGCATTTCTATATACTACCAACATAACCCAGCAGGAGGAGATAGAGAAGTTCCATTTAAAATAACTGCGGACAATATAAAATCCTTGGGAGTCTACCAGCCAAGAAAAACCCAGGGATTATATGAACACAATCACAAAACAATTTTCACATGCAAAAAAGATCTAAATAATTGGAGAAATATTCATTGCTAATGGGTAGACTGAACCAATATCATAAAAATAACAATTGAAAGTTAATTTATTTATTCAATGTCATACCAACCAAACTACTAAATCATTGTTTTATAGAGCTAGGAAAAAATAATAACAAAATTCATCCAGAACAAAAGCTCAAGAATATCTAGGGAATCAATGAAAAAAAAAATATGAAGGAAGGCAGCATAGCAGTGCTAGATTTCAAACTACTTTACAAATTGGTAATCATCAAAACAGTCTTGTCATGGCTAAGAAATATAGTGGTGGATTCATGTAACATATTAGGTACACAATTCAAAGTAGTAAACGACCATAGTATTTGCCAAACCCAAAGACCCAAGCTTTGGGGATAGGAACTCACCATTTGGCAAAAAAAAAAAAAAAAAATCTGGGAAAATTGGAAAGCAGTTTGGCAGAAACTAAGCATAGACTAACATCTCACACCTTATACCAAGATAAAGTCAAAATTGATAATCGATTTCAACATAAAGGGTATTCTCATAAGCAAATTAGGGGAGCATGGAAAAAATTACCCATCAGATCAATGGAAAAAGGGGAAAGTTTATGACAAGAGATAAAAAGGATCAGGGGAAGTAAAATAGATAATTTTGATTACATAAAATTAAAAAGCTTTTGAACAAACAAAACTAATTAGCCAAAATAAAAAGGAAACTGAGGAATGGGGATGGGATTTTACCAAAGGCCTCCTATCTCAAATATATATAGGGAACTAAGTCAAATTTATAAAAATAGGTCTCATTCTAATGTGGAAATGTTTAATATGATTGTACATGTATAGCCTATGTCAGATTGTACACCTTCTTGGGGAAGGGGGTGGGGAGAAGGGGAGGAAATGGGGGATAAAATTAAAACTCAAAATCTTATAAATATGAATATTGAAAACTAAAAATAAATAAATTAATTAAAAAGAAAAGAAAAACCTGGAAAGACTTGCATGAATTGATGCTGAGTTTATTGAGCAGAACCAGAACACTGTATGCAGCAACAGCAACATTGTTCAATGATTGACTTTATTAGACTTAGCTCTTCTTAGCAATGCAATGATCTAAGACAATTTTAAAAGACTCACAATGGAAAATGCTATCCACATCCAGAGAAAGAGCTATGGAGTCTGAATATTCATCAAAGCATACTCTTTCTTCTCTTTGTTTTTTTTTTCTTTCTTGTGGTTTTCCCCTTTTGTTCTGATTCTTCTTTCACAATATGAAGGAAGGAAAGAAGAAAGGAAGGGGGGAAGGAAGGGAGAGAGGGAGGGAGGGAGGGAAAGAGGAAGGAAGGAAGGAAGAAGTATATTAAGTATTTATGTGCAAAGCACTATGCTAAGGTCCTGAGGATACAAATATAAAAGAGGAGATAACCCCTGCCTTCAAGGATCTAATATTCTAATGTTCTAAAAATATAGCTATATAAAAAAGCATAATGGGGAAATCCGAAGTACAATGAGAAATTTACAGCATTGTTTCTGGTAGCAATATTTTCCATGGCCAAGGATACAACCATTTGTTATGCTCCAGTATGTGTGTTGGGGTAGGATGTCTCTCTAAGCTGTCACAAGCCTTTTTTCCCCTGTGATCACATCTGTTCCAGTGGGTTCAATTATCATCACTAACCAGATGACTCTAAAAATCTGTATATCTGGTTGTTCAGTCTTAATTTCTCTTCTGAAATCTGTTCCTTCATTTCCAACTGGCACCTGCATATTCTACTAGAATCTCACATTGGCTAGATTTCCCTGTCTTTGTTGGAGTACCATCCATCATCCTTTCAGTTCACTCAGGCTTATAACCTAATATTATACTTGACTCTTCCCTCTCCCTCACCTTTTATCTTAAATCAGTTACTAGGTCCTGCCGATTCTACCTCTGTCTTTCACATCTGTTGCCTCTCTGCTATCAAGTAGTACAACTTTGTTTTTTGTTTTTTAAGTGAATAACGATTTCAAATGAACACTAATTTAAGTCTTCATCTATTTTCACCTAGATGAATGTAATGGCATCCAAATCACTCTTCTTGCTTCCACTGTCTTCCTATTCCTATCCATACTTCACACAAATGATTACTTTCCTCAAAGGTAAAGGTAGAAAAACAGAGAGATGGCTTAAGAGGAAAGGGTCTCTCCATCTCTCAATCTTGATTTTCTTCTCTGGGAAATTAATTTAAAGTGCCCTACCAGCAAAGAAGTTAAGGAATGACTTTAAAAATAACCCAAATCCAGAAGAGTTGCCATTTCTGGGGAGGGGGGCAATTTTTTTGGTCTCATATGTTCCAGAAAGTCTATTGATTTCCTGGTGAGGCTCAGTCCGTGTACTGCCAGCCAGTCCCACCTCCTTCTATCCTACACAAAATACCCTTCAGCGGCTAATTTCTGTACTTTAGGAAATGACATTTTAATTATAGCCTCTTTACAAAAGTGACCAGTGCAGTAAGAAAAAGAACACATAGGCATACACACCAAATTACTGCATTTCCTAAACATGCAGTCTCCTTATGAGCCTTTGTTTTGTTTTGGTGACTTTTAATGGGCTTGGGATATTACTGCCAGTACAGAAATCCTCTATTAATGCTGTCAGGGGGTGGATCCTATGCCAACTCACTGAAACCCAGAACCATTAATAGCTATAAAAGCAGGTGGGCTTTAGAAGACATTTAAAAAGTGAAGGGCTTCTGATTATTTACCTTATTGACAGGGTGTTAAGCCTCCTTCCCTCTATTGTTTACCTAAGTTTCCACCATTCTTGAGTGATCCATTCACCTTAGATCCCAAAGATAAATCTTTTGTCAGTAACATATCCAATATGCTGAAGATATCCTGCATTTTAACCTCCACACTCTTCAGATACACTTCCCTTCTGCTTTCCCCTCTCTACTCTCAGGCCAGTTAGAGGATTAAGTTAGCTTCCTGACCTGCAGCATGAATGGCTCCATAAGGAACCTTGGTAAGCTGCTACCAGAAAACACATACTTTGTGTTAATGGAGCAAGGAAGGGTCCCTGAGGTTTTCAGGAACTCAGCTGACCACACAAGCATGAGATTGTTCCTTTTGACAAATAACTGTATTTAATAACATGGCACAGAAGCCATAAACGAGAATAGAGAAAGTATTTGCTGGCAAGTTGTCACTCTGACTTAGGTAATCTCTCCCTTGCTCCCAAAGGATAGATAATTCTCCTATGGTCTGACAGTTTGCCAAAGAGAAAAGGGGGAAGGGGAGGGGGAGAGAGTCAAGGGGACAAAGAGAGACTAGGGAGCTGAGGAAAGAAAGAGACAGGGAGACAGGGAGGGGGAGGGAAAGGGAAAAGAGTCAGCCTCTGTTTAAAAAAAAAAGGTTTTGCCTATTAGGTTTTCCCCACATTTCTTTCTTAAAACCACTCCTTAAAAATGCTTTAAAAAGGGTATGTCATTTAGAGTTCCATGAAGAAGTGTCAAGCATCATAATTAAGATGCAATAGGGAAGAATTCAGGCCTTTTGCCTTTTAAATGTCACTCAAAGAGTTTCACAAATCTATGTTAGAAGGCTGAGTTCTGAGTATACAAATGCTTTTACTGGAAGTTTTTCGAAAAAGATTTGTGTGTTCTAGAAATAGAAATAGGCTCAACATTTCACTGATAACTCATCTGCCGCAGATTTGTAAATCTGCGCCCTATTGGAAAAATATTACACACTCATTAAGTGAAAGTCATGGATGAATTCTAAGAAAATTTAATACTCTTGCAAGATATCAAATAAATCTACATAAATCATCAGCATTTCTATATCAAATAAATCTACATAAATCATCAGCATTTATATATACTACCAACAAAACCCAGCAGAAAGAAATAGAAAAAGAAATTGCATTTAAAATGCCTGCAGGCAATATAAAATACTTGGGAGTCTACCTGCCAAGACAAATCCAAGGACTATATGAACATAATAACAAAACACTTTTCACAAAAAGACAAATCTAAACAATTGGAAAAATATTAATTGCTCATAGGCAGGCTGAACCAATATAATGAAAAGGACAATTCTACCTAGATTAATTTACTCATTCAGTGCCATACTAATCAAAATACCAAAGAATTACTTTACAGAGCTAGAAAAAATAATAACAAAATTCATCCAGAAGAACAAAAGATCAAGAATATCACAGGAATCAATGAAAAAATTGTGAAGGAAGGCGGCCTAGCAGTACCAGATTTCAAAGTATATTACAGAGCAGTAATTATCAAAATAATCTGGTGCTAGATAAGAGAGTGGTGGGTCAGTGCAAGAGATTAGGTTTACAGAGGAAAATGATCACAGTAATCTAGTATGATAAACCCAAAGATCCAAGTTTAGTGGGGCAAGAACTCACTATTTGACAAAAACTGTTGGTAAAATTGGAAAGTAATGTGGCAGAAAATAGGCATAGGCCAACATTCACACCATAAAACAAGATAAGGTCAAAATGGATACATGAGTTAGATATAAAGCATGACATTATAAACAAATTAAAAGAGCATATAAAAATTACCTGTTAGGTCTATGGATAAGGGAAGAGTTTGTGACTGAACAAGAGCTAGAGAGGATGTTGGGAAGTATGATTTTGATTATATTGAATTATTAAGGTTTTAAACAAGCAAGGTCAATGCAGCCAAAATTAGAAGGAAAGAAGGAAACTGGGGTGAGGAGGAGAGAATTTACAGCAAGTTTCACATAAATAAATAAAAATAAGAACCATAGGGATGGGTACGTGGCACAGTGAATAGAGCACCAGCTCTGGAGTCAGGAGGACTTGAGTTCAAATCCGACCTCAGACACTTAACACTTACTAGTCCTGTGACTTTGGCAAGTCACTTAACCCTGATTTCCCTGCCCTCTCCTCTCCAAAAAGCAAAAAATAAAAATAAAAAATAAGAACCATTGTTCAATTGATAAATAAACAAAGAATATGAACAGGGAGTTTTCAGAAGAAGAAACGAAAGCTATCAATTGTCATATGAAAAATTCTCTAAATCACTAATGATTAGAGAAATGCAAATTAGAATAATTCTGATATACCACCTCATACCCATCAGACCAGTAACATGACAGGAAAGGAAAATTATAAATGCTGGAAAGGATGTAGAAAAATAGGTACACTAATGTACTTTTGGTGAAGTTGTAAATGAACCATTCTGGAGAACAATTTGGAACTATACCCAAAGGACTATAAAATTGTGTATTTGACTCAGAAACACCACTACCACATCTACATCACAAAGAGAACAAATAAAAAGGAAAAGAACCCATATGCACAAAAATATTGATTACAGCTCTTCTTGTGGTGGCAAGGAGTTAGAAATTGAGGGGATGCCCATCAATAGGGGAATGGCTGAACAAGTTGAGGTATATTTTTGTGATGGATAACTATTATGATATGAGAAAGGATGAAGGGGTTGGTTTCAGGAAAGCCTGGGGAAACTTACCTGAACTGATGCAAAGTAAAGTGAGCAGAACCAAGAAGACACTGTACATAGTAACAGTAATACTGTAATAATGAGGGGCTAGGTGGTGCAGTGAGTAGAGCGCTGGCCCTGGAGTTAGAAGGACCTGAGTTCGGATTCCGCCTCAGACACTTAATGCACACACAAACAAAAACCTAGCCGTGTGACCTTGGGCAAGTTACTTAACCCCAAGTGCCCTCTAAAAAGCAATAAATAAATAAATATTTTAAAAAATATTGTAATAATGATCAATCATGAAAAACTTGGCTACTCTGATCAATACAATGATCAAGACAATTCCAAAGGATTCATGCTGAAAATTGACTCAGAGTGGAGATCAAAGCCTTTAAAAAAAAGAAAGGAAATGCAATTCTTGAAAAAAACCCATGATATTTTAAAATTCTATTTGAAGGGCGAGAGAGAGAGAGAGAGAGAGAGAGAGAGAGAGAGAGAGAACTGTAAGATGGGGAAAAAATTACATATAGCTGGCAACTCCTCATTGGGTAGGATTGGTCTGGGTGCCAATCTCTCTTTACACTTTTTCTTTTCCTCCCTAACGTCAGAGGTGCATGGTCTCTATCTCCCTCAATGTGTATATGTAAGAAATAAAGAGGTTTTCTCCTCTGAAGACTGAGGTGAGTGACTCTCTTCTCTTCTTTCAGTGAAATCATTGGTTCTTGCCAAGACAATGAAGAAGAAATGGATGCCTCTGCCAAGGTTTGTGGACATCAAGGGAAGCAAACCAGCCTAATAGCATGGCAGGGAGGGCCAGGGAACCAGGGAAGAAGTTTTTATTAGGTGCCTAATATGTGTCAAGTGTGTGTGTGTGTGTGTGTGTGTGTGTGTGTGTGTGTGTGTGTGTATCTCATTTGTGTCATTATCTCATGGAAATGAATGATCACTCTGAATCAAGAAAAGCCAGAAGCAGTGTCGGAGACTGTGGGTGTGTGATTCCTGAGCCTAGGCAAACTGAGAGCTATCAGAGACTTGGAGTGGCCAGGTAAGCTACAAATATCAGGCAGTGGATAATGAATGGCATGGGTGGTTTTCAAAGAACACCAGAAAACCTCTAAGTACTGAAGTTTCTCACCAATCCTCACTTTATTGCCACTTCCGAAGGATCCCATCTAATCCACAAGTCTCTTGGAAGATGTCATTTCACCCATCTACTGCGGGCACAGGGGAGGAGGGACTGGAAAGACATGATACTGATTCAGGAATGTGCATGGATATTGTTTTCATTTCCTTATAATTTATTGCTATCCTTGTTAAGCGTTTTCTTGTTTCAGTGTTATTTCTTGGCTTTATCTATTTTAATGATGGCAACTAATTGCCTAGACCTGATTTAACTTTAGAAGTTCTCCATTTTAGAACTGGATAGGGACAATCAGGCCAAGACTGATAAATTATCATTGAAAGTCTCATCTTCATGATATGAATCCAAAGCCATGAGGGTCTATAAGCAAAATAATTTATGGGTTAGAGAAGATTTTTGGATAAAAATTCAGTTTTATTCTGTGAATATTTAAGTGTATGATATAAATAAGGCTCAATATCAGGAGCTGGGGTTATACAGAAGAAAAGGAACTTTTTTTTTTTAACCTCAGGGAACTTGGAATCTTAGGGGCAGGAGTCAAATAAGATAGATCCACAATTAACTTTAGTACAAAGTAGACTATAATAAGTATATAGGAGAAGTGGAAAAATTAGTAGTTTAATCTGAATGAAATATAAAGTATGTGAAGAGAAGTCATTAGACATTTCTGGAAAGGTAGATGGGAGCCGGACCATAGAGGACTTTGAATGACAGGCTATTGGGTTTATATTGTATTCAACAAGCAATGGCTTGTCACTGAAGGTATCTAACATGATTAGACTTCTTCATTAAGCAGAATACTCTGACAAGTGTGTAAAGGTGAACATGTAACAACATCTTGATTTATTTCAACAAAAATTGCATCCATCAAGCAGTGGAAGAATTAAGAAAGGTTTAACATTAGGAAAACAATTAGCATTATTAAATAAACCACAAAAACCATGTGATTATTTTAATAGCTATAGAAAAGGCCAGAGGTAAAATATCATTCTTGGATATATTTAAAACTGAAAAAGCATTCACAGGTCAGTCATAGCTTTACAGCCAGAAAGGACTTTAGAGGCCGTATAGTCCAATCGACTCACTTTATAGATGAGGAGACCAAGGACCCAAGAGATGAAGGATCTTGCCCAATGTCACACATGTAATAAGTGGTAGAGCCAAGTATTTGAACCCCAGCCACCTGACTCTAGCACTCTTTCCACTGTACCATAATGTCTTTTTAATATGATCAGAATTAAGATATAGTAATGGAAAAACACCAGCATTGTTCTGAGAAAATATAGGAAAGAGTAAAACATAAATGTCTCATATTAACTGTTTGACATGGTACTAGAATGGTCAATTAAAACATTAAGATAGGAGAGAAATTCAAGGTACAAGCATCATCAATGAGAGGATAAAATAATCCCCATGCACAGATGATATGAAGACAAAGGGGAAGCAAAGTAAAGATGGTAAATGGTGATTTCCTTAGAAAACCCTAGATCATCATTGAGAAAAACAAATGAGGGGGCAGCTAGGTGGTGCAGTGAATAGAGCACCTGCCTTGGAGGCAGGAGGATCTAAGTTCAAATCCTGCCTCAGACACTTAACACTTATTAGCCCCATGTGACCTTGGACAAGTCACTTAACCCCAATTGCCCTTCCTTCCCCTCTTCAAAAAGCAAAGAAAGAAAAAGAAACCACATGAGATGATTAATAGCATCAGCAGAGTAGCAGAATACAAAATAAATCTACAACATTTTTACGTAGCCCTAAGAAAAATCAGGAGGGGACAAGGGTTATTCAAAATAACTACAAAATGCATAAATGATCAAATTTATTTATTAAGATACACACTGGGTTTATATAAATACCACTAAAATACTTTATGAAAATGAAGGAAAACAAATTAAATATGTATAAACTAATTCTATCTGGGCCACAACAGCAGAAATAATGTTACCTCAAATCAGTTTACTTATTCAGGGCTCTACTAATCCAACTACCAAGGAGTTTACTTTGTAGAAGTGGAAATAAAATAACAATATTTTATCTGGAAGAACAAATAAATGGCCTAGAATAGAGGCCAGCAAACTGTAGCCAGTGGCCTAATCCAGTCTGTCACCTGCTTTTATATGGCTGCTTAGCTAACACAACCTTTTACATTTTTCAGTAAAGTGTTCTTGTATTTTTAAAAATATAAAAGTCATTCTTAGCTCACAGACCAAACAGGCAGGACTGAATCTGACCCCCAGGCTGTTTGTGGCCTCCTAATACAGAAGATCAGGGGAAATAATGGAAGCAAAGAAAGAATGAAGAAGGTCTATGATTTCCTGATCTCAAACCACATTATAAAGCAATAATATCAAAATTACTTGATTTTGCAGTAATCCAAGACAATTTCAAAGCACTCATGATGAAAAATGATATCTACCTCCAGAGAAAGAACTGATGAACTCTGAGTGCAGATTGAAGGATACTTTTCTCCACTTAATTTTTCTTGCTTTTTTTTTTGCAACATGGCTAATATGGAAATATGTTTTTATAATGACTTCATATGTATAATTGATACCATATTGCTTGCCTTCTCAATGAGTGGGGGAGGGGTTGGAGGGAAGGAGAGAATTTGGAACTGAAAATTATTTTTAATGAATGTTAATTTTTTATTACTTGATATTGCTTAAAAATAGGAAAATAGATCAATGACATGGGTTAAATGAGCCAGACCTAGTACTCAGGCATGATAAACTGAAGAACACAAACAATTGGTAGAAAGACTCTCTTTTTGACAAGGACTACCTAGAAAACAGGAAAGCAATTTGGAAGGAAATGGATTTAAACCAGCATCTTCCCCTATATAACAAGCAAAATTCAACAAAATTTATTGAGCACTTACTGTGTGCTAGGCATTCTGCTAAAAGCTAAGTATACAAAAAAGGTAAAAATAGTTCCTGCCCTCAGAGAACTCACAGTCTAATAGGGGAGACAATATGCAAACAACTGTGGAAACAAAATATATTCACGGTGAATTGACTAGATACATTAATCTCTAGAATGTTGTTTAGTCACCTATACTTAGAAAAAGAAAGACAAAGCCACAGAGGCAATCAAGGCCTTGGGATCATGACTGAGGTTCACCTAAATGAGCATATGCTCTAGCTTCCAAGTATATGCAGTTAAGTGCTGGTAGAAGAGAGATTCCCATTACTACCAGTTCTCCCAGAGGAAGGCCAAAAAATGCTTCACAGAGTATCCACTTACTCTGAGCTGATGGGGAAAGAGGGAACAAGAGTGCAAGTTGTTTCTCATTTGAAAATCTAGTGACTAGGTAATTCTTCCCAAATCAGCAGGCATTCCTCCTTGATGCATTCCCCTCCCTTCATGCCATGATTGAGATGAAGGGATTGTTGCATCATAGCAAAGTTCCAAGTCTTTCAGCACTGAGCCAGAATACATATGCACCACATGAAGTACCTAGAGGAACTCAGTTCAGTGCCACACATGCTCCATGTGGCACACTTTGGCCAGAACATTTTGAGTCAAGGATGGAGAGTTTTATGATTTACCCCATTATATGTAAAACCAGAATAAGAGAAAAGTCAAATGGGAAGGAATCTTTTAATTGAAAACATTTCCAGTAAAAATCTAATATCTAAGGGCATTATGTGGAGAAGGAAATGGCAAACCAATCCAGTATCTTTAAGAAAATACCATGGACAGTATTATTGTGCTATGACCCATGGAGTCACAAAGAGTCAAACATAATTGAACAAGAATAACAACAAAAAGGGCGTTGTAGGCTCCTACACCAATGAAACTAAAGAGGCTTGAATTAACTCTCCCCACTCCCCAAATACCAGCCAGAGCTCTTGCGAGTGAAGAAACTATGGAGCAAATCTTTGACAGTTTGAGTTAACCTTTACACCAGATGGAATGATTTAAGACCTAGCTGTGGACCTTTCAGGCAAAGATAATCCTAAGAGCAAGTTCTTGAAACCTCAGTGAACTTTTTGGTTATTTTCCCCTGCCATCTTCCTAGGATGCATGTTAGCTGAAGTCAAGACTGATTTCACTTGGGAGAATTTGAATGTTTTTACTTATGGTGCCATTTTATTTGAAACTTCAGGCTCTGCATGATCCATTGTTCCAGACATGAAACCATAACCAAGACAAAGGGATATAGAGAATTGCCATAATTATGTTTAAGACTAAGAGGCATTTCAGGGGATTCAGAGAAAAAATAAAAATAATGATCTCAAGGCCTTAAATTCTACAAGGGAAAGCAACCCCGAAGATTGGGAAGTTCTCAAAAAAAAAAAAAAGAAATTAAAAAGAAACAAAGAAAAGGAAAGGGAAGTTGTCTAAAAGAGATGCAATGAAAACTTGTCAACTTAGATTTTTAAAAAACATTTATGTGCTATCCACTCTGAGATTATCCCCAATTTACACTCACAAGTTTAGTTCCCTGGAGGTACCATAGATTAAAGGTACTCTGTAAATCTGAATTCCTAAAACTATAGCTCAAGACCTCCCACAAAGTGAGTTAATCCTTAATAGTCAACCAACTGACACAATTAACTCAAAGCAAAGGCAGACATTGAAATCACATAAAAACATAATGGTCCTATAAGAATTGACACAGGTTGAAGTGAGCTAAGGGTGACAAAGGTAGGTAAAGACAGCAAAAAGGCAGTGGGGATGTTAAAGCCATCTTGGGCAAAATGGCGAGATCAAAGAAAAAGCTAGAATTGCTGCTTATAGATAACAAAATACTGAGAGATACTGCCTGCTCAATGTTTATTTTGCTTTGGTTTTCACTGCCAAGGAGAATGATCTTTGGACTGGAAACCCCAAAATAAAAATAGTTCAGAAGGAGTTGATGCTTAAAATAAGTGAGAAGATAGTAAGAAAGTAGCTAGCTTCTCTTAATGAGTTCAGATCCTCTGAATTAGTAGAACTATATCACAAAGAACTGGAAACACTTGCAGGTTTTCGAGCTACTGTAGGTAAATGTTAAAAGACAATGTGGCAAAAACACCACCACAAAAATTGAAAAAAAGACAAATGTTCTATTTCTTTTTTTGAGAAGAGAACAGATTCTGCTAACTATAGCAGTGGGCTTGACTTTGAAATGTTATTGGATATTAGATCCTATGAGAATTTTCTGTGGGTTTTCATGTATTTCTTGCTCAATGTAACTTAATCATGGAATATGCCAGCTAAAAACTAGTGATATCTTTAGCTACATTAAAAGAGACCAGAATGAAGAAAGCAAGCATTTAATCATACTCTTCTCCAGTCACACCCTATAGGCAATAGTATGTTCAGTTCTAGAAATTACAGAGACCAACTGGAACACATCTCCAAGATAGTGACCAGAATGGTCAGAAGGTGGGAGAGTGTAAGATGCAAAGATCATTTGAAAGAACTGGGGATGCTTAGCCAGAAGACTTGATGAGCATACGACATCTGTCTTCAAGTGTTTCAAGGGTTATTGTATAGAAGAAAAATTGAATTTGTTTACTTTGGTCCCAGAAAGCAGGACTAGGGGAAACTGGTGGCAGCTATAGAGAAACTGGTTAACACAATGTAATAAAAAAAAAAAAAACTTCTAGCAGTTAAAGCTGTTCAAGAAGATAAGTGTTTCCTTGTACTGGAATTCTTGATGCAAAGGACTGGATATCTATTTCTTTTTTTTTATCTGAATACTTTATTGTATTCTTGCCAGTGTACAAAACAGAAATGGATGAAAGTTCAGAGAGGTAGATGAGAAAGTCTGACACAAGTTAAAATTTGCATGATTAACATAGCACATTGTTACACACATATAGATTAAACTTTTGTGCAGGCTTCAGAATTCTCTCTCCTTTGAATGGTCACAATTCACATCACAGAACATCACGTCATGTCACAGATCTACATGAAGATGGATTCGGAGATCCTTCCCAAGTAGCTTAAGATCATCTTGCTATAGGAATGAACAGACTTTCTGGGGCCTGAAAGGATTAGTACTGGAAGATACCCCAGTCAGCAGGGAATTGTTTTGGGCATTTTGCAGGCAAAATTGTTTCAGATCAGCAGCAGCCTGAGAAACCTTCACTCTGGCCTCGAGCCAGAGCTGCTACACCACCTTCCTCTTGCTGGACATGGTGCAAAGAGCCGGGGTCTGTGGTCTGTGGTTGGTGGTTGGTGGTGGGTGGTGGGTGGGGGGTGGTCGGGCAGAGGTCCACTCACTCCCTGGCTTGCTGGGTCTGGCTTGGATATCTATTTCTTAAGGATATTGGAGATTCTTAGCAGGCAAAATGGTTGGACCAGGTGTCTTTCAACTCTTAGAGTAGTAGTTCTTGGCTTTTTGTGTATGTCATGAACCTCTTTGACAGTCTGATAAAGAGCATGGACCCAGCCTCATAATAATATTTTTAATGCACAAAATAAAATTCACTAGTTACAAAGGAAATCTATTATATTGAAATACAGTTATTAAAGTGTTAAAAAGTCAAGTTCACACTCCCCAGGCTAAGAAATTGTGATTTTATGAGAGGGAAATGATTTGCTCATGGTCCCTTAGGTAGTAATAGCAATTCTGGAATTTGAAACCAGGTCATCCAAATGCCTGTTCTAGGCCATGTTACCTTGCAACCAATACAAAAGACGTTTATCTGTTAGAGAACTAGAATAAAAAATACATTAGAAAAATCAATCCTGGAACCAAGATGGAATAGTAAAAGCAGGGAGTTGCTTAAAATCTCTCCCAAATACCTGTAAAAAAATGATGAATAAATTCTAAGACAACAGAACCCATAAAATGACAGAGTGAAACAAATTTCCATCCCAAGACAACCTGGAAGGTCAACAGGAAAGGTCTGTTGTACCAGTCTGAGAGAAAAGCACAATCCAGTGTGGGCCATGCCAGCAAAGACAGGGCCAGAGCAGGCCTCAGAGGACTGAATCACTGGCAGATGTGGTGGTCTCTAGACTTCTTTTTTTTTTTTAAAGCAATTGGGGTTAAGTAACTTGCTCAAGGTTACACAGCTAGTCATTATTTATGCGTGGGTGCTCATTTTCTGAGGCCGGATCTGATCTCGGGTCATCCCAACTCCGAGGCCGGCACTCTTACTCACTGCGCCACCTAGCTGCCCCTTTAGGGCAATCGGGGTTAAGTAACTTGCCCAAGGTTACACGGCTAGGTTTTTGTTTGTACAGATTAAGTGTCGGAGGCCAGCTCCGAACTCAGGTCCTTCTGATTCCAGGGCCGGCGCTCTATTCACTGCGCCACCTAGCCGCCCCAAGTCTCTAGACTTCTTAACCCAAAATGCCAAGACAACTTCAAAGGTCAGTAGGAAAGGTCTATTGGATCTGGATGAGAGAGGAGCATGGTCTGGCTCCAGCCTCAAGGCAGTGGTGGCAACAGCACCAGCAGCTACTTCCAATGTTCTCAGCCCATAGATGGTGAGGGGGATTGTGTGGCTGATCAGAGGGGAGATTGCAGGAATCTCTTTTCTGGCCCTGAGGCAGGTTTCTCTTGCTTTGCCCATGCTTGGATCTGTGTTGCAGTTCTGGGTGGCAGTCCTGGGGCAAGAAGAAGCATTGGTATGGTGGAGCTTGTGGTGGCCATGGACAGGGAATCCTCCTTATAGTTCCAAAGCAGAAAAGAGTGCTTGTGGTCATTCACAGACCAGAAGAGGAGTAAACACCTCTTCTTTGATCTTACCACCTTGGAAGAGCTGAAAATTTACAGTTTTCTAGAAGTATCTCTGAAAACAGCTACATAAAACCCCTGAAACTTGGGACAGTACAGCCCCCACACTGGAAGTAGAGTCCTACCTTGACAAAGTGTAAATCCAAGCATGAGCAGCTCTCCAGAGGACTGGTGCTATGAATAGCTCTAAGGTTCTGATACTGTAGTATAGTGAACTCTCTATTTATTCTGTAATAAACTAAGACAAAACATTCACAGAAACCAAACTACAGCATTCACAGTGTTATAACAACTTACCACTAAAAGGGCCACATACTTTTAAACAAAAGATATCATTCAGTAAGCCCTTAACTCAATCATCCTTAAGGGACACAAAGTACAAAGGTCAAAGTTCACCAGCCCTAGTTCACATTGAATCATGATCTTCTCAGTCAGAATTAAGTACCCAAGGAGAGGTCTTTTCATCTTGACTCAAGGCTGGCTCCCAAATTCCATGGTTCCTTTTTCATGGGTCCAGCTCCTGCCTGAATCTACCCAATCATCTCCTACCCAATCCTCCTCATTCACAGGTAGGCAGCTCTCAGCTCTTAGTCCAGCTCCTCATCCAACTCCTCATCCAGTTCCTCATCCAGTTCCTCATCTAGTTCCCATTCCATATTGAAGCTCACAGTCTCCAGTCCACCTCAAATCCTTCACAGTTCCTGTTTCTGGAAAGACAAAGCTTAACAGAGCCACAATAATATTCATATACAATGCCAGCACCATAATCAATTTACTATCTGCCTGTGAAATTAACACAGACCCACCAACAAGGTCTGAAAACTCAACACAAATCATCAGTACAGTTCCAGGACATCTGAAACCCTCCTCTAGGACTTCTGTAAACAGATAACAAGAAAATACTCTTTCAGGGCTTGCAGTAAGGTTTCAGGGCTTCTGTGCAACATATCACAAATAAAAATCAATACAGACAGAACAGACAAACAGAGTGCCTGGCTTCCACAACTGTTACCCTTCTCAGTTCTGCTCTCTCCCAGTTTGGGCTTCTCTTTGTTCCTGTCTTTGGCAAATCCCTCCCACTGTGGGTTTCACAAGTCCTGTTTCTTAACAAAGATCTGATATAATCAAGGGCAAGACCCAAAAGAAACTTGAACTGAAACAAGGTGCTAAATAATTAAATAGCTGAAATGAGGCTCTAAGTACTTCTTTGCTTTCCATTACACAAAGAACTAAAAAATCAAGTAAATGGATGGGAAAATGAACAAACAGTGGGGGGGGGGTGGGAATCAGACTATAGAATCTTACTTTAGTGACAAGGAAGATCAAAACATACAACCAAAAGACAACAAAGTCAAAGCTCCTACACCCAAAGTCTCCAAGAAAATTACAAATTGGTCACAGGACATGGAGGAACTCAAAAAGGATTTTGAAAATACAGTAAGAGAAGCAGAGGAAAATTGCAAGGAGAAATGAGAGTGATGCAAGAAAACCATGGAAAACAAATCAACAGCTTGCTAAAGGAGACCTAAAAAAATGCTGAAGAAAATAACACCTTAAAAAAGACTAACCCAAATGGCAAAAGAGGTCCAAAAATCCAATGAGGATAAGGATGCCTTAAAAATCAGAACTGGCCAAATGGAAAAGGAGGTCCAGAAGCTCACTGAAGAAAATATTTCCTTAAAAATCAGAATGGAGAAAATGGAAACTAATGACTTTATGAGAAATCAAGAAATTATGAAACAATACCAAAAGAATGAAAAAATAGAAGACAATGTGATATATCTCTTTGGAAAAACAATTGACCTGTAATATAAATCCAGGAGAGATAATTTAAAAATTCTTGGGCTACCTGAAAGCCATGATCAAAAAAAGAGCCTAGACATCATCTCTCAAGAAAGTATCAAGGAAAACTGCCATGATATACTAAGACCAGAAGGGAAATAGAAATTGAAAGAATCCACCAATCACCTCCTAAGAGATCCCAAAAAGAAAACTCCTAGGAATATTGTAGTCAAATTCCAGAGTTCCCAGGTCAAGGAGAAAACATTGCAAGCAGGCAGAAAGAAACAATTCAAGTATTGTGGAAACACGATCAGAATGACACAAGATTTAGCAGCTTCTCCAATAAGGGATCAAAGGGTTTGGAATATGATATTCCAGGGGTCAAAAGAGCTAGGGTTAAAGCCAAAAATCACCCACCTAGCAAAACTGAGTATAATCCTTCAGGGGGAAAAATGGATATTCAATGAAATAGATAACTTTCAAGCATTCTTGATGAAATGACCAGAATCAAATAGAAAATTTGACTTTCAAATACAAGACTCAAGAGAAACATGAAAAGGTAAACTGTAAAGAGGAATCATAAGGGATTTATTAAAGTTGAACTGTTTATATTCCTACATGGAAAGATGATATTTGTAACTCATGAAACCTTTCTCAGTAGTAGGGTAGTTGGAGGGAATGTGTGTATGTATAGAAATAGGGCACAGGGTGAGTTGATTGTGAAAGGATGATATCTAAAAAATAAAATTAAGGGGTGAGAGAAATGTACTAGGAGAAGGAAAAAGGGAGAAGTAGAATGGAGTAAATTATCTTACATAAAAAAGGCATGAAAAAGTTTTAATAATGGAGTTTGGGCTTAAGGAGGGAATGACTACTGTAATGGTAATGTAATTTAAATTTGAAGATCCCTTTGTGTTGGCAAAGGTAGCAGGTACTTAGCACTTAGTAAGTGATCAATCCTCTGTTGGGAAAACAGAAGGTATGAATGCCTGTCTCCTGTTGTTGATGTAACAGGAAGGGGTTGACTGAAACAGGAAGTAGTTAATGCTATGTATATAAGAAAAGCCCCAGAGAGGCACAGTCAGAATTTCTTGGGACCAGCATCTGGAGGCAGAGCAGCTACAGAAGAGAGAATGGAGAACTGAGTCAGAATTTCCTGAGAACTTGTCATGGCGTAGCTTCTTCTGCACAGGAATCCAGGAGCCCAGAGCCCAGAGCCAGGTGACAGAGGAGCCCAGAAGCCCAGGAGAAGACTGAGGAAGGAGAAGACAGGAAGATGACCAGGATGCTGACTTTGTCTGTTTGTGGCTTGGTTGAGCCTTGAATTTCTGGTAGCAGAAATTATGAAGAAGTTGAGATGGACTGGACCCTGTGAACTTCAGTGTGGAGCAGGACCTACCTAGAGAGCTGGATAAGGAACCGGGAGCTGTCTGCCATTGAACCCAGGTGACAGTCTGGTGAATTCAGGTAGAATCTGGAACAATGGAAGGGGATCCAGGGAGTCTGAGAACTGGCCCCAAGTCAAGATTAAAAGACCTCTCCCTGGGTACTGAGTAATGATGAAATTGTAGTTTACTAGTGACCTAGGGGTGGAGGGTTTGTGTATGATACTTAGTAATTGATTGCTGAATAAGTGACTGATTGAGTTAACTTAAGAGTGCCCCATGAGTGGAAGACTTTGACTATTGTACTTTGAGATGATTGTTCTTTGTTCTAAATATTGTTCTTTGTTCTAAATATTCACCAAATTTCACTTTGGTGAAAACTATGTGGCCATTTAAACAATAAGCTGTTGTGAATACTATATTGTGATTTTCTGTGATAAGTTGTAATATTGTGAATGCTCTACCTTGATTTTCTGTGGATGTTTTGCTTTGATTTTTTTTTATGGAATAAATAGAGTGTTCATTATACTGTGTAATCAGTACCTTAAAAGCTATTCACAATAGCATTCTTCTGGAAAGCTGCTCGTGCAAGGCATTACAATTACACACTCAATTGGATATGAAAATTTATCTTACCCTAGAGGACAGTAGGGGGGAAGAGGATAAATGGGGAGGTGATAGAAGGGAGGGCACATGGGAGGAGGGAGTTATCAGAAGCAAACACTTTTGAGGAGGGACAGGGTCAAAGGAGAGAAGAAATAAATGGGAACTAGGATAGGGATGGAGGGAAATATAGTTGGTTTTTCAAAACATGACTATTATGGAAGTGTTTTGCATGTTTACACATGTATATCCTATATTGAATTGATTGCCTTCTCAATGAGGGTGGGTGAGGAGGAAGTATGGGAGAGAATGTGGAATTCAAAGTTTAAAAAATTTTAAAAACAAGTGTTAAAAATTGTTTTTACATGTAACTGGGAAATAAGATATACAGGCAATGAGATGTAGAAAACTATCTTGCCCTACAGGAAAATGAAAAAAGAAGGGCATAAGAGAAGGTGGGGTGTGATAGAAGGGGGGGCAGATTGGGGAAGGGGTAATCAGAATGCACACTCTCTTGGGGGGAGGGGAGAGACATGGAGAAAATTTGGAACTCAACATCTTGTGGAAGTGAATGTTGAAAACTGAAAATAAATTAATTAATAAATTAAAAAAAAAAAGAAAAACAAATCCTGATCCTTCTTTCCATTCTAGATCATGCACATCTCATGATTCCAACTGCCATTGTCTTTTATTTAAATTGTCAAATACATTCTACTTATATCAGGATACCTGATGTGAGAAATGAATATTTCTCTCTTATATAGAATAACTAATTTTTTTGGAGGGGGAAGGCAAGGCAATTGGGGTTAAGCGACTTGCCCAAGGTCACACAGCTAGTAAGTTAATAACTAATTATTATATTAGGATCAAGATCCCTTTTCTACTTCCTCATCTAGAAATCAACCAGTGAGGGAAATCTCTCTTAGAGATTTACCCAAACCATGATCTAATCAGACAGTAAGAGAAATTCTAAGTTTGGGGTAATGAGTATATTCCTGCTCATTGTATTTGCTCAGACAGGTCCCCAGAAAATATTGATTCTCCCTGTTATAAAGACAGGTGAAGTGGAAATTGATTTCTCTTTGATAGAGATTTGAGTGACCTAAGTTATGTACCCCAAGATAGTCCATCTCCCATTTGATTAACCAATCAGAGTTGAGTAAGCACTCCTCAGGAATACCTCCTCTCTGAAGGGCATATAATCTGTGATCCCCACAGCCATTAAGAGTCTTTGGTCTAAGAGAGACAGCCAAGTGACCATCCTTTTATTAGTAACCTGCTGATGTTATTAATAACATGATTAAATTACCCAGAAACTATGTCTCTCAGAAGTTTTTGATCCTCACACTAGAACAGGGTGATAAAGTATGCCCTAGCCATTCTTTCTTTTTCAGAGCAATCTTCTGAAATACAATATAGACATCTCTCTTTTTTCCCAAGAGGCCTGATCTTCCACATACAAATTTACAGTATTCATAGAGAGTAAATCTCCTAAGACATTGTCCCTAAGTCTATTGCTATTCCAAATTCTAGCAACCAACTCCATAAAGTCTGTTTACACTGAGAAAAGAAAACATACGGAAAAAGAGACAGCATTCTTTTTCTCTGCAATGTTGGTATCATCTGCTACACAAACACATCCCTTTTAGAACAATGAAGTGCATTCAAGTTTAATAATTGCATTGAGAAGTTGATATGAGCCTAAATTTTGAGAACATAAAAATAGGTTTTTAGCAGCATGTTTGACAGAAGCAAGGAGATTGTGTGGGTGTGGTGTTCCAGGCGATGAATATAGAATAATTATTAAGAGCTATACTTTTAAAATAATAGCACTGGGAGGGTTCCTTCTTGAAAAATGTTAAGTAGGTTTTGGCTACTTCTTCCTAACTGAGGAGCAGAACCATTACTGGGCTGGATTTGTTTCTAAGCATTATTCTCTAATAACTGTTAAGTAGCATGGAGCACTTGCAGAAGAAGTAGAAGAATAATTTCATTTTTTTCTTGATTATTATTATAATAAAATCTTCTAGTGCACTGTCATTATCAGGTAATTCGTCTGACCTTAGTGTTAACAATCACTTCCCTCTTTAAATACTTTGAGACAGAGGTAGCTCTGCTATAATTGTGACTTGGATCCAGATAATTTCTAGTAATTTATTCCAGGAGCCATTTTGTGTTGCCAGAAAGCTGCACTCAGTCCTCAAGAGTTCAGTTGGCTTTTTATTGTGTGCACTTAGCAGCAAAGCTAGAAGACATATGGCAAGGCCCCCTTCCTATTGAGGAAATGGCTCTCGGGGCCAGCAATTTAATTCAGTTTAACAAACATTTATTTTCTTAAGAACCCAGTCGTAACAACAATGATGATGATAGTATTCTAGAGTTTTTACAAACCTCACAGAATCAAATCACAGAATTTTGGAGCTGGAAGAAGTCATAATAGTCATAGAGGCACAGGGTGGAATTGAGTGTTATAGGCCCAGAGACCTGGGTTTGAATCTCACCTCCAACTCTCTGTGACCCTAGGCAAGTCTATAGCCTCAATTTCCTTATCTGTAAAGTGATGGGGTTGGATTCACTGACTCAAATGAAGCCTTTGGACATCCAAGTCCACTCTATCCATGCTTCTATGCTATCTCTCAAGAACTTGAATATTTGAATTCTGTTGTAGTTTGTCCTTCATTTTCAAAGAGGACCAATGATATCAAAGTATGATGTCTTGACTTGTGTGTAGATTGAGTATAAATAAGTTAGGGTTGCTCTCTCTTCCAGGGTCATTGTAGTCCAGTGGAAAGACAAAAGTCAAGTTGTAGTCTAAAATGCAGTGGATAACCTTGGCATCTTCAATGTCTGACCAAGCTCTAAGCACTCCACAGCACCTGCTTCTACCTCTTTCATAGCCAATGGAACAAATTGTTCTCACCCTCTTACACGTCTGAGAGAAAGTCTTCACATGCTTGGGATAGACATCCTCCAATAAATTGAGTACTAGAACTGCAAGGGACTTTAAAGACCATCTAGATGAAAGGTTCTTGACCTTTCTTTTGTCATGGAGACCTTTGGGACTCTGATGAAGTCTATGGACCCATTTCAGAATCATATATTTAAATGCATAAAATAAAATACATAACATCACAAAGGAAACCAATTATTTTGAAATAGTTATCAATTAAAAAAAAACAAGTTTACAAACCCTAGGATAGGAACCCTTGATCTAAATAAAGTTTCTCGTCTTATAAAGGCATAGAGAAGATATGTTACTAGCTATTATCTCCAATTCAGTTTGTGATAAAATGAAAACTAGATTCTGGGGTGCTTACCTACAATGAACCAGGGTTGATGAGATCTTAGTTCTCTTTCCAGAGTTCTCTCTCATCCCTGGTTTGCTATATCTCTGAGTCAGAACCTTATTTGGTTAAAAAAAAATCAAGTACAGTCCAACTGGTCCCTCTCATACTAGTCAATGTAAAGTTTCCTAAGTAATATTTGTGAAACTCTTTGTATGACACTCATGTTGAGATAAAACATTACAGTCATTTCAAAAGACACATTTGAGTGATGTTCCATATATTTAATTGAATGTGAATTATTTCAGTAATATAAAATGAATGGGAAGCCTGTAGGCTAGTATTATGAAGCTATTTAATTGACAAAGTGGTATGCCTTTTTTCTAGGTAATCTTTACAGCCATATTAATAGAGCCTACCATTGGTAAATGGGGACTAGATCATCCAGTGAGTCAATTAATAGAAAAGTTGGTATTTCCTAAGACTGATACATTATTGTTTAGTTTAATGAGCCAGACTGCCTGGGACCATTATGTTAATGCTCCCAGACTGAAATTGAGGGGCACAAAGAAACTTCTTGGCAGAAGTACTGTCTTAATCTTATTGCTTTTGCCCTTGCCTTATTGATTGATTAATTTCTCTACCTCTATTGAACCTCTCTGTCACTGCCAGAAAGAGTTAGTTAGATATTGTCATATCGGATTCTCTTGAGGGAATAATAGTAAATAATAATAATTGGTAACTAAGGGAACATTGGACAGAACACTGAAGCTAGAGTCAGGAAGACCTGAATTCAAATCTACCACAAACACTAGCTGTGTGATACTGGGCAAGTCCATTAACCTCTGTATGTCTAATTTTTCTCTTCTGAAAAATGGAGATAATAGCAATTACCTCCCAGGGTTATGGTGAAGATAAAATGATATCACAACCGTAAAGTGCTTTTTAAACCTTAAAGTACTACATAAATACTAGCTATTATTATTATCAGTATTCATAACAGGGACATGTACCTTAAAGTTTGTAAAGCATAGTTAGGTAGGTATTATAGGTATTTACTGCATTTTGCAGATAAGATGAGTAAGACTTAGAAAAGTTATGTAAATTGCCCAGAATCACTGAGCCAGGAAGAATGGGAAATCGTTATTTCCAATTTTAATTCCAGCATTCTATCCACAAGGGCTTAATAGGACTAGTGGGATACTTTTAGGCATCAACACAAAGTACTTTCTCTTTGCATTGCACATGAGATCCTTTAATGTAAAATTAGGATCAAAAATAGTAAGATACACAACGAGATGTTGTTAGGAGTAATTAACTTATTTCCTACTCTCCTAAAAGAATTCCTGCACACTACACCTTAGGCTCTCCCTTTACTATTCCCCTCTGCAACAAAGGTACACTCATACCTGAGGAATCCCTCAAGAAGTCTGAATGATCTTCACCAAGCAGATATGATGTTTCCACAAGGTCATGCCTGAAGGCAAAGTTGATGTATTACTATTTAACAAAGTACCAAAAAGACCAGAGACCACTAGACCTTTTAATGACTGCTTCCTGGAGTCACCTGAAAAAATTCATTGATCCCACTCAAATGAATTATAGAAACACTTCCTAACAATATTATGGATAGCAAGGTGGCACAGTAGTGCTGGCCCCAGAGTCAGGAGGACCTGAGTTCAAATATGACCTCAGATACTTACTTAGCTGTGTGACCCTGGGCAAGTCCCTTAACCCTGTTTGCCTCAGTCTCCTTATCTGTAAAATGAGCTGAAGGGAAAACCATTCCAGTATTCCTGCCAAAAAAAATGGGTAATAAAGTCAGACACAACTCAACAACAACAATATTATACAAATGTGGAATGGACAAAGTAATGAGTTCTCCATTACTTTAAGTCAATCCAATTGGATGACCATTTCTGACAAAAATTGTGAAGAATTCCCATTGATGTATAAGTTGTATTAGATGATGCCTGAGTTTTATAGATTTTTTGATTCTGTGAATAGGCCTTTTCTCTGAAATTACTAAAAAATAAAATTAAAAAGGCATATTCAGGGAGAAGGAAGAGAACTGCTCTATATAAACGAAAATATGAATGTTGGGCCCCTGGGTATAGTTCCCAACTGGAACCTCCCAGAAGGGCTACCCCAAGTACTCCATGGTTCTGTATCTGCTCAAAATCATAGCTTACAAAACCTCACTAATACTTTTTCTTCCTGTTTGCCCAGAAGACACAATTAGTCCAAAAGCCAAGGCATTTAATGAAATAACATAGTAAGAAAAACAGTTACAGAACATTTTCCCCACAAACTGGAGGCAAAATTTCTCACAAATACACCATCACTGGGAAGGAGCAGATAGAAGTAGGGAATACAAATGACATACATAAGGCAATGCATAGCCAGGGAACCCTTAGAGGGGCAGCCCATACCTCTGATGCCCCAGGACCACCGATGTCTTCTGGTAATATCATCAGGCTGCTTCTGCTGAATGACTGCTGTCTAGTTTGCTGTGGCATGCAGGTGCTGCCAGTTGTGGTGGAGCCTGCCAGTCACCTGGCCATGGTTTATAGGCTCTGCCAAGCACTGGTCCCTGCTGGGTACATGTAACTGCTACACAATGGAGATCCACTCTTCTTATGGGTGTAGCAGTCATTGCCAGGTATAGCACTGCTGGATATGGTAATATGGAGGTTTTCTACCTAGTGTCCTCAGATGATATGATACTTCTTCACCATAAGAGAAAAGTGGACTCTGTCATCTCTCTTTTTACTTAATGGCCAAAGGCTCACACTACAGCTCTTGAAAGGCAAGGTCCTCATATACCTGGTCATAATATTAAGGAAAAAATCCTTAAGCTTGGGTTTTTCTGCTCCCCTAAAGAGGATCTACAAACATCCAGAACCTTGTTTGTAAATAGATATTAGTTCTCTGAAAGGATATTTGTCACTCCAGGAGTGAAGCAAAGCAAAATTTTTGCATCTTCCTACTTAATGTTTGATTACTAAGCAACATACATATAGAATTATTTTAGATGCTGTCTTCCTAAGAAACTGCCTGACAACCCCGTTTCTCCCCCCACTCCACAAAACCCCTCTAGGTTTGGAGCTGAGTATTCTCCAATTCAACATTATTTTTGGATTCTCATGTAAATTAACAAGAAGGGTAAAAGCAAAGAATAGGTCAGAATTTTCCAAAATATATTATCTGCCTGTTAGAGACACAAATCAAGAGCCAAAATTATTGGATTTTTCAAGTACACCTCTATTTGTTTTCAGTGACAATAAGGTTTAAATCAAGGTGAACAAATTACATGATTGATACAGAAAACTTGCTTCAATTGACCTTTAATACAGCATAGCAATCATTTAATTGGGAACATGCAAATGAGGGCAATTTTGAGGAGGGTGATAGAAGAATTCAAGGTTGAGGTTTGGCATACTATACAATAAGCCAATAAACATTTATTAAGTACCTATAATGTGCCAGACATTGTGCTAATATTTTTTGTCTTTTTGGAGGGGAGAAGGCAGGGTAATTGGGGTGACTTGCCCAAGTGACTTGCCCAAGGTCACACAGCTAGTAAGTGTTAAGTGTCTGAGGTCAGATTTGAACTCACATCCTCCTGACTCCAGGACCAGTGCTCTATTCACTGCACCACCTAACTACCCTCTAAATTTCTTTTGAGAAAGATAGTCCATGCTCTCAATGAGTTTACTATCTAGCTTATAGTATTTCTCTCATCTGTACCTGAAAATGATGATACTATTCTAAAGTTTTTATGCCGTCTCAACCCTGAATTTCCAAAACTCAACTTAGGAAAGACCAGAATTTGAATCTTCCTTTCGTCATTTCCCACTTGTGTGACTCCAAGAAACTCACTTAACCTCTCTCAGTCTCAGTTTCATGGGTCTGTAAAGTAGGAATAATAATAGTCCTTCCCTCCTGAGGTTTCTGTGAAGATCAAACAAAATTGGTAGGGGTGTGCTGATAAAAGTTTAACAACTAGCTCTGTTGGGGGGAAAAGATCCATAGACACACTTTTAAGTTTAATCTGCTTTATTATCATTATCTACTTTGCCAGTTCAAGCTGGCTCCCTCATACCCCTAAGTATATGCAAGGTGCTTCACAAAACCATCAAGAGTTACACAAATGTGTGGTCCCAACACTCACCTCACAAAGTATGTTCCCCACAACAATATCAACTATTAACTTATTAAGCTTTAACAGAAAGAAACTGATGTGTCTTTTAACTTTGACAGTATGTAACTAATAATGGCTTTAGGGAGTTTTGTTGTTTCTCTGAGTGACTTCCTTTATGTTGCTGTAACCATTTTGTGTTGTCTTTTACGACCAAAACCTTAAAGAAGACAGATTTCATTTATCCAGAGCTGTCTACCAGCAGAATCTTGTATCCAGTGGGGAATGTTTGCCCTTCATATAGCATCTGGTGGGGAGCACTGCAGGATAAAACAAAATGGCAAGAAAGTGAAGATCATGCTGACTCCAGAAAGGAAACAGGAGGAAATGAGGTTTCCAGCAGGGCAAGTGTATGCTAGGACATTACAGTCATAAGAAAGAGCATTAGGCAAGAAAGTCTAGAACAGCACTTCAGCAAGGAGTCTGGGGGGTGTGAGGAGGAGGCAACAGAGAACTCTGGATGGTTGCAGGGGTCAGAAGGAACTGTTGCCATAATTGCATAAATGGAATTCACATCCATTTCCAGAAATGGACATAAAAAGCAGATTTCATACACATTTCCATTCACATGAATCTATTTTAGCTAGTGATGATAAGCCCGCAAGTCAGTCAAAATTTTCAGATCCATGTCCTTCCAGGGCATAGCTGGTTCCCTAAGTGCTGGCTAGCTACACAGGTTTGACTTGCAGAGACAAAGTGCTCTATTCACTTGGGAAATATTTGGCATGAATATCGCCAGTTGTGCTAACATCTCAGGGCAGCCTAGCACAATCGAAAAAATGCTGGATCTGAAATGGAAGGAAGTAAATTTGAATCCTAACTTTGCCACTTAATACTTGTGTGATTTCAACAAAAAACTTAGCCTCTCTGGGCCTCTATTTCCTCTATTGTGTATTGAGGGATTGGACTCAGTGACTTCAAAGGGCCCTTTCAACTCTCAACCCGTGATCCCCTATATTTAAGCAGACTGTATCTGGAGAATGTTTCTTTTTTTTCTTTTAAACTTATTTATTTTTAGTTTACAACATTCAATTTCACAAGTTTTTGAGTTCCAAATTTTCTCCCCCTCAATCACCTCTCCACTACCCCCCAAGGTGGCATGTAATACAATATAGGTTCTCCATATACCTTCACATTAAACATATTTTCACATTAGTCATGTTGCAAAGAAGAATTATAACCAATGGAATGAGCCATGAGAAAGAAGGAACAAAACAAAATGAAACAAAAAAGAGAGAGAGCAAGTAGTTTGCTTCAATCTTCATTTAGACTCCATCATTCTTCCTCTGGATGAGGATAGCCTTTTCCATTATGAGTCTTTTGGGCTTGTCTTAGAACCTTGTATTGCTTAGAAGAGCCCAGTCTACCAAAGATAATTGTCACGGATACGATGTGTCTGTAATTGTGTACAATGTTCTCCTAGTTCTGCTCCTTTCACACAGCATCTCTTTATATAAGTCTCTCCAAGTTATTATGAAGTCCTTCTGCTCCTCTTTTCTTATGAACAATAGTATTCCATTACATTCATATATCACAACTTGTTTAGCCATTCCCCAATTGCTGGGCATCCCCTTGATTTCCAATTCTTTGCCACCACAAAAAGAGCTGCTATAAATATTTTTGTACATAGTGGTCCTCCTCCTACTTGTATGATCTCTTTGGGATACAGCCCTAGAAGTGGTATTGCTGGGTCAAAGAATGCGCATTTTATAGCCCTTTGGGCATAGTTCCAGATTGCACTCCAGAATGGTTGGATCAGTTCACAACCTGGAGAGTATTTTTTCCACATCTCTAACTGCCAAAATCCTTCTACTCCTACAGAGAGCCCAGTTCATGGCTATCTTCCTTCATTCTGCCCACTGAAGTGACTCCTTCCTTCTCATATTTTCTTATAGCATATCCTCTGGTTAGCTCTTGCACACAACATTTCTTATAGGAAAATAGTATTTTATGACAGTCATATACCATAATTTGTTCATCCATTCCCTGGTAGATCCATTCCCTCTGTTTCCAATTCTTTGCCACCATAAAAAAGGACTTCACATGTTTGCATTCTTATTTGGAGTTTGTTTTGTTTAGGAGCAATCCCTGCCTTAATCTGCTCGCCTTCTAATTTCCCCTTCTCACCTTTCCATCCTATTTCCCTATTGAATGAGATGTATTTCTGAGCCCAATTCTCTATGTCTAAATCCTACTCTGTATGTGTATCTTCTTCCCTCCTTTGACCAGGTCAGATGACAGAGATTCAAGTGTCTTCTACTCTACACCCCAATCCTTTCCTCCTTGTTTGTATAGGCTTCAACTTGCACATACTGATTATGTGAAATATTTTCCCCTAATCACCTCCTTTTCTTACTCTATTTAGGTTCTTCTCCTTCCTTTCTATTCTTATTTGAAGATAACAAAAAAGGGGGGGGGGGCAGAGTCAAGATGGCAGAGTAGAAACGGGACTTCCGCGGGACTCCAGCTCCCATCTCCTCCAATTCATGTAAAAGGTGACTCTGAACAAATTTTGGAGCTACCTAACCCACAAAATAACACAGAGAAACTAACCTCCTGCTGAGGACAGCCCAGCAGGCTGGCAGGAAGGGGCCAGCACAGCACTCTGGGAGCTGACCCTAGCCCCACAGGAGCCAGAGGTTTTAGCCTCAGGGTGGGCCTGACCAGCCCCTGGCTGGAGGGACTTCAGATCACCAGCAGCTGTGGCAGTTTCCAGAATTATCAAGCCATAGAAGCTAAGAACAAAGTGAGAGGTCAGTGCAGTGTGGACTTTGGGACTTGGGAGTTTGGGAGTGTGGTCAGCCTTTGCCCCCAGGGCAAGAAGGTGCAGAGGCACCTCAGCCATGCAGCCATTGCCATGTGGCAGCTTCAGGTCCTGGCCTGCAGATTGTAGGGGGACCAAGCAACCACTATGAGGGGAAATCCCTCTTGTTTTAACCTGCTTAGATCTGGATTGCAGTCTAGGGTGGAGGTCCTGGGGTGTGTGACCAGTTTGTCAGAGCATGTGGAGGCTTCAGAGAGGGCACCCAACTAATACTTTTAGCAGCTGAGAAAACCCCAGGGTTTGAGATGAAGCTCCCCTGTCTGGTGGCAGAGTACTACTGTGGCAAAAAGCATAAAAGTCAAATAATTGAGGGGCAACATGAGCAGGCAAAGGAAGCAAAGCAAACAGAGCAACCCAACTTTACACTCCTATTTTGGGGACAAAAAGGATCAAAGCATGGAACAGGAGGAAGACAATGAAGTCAGAACTCCTGCACCAAAAGCTTCCAAGAAAAATACAAGCTGGTTACAGACCATAGAGGACCTTAAGAAGGATTTTGAAAACCAAATAAGAGAAGTAGAGGAAAAATTGGGAAGAGAAATGAGAATGATGCTAGAAAATTATGAAATGAGAGTCAAAGCCTGACTGAGGAAAATAATACCTTAAAAAATAGACTAACTCAAATGGCAAAAGAGACTCAAAAAGGCAATGAGGAGAAGAATGTCTTAAAAAGCTGAATTTTCCAGGTGGAAAAAGAATCTTAAAAGCTCACTGAAGAAAATCATTCCTTCAGAATTAGATTGGAGCAAATGGAAGCTAGTGACTTTATGAGAAATCAAGATACTGTTAAACAGATCCAAACATGAAAGAATAGAAGGCAATGTGAAATATCTCATTGGGAAAACCACTGACCTGGAAAATAAATCCAGGAGAGATAATTTAAAAATTATTGGATTACCTGAAAGCCATAATCAAAAAAGGAATCTAGAAATCATCCCTCAAGAAATTCTCAAGGAAAATTGCACTGATGTTTTAGAACCAGAGGGCAAAACGGAGGTTGAAAGAATCCACCAATGACCTCCTGAAAAAGATTCCAAAAAGAAAACTCCTAGGAATATTATAGCCAGATTGCAGAATTCCCAGATCAAGAAGAAAATATTACAAGCAGCCAAGAAGAAACAATTTGGATACTGTGGAAACACAATCAGGATAACACAGGATCTAGTAGCTTCTTACTGAGGGACTGAAGGGCTTGGAATATGATATTCCAGAGGGCAAAGGAACTGGGATTAAAACCAAGAATCACCTATCCAACAAAACTGAGTATCATGTTTCAGGGGAAAATATGGTCATTCAGTGGAATAGAGGACTTTCAAGTATTCTTGATGAAAAAAACAGAGTTGAATAGAAAATTTGACATTAAGATACGAGAAGTATGAGAAAGTAAACAGGGAAAAGAAATCATAAGGAACTTATCAAAGTTGAACTATTTATATCCTTACATGGAAAAATGATAATTGTAACTTATGAGACTTTTCTCAGTATGAGAATAGTTGAAGGGAATACACACACACACACACACACACACACACACACACGTCTATATAGGAGGGTATATGGGAGTATGAGTGCATATGTGAATGTGTGTATATATATGTACAGGTATACATAGATAGAGGGCACAGGACAAATTTTATAGGAAGGGATGATACTTATAAGGTGAAATTAAGAGGTGAGAGAGGAATATAATAAGAGGAGATGGGGAAAGGTAGAATGGGGATAAACTATCTCATATAGAAGAGGCAAAGGAAAATGGTCACAATGGAGGGGAAGAACAGTAAGGCAAAAGGGAATGGGTCAACCTTATTCTCATTGAATTTAGCTTAGGGAGGGAATGACATATATACTAAATAAAGCATCTCACCTTACAGGAGAGTGGGGGGGAGGGGATGAAAGGGGGGATGATGGAAGGGAAGACAGGGTTGGGGGAGGGAAGTTGGAAGCACCCACTTTTGAAAAGGGACAGGATCAAAAAGTAGAGAATAGAACAGGTGGGAGGTGGGCTAGGAGGGAGGGAAATGTAGTCAGTCTTTCACAATATATCTACTAAGGAAATGTTTTGTATAACTACACATGTACAACCTATATTGAATTGCTTATCTTCCCAGTAAGGGTGGGTGGCAAGGGAAGAAGGGAATGAATCTGGAATTCAAAGCTGTAAAATCAAATGTTAAAATATATATATATGTATATATACATACATACATATGTATATATACATACATATGTATATATAATATATACTATTCTTAATATTATTTTACATGTAACTGGAAAATAAGATATACAGGCACTGGGGTATACAGATCCACTGTGCCCTACTGGAAAGTCAGAGAGGGTATAGGAGAAGATATGGGAGAGAGCAGATTGGAGGAGAGGATATCCAGTGGGATCGCTATTTTGGGGTGGTGGGTAGGGGGAAAAACGGGGAGAAAATTTGTAACTCTAAATCTTGTGGAAATGAATGACATAAACTAAAAGTTAATAAAGCATTTGATAAAAAAAGAAAAGAGGATGTTTTATAGAACTCAATAAAATTTGTTAAAAATCATCTAGAAATACAAAATAGCTATCAAGGGGAATGATGAAAAGAAGTAGAGATGAAAAGAGCAAAGGCTTTTGCAAATAAAACCCTGAATCAACTGCCTGAATGATAAAGGGAAGGGGGAAGGACAGCTAATAAGATAATATTAGAAGAAAAGTCATCCACAGGATTTTCTCTGAGGCCCTAAAAGTAGTAACCATCACCCCTTTGGAGAACTAGCCTCTAAGTAAATTCTGGCACAAGTTGGAAGAGCAGGCCCATGGCAGACTGTTAAAAACTATTGTGGGCTTTTTCCTATCTAATTCTAGAACACTCAGTGATTATGGGATGTGCCTATTTCTTTTTTTTTTTTTTTAAAGCAATTGGGGTTAAGTAACTTGCTCAAGGTTACACGGCTAGTCATTATTTGTGTGTGGGTGCTCATTTTCTGAGGCCGGATTCGATCTCGGGTCATCCCAACTCTGAGGTTGGTGCTCTTACTCACTGCGCCACCTAGCCGCCCCAAGGGATGTGCCTATTTCTACACTGGGAGGATGGCTAATGAAATAAGTCCTGTGAATATCTTACATGATTGCACATGTGTAACCTAGATCAGATTGCTGACCATCTCAGGGAGAGAAACAAGGGGAGGGAGGGAGGCATAGAATTTGGAACTCAGGAAAAAAATGTAAAAAATTGTTTTAACATATAATTGGAAAAAAATTTTAAGCATATAATTGGGCAGAAAATAATTTTTTAACAAATGCTTTATTAACTTCTGGTTTACATCATTTATTTCCACCAGATTTTGAGTTACAATTTTTTCCCCATTTTTTCCCTACCCACCACCCCAGAATACCAGTCCCACTAGATATCTCCTCATCCAATCTGCTCTCTCCCATATCTTCTCCCATACCCCCTTTGACTTTTCCATTAGGGCAAGGTGACTCTCTGAGCCCCAATGCCTGAACATCTTATCTCCCAATTACATGCAAAATAGTATTAATAATAGTATTTATATACATTTGAAACAATTAATTTTAAGATTTCGAATTTCAGATCCATTCCCTTCCTCCCTTGTCACCCACTCCCTCTGGGAAGATAAGCAATTCAGTATGTGTTGTACATGTATAGCTATGCAAAACATTACCATAGTAGATCCATGGTAAAAGACTGCTTATATTTCCCTCCCACCCATCCCACCCCCACCTGGTCCATCCCCTACTTTGATCCTGTCCCTCTTCTATAGTGGGTACTTCCAACCTCCCCTCCCCCCAGCATGCCCTCCTCTCCATCATCTCCCCCTCTCATCCCCCTTCCCCCTACTCTCCTGCAGGGTGAGATATCCCATTTAGTATGTATGTCATTCTCTCCCTGAGCCAAATTCAATGAGAATATGGTTTTGCCTTTTTGCCTTCCTGTACTTCCCCTCCCCTGCAACCACTTCCCCTTGCCTCTTCTACATGAGATAGTTTACCCTACCCTGTCTCTCCCCATCTCCTCTTGTCACTTTCCTCTCTCACCTCTTAACTTCACCCTTTAAGTATCATCCCTTCCCACCAAATTCAACCTGTGCCCTCTATCCATGTATACCTGTAAACATATATACACACATTCACATATGTATTCATATGCCCATATACCCTTCTTCAATTATTTTCATAACAAGAAAGGTTTCATCAGACACAGTTATTGTTTTTCCATGTAGGAATGTAAATAGTTCAACTTTGATAAGTTCCTTTTGATTTCTTTTCCTTGATTACCTTCTCAAGTATCTCTTGCTTCTTGTGTCTGAATGTCAAATTTTCTATTCAACTCTGGTTTTTTCCTCAAGAATACTTGAAAGTCCTCTATTCCACTGAATGACCATATTTTCCCCTGAAACAAAATACTCAGTTTTGCTGGGTAGGTGACCCTTGGGTTCATTCCCAGTTCTTTTGCCCTCTGGAATATCATATTCCATGCCCTTGATCCCTCAGTGTAGAAGCTGCCAGGTCCTGGGCTATTCTGATTGTGTTTCCACAATATTGAAATTGTTTCTTCCTGGCTGCTTGTGGTATTTTCTCCTTGATCTGGGAGTTCTGGAGCCTGGCTATAATATTCCTAGGAGTTTTCTTTTGGGGATCTTTTTCAGGAGGTGATCTGTGGATTCTTTCAACCTCTATTTTGCCCTCTGGGTCTAAAACATCAGGGCAATTTTCCTTGAGAATTTCTTTAAAGATGATTTCTAGGTTCTTTCTTTGATCATGGCTTTCAGGTAGTCCAATAATTTTTAAATTGTCTCTCCTGGATCATTTTCCAGGTCAGTGGTTTTTCCCATGAGATATTTCACATTGCCTTCTAATCTTTCGTTTGTTTGGATCTGCTTAACAGCATCTTGATTTCTCATAAAGTCATTAGCTTCCATTTGCTCCAGTCTAACTCTGAAGGAACGAATCTCCTCAGTGAACTTTTGAGATTCTTTTTCCATCTGGCAAATTCGACTTTTTAAGGCATTCTTCTCCTCATTGCCTTTCTGAGCCTCTTTTGCCATTTGAGTTAGTCTATTTTAAGGTGTTATTTTCCTCAGTCAGGCTGTTGACTGTCATTTCATACTTTTCTTGCATCTTTTTCATTTCTCTTCCCAAATTTTCCCCCACTTCTCTTATCTGCTTCTTAAGGTCCTCTATGGCCTGTAGCCAGCTTGTATTTTCATTTGGGGCTTTTGGTGCAGGAGTTCTGACCTCACAGTCCTCCTCCTGTTCCATGCTTTGATCCTCTTTGCCACCAAAATAGGAGTCTAAAGTTGCATTTTCCTGTTTATTTTGTTTCCTTTGCCTAGGCATGTTGCCACTTAAGTACTTTATTTTTGGGCTTGTTGCCACAGTAGGGCTCTGCCACCAGATAGGAGAGCTTCCGTCCCAAACGTGGTGTCTTCACAACTTCTGGAGGTTCGGTGGCCTCTGTAAAGCCTCCACCTACTCTGGCAAATTGGATACCCACCCCAGACCTTCCCCCTAGACCACAATACAGATCCAAGCAGGTTAAAGCAAGAGCGATTAACCCTCTGACTGATTGCTGGATCTCTCTACAGTTTGCAGATCAGGAGCTCAAGCTGCCACTGATGCTGCAAAATGGCCTCTATGCCACGTTTCCTCACCAGCTTTTCGCCCCCAGGGGAGGAAGCTGATGTGTTCCCCAAATACTGGTCCCAAAGTGCATAGGGCACTAACCTCTCACTTTTTCATAGGCATATCTGTGCTGATAATTCTGGAATTGCCACAGCTGCTGCTGTTCTGGAGTTCCTCCAGCCAGCTGCTGGCCCAGCTGCCCTGGGGCTAAAACTGTGGCTCACACGGGCCTGGGCTTGGCTCCCAGGGAGCTTCGCTTTCGGTTCCCAGGGCGCTGTGCTGCTGCCTCTCAGAGCACTGTGCTGGCCACTTCCTGCAGGGCTGCTGGGTTGTCCTCAGCAGGAGGTTAGCTTCTCTGTGTCTTTCTGTGGGTGCTGGGGCTCCAGAAGTTGTTCAGATTCCCCTTTTACATTATTTGGAAGTGGTGTGGGGCAGAGCACCTTGGAAGTGCTGTTTCTACTCTGCCATCTTGGCTCAGCCCCCCTGAATCAAATAAAATATTTTTTAAAAAAGAAAAGAGTCCTGGATTCAGAGTCAGAAGACCCAGTTTGAGACCTGGACGTTTTACTAACAAATGTGACTCTTGGCAAGTCACTTTACTTTCTAAGTCTTATTTTCCTCAGCTATAAACATCAGAACTTGGAGCAAATTACCTCTAAGGTACTTTCCAACTTAATCTGTGATTCTACAATTTAAAATCCTAAGTATACTCATAGCACAAAAGTAGTTGGGATTTCCACCAGTGCTGATCTCTACTTTCTCTGTATCTACTTCCCCCCCTAGGGGCTACCACATAATCAGTCTTCTTATTTTCTGATTGCATTTTATCTATACTTGGGTCCCTATAACTAGATATAAGGTCTTTAATGGAACCAATTCTGTGATACCTTTCTTTGTTCCACCATCATCGTAGCACCCTACTGGGTATATGGACATACACAATGCATTAATGCTTGTTTGATTGATCACTGTTTCAAAAAAGAGGAGAGAAGTGTCTGGATCTCCCCACTAGAGTAGGCTGGCTTCTTCTAAAATGGCAAGTTGGTGCAGATTGAAAGTAACCTTAAGTCACTTTAGATTGGTCCTGTACTCTCTCCCCAACAGAGAATGGAATAATTTGTGAGAAAATGAGAGGCTTCTAAAGATATGGTCTTTGATTTTCAGTTTTACCAGACAATGTGGGCTGACAATATATTTTCTCCCAAGTCAGGTAATATTATAATGTGACATGTCAATTCAGAAGGATTTTTAAGTGTGGCCAGGCCATTTTTCTAGGGCAGCTGCTTCCTAACTCCTTCTCCCTAATAATGACCACATGTTCCAGAAAAGTCAATTCAGATTTTAGATCATGACAGTCATTGCCCCTGTAATAGAGGAATTTGATTACTTGGTTAGTTTACCTTGCTCTCGAAAGCAAGGTCAGAATATTATAGAATTTTACAACTAGCCTATTTAGAGCTTGAAGAAACATTAAGGATCATCTAGCTCAACCTCTCATTTCACATATGGGGAAACCAAGACACAGAGAGGTTAAATAACTTTCAACTAAATTCAACTTAGACCCACAGTCACTCTAGTCAGTTGTAAGGTGGGATTTGAAAATTGATGTTCTTGAGTGTATAGGACAGTCAGCTTCTCTCTCTCCCTGTCCCCACTCTATTCTGTACTTTATGGGTATGGGATGTGGGTGGAATGGAAAGGGAAGGAGGGGAAGAAGAAGAAGATCAGTGACCAGCTCCTTTGCTTAGGTTATAGAGATATATAGGAATGATGGATGAGTAAGAAGCATGGGCCACTTTGAGCTACATGGCCTACAAGGCTGTGCCTTAAATTTCTCTCAGTTCTACAGTGGAAGTTGAAGTTCTAACACATTTAATCAATTAGAATCTCATGGGATCTCTTATATAAGGCCATTTTCCTCCCTCTGGAAGGATCCAGCAAAACAATAGGCAAAAGAATATACCCTTCAAGTGACAAGTGAGAAGAAGGGGCCACTGGTGGCACAGTGGATAGAGTGGTGGACCTGGAGATGGAAGACCTGCCTCAGATACTGGGTAAGTCATGTAACCTCTATCTGCCTCAGTTTCCTCACCTGTAAAATAGGGACAATAATAGCAGATGGTTGCTTCTTCTATATGAGATAGTTTACTCCATTCTGACTTTCCCCATCTCCTCTTGTTATATTCCTCTCTCACCTCTTAATTTCACCTTTTAAATGTCATCCCTTCCTATAAAATTGGTCCTGTGCTCTCTATCTATGTATACCTTTAAACATATATATGTATATATATATATATACACACACACACACACACACACATTCACAAATGTATTCATATGCACATATACCCTTTTCAACTATCTTCTTGATTTCTCATAAAGTCACCAGCTTCCATTTGTTCCAGTCTAATTCTGAAGGAATGATTCTCCTCAGTGAGCTTTTGAGATTCTTTTTCCATCTGGAAAATTCTGCTTTTTAAGGCATTCTTTTCCTCATTGCCTTTTTGAGCCTCTTTTGCCATTTGAGTTAGTCTGTTTTTTAAGGTATTATTTTCCTCAGTCAGGCTGTTGACTCTCATTTCATACTTTTCTTGCATCTTTCTCATTTCTCTTCCCAATTTTCCCCCACTTCTCTTATCTGCTTCTTAAGGTCCTGTATGGCCTCTAACCAGCTTATATTTTCACTTGGGGCTTTTGGTGCAGGAGTTCTGACCTCCCAGTCCTCCTCCTGTTCCATGCTTAGATCCTCTTTGTCCCCAAAATAGGAGTTTAATGTTGAATTTTTCTGTTTATTTTGTTTCCTTTGCCTAGGCATGTTGCCACTCAATTACTTGACTTTTGGACTTGTTGCCATAGTAGGACTCTGCCACCAGCCAGGGGAGCGTCCGTCCCAAACCCTGGGGTTTTCTCAGCTGCCAGAGGTATTAGTTGGGTGCCCTCTCTGAAGTCTCCATATTCTCTGGCAAGCTGGTCACACACCCCAGGACCTGCCCCCCAGACTGCAATCTAGATCCAAGAAGGTTAAAGCAAGGGCAATTACCCTCCCAGAGTGGTGGATCCCCCTACAGTTTGCAGGCCAGGAACTGATGTGGCAACATGGTGGCTGCACCATGGCTACTCAGAGGCTTCTTGCCCCCAGGGGAAGCAGCCACATGCTTTTCCAACCAGTCCCAAAGTCCATAGGGCACTGAACTCTCACTTTGTCCTAGGCATCTATGTGTTGATAATTCTGGAAAAGCCACAGCTGCTGGTGTTCTGGAGTCCCTCCAGCAGGCTGCTGGTCTGGCTGCCCTGGGGCTAAAACCTACGACTCACTGGGGCCTGGGCTGGGCTCCCAGAGCACTGTGCTGGCTGCTCCCTGCAGGGCTGCCAGGCTGTCCTCAGTGGGAGGTTAGCTTTTGTGTGTCATTTTGTGGGTTGTGGAGCTCCAGAGTTTGTTTAGAGTCCCTTTTTACATAAATTTGGAAGTGGTATGGGTGAGAGCTCCACAGAAGTGCTGTTACTACTCCACCATCTTGACTCCACCCCCCTTGAGTTCAAATCTTACCTCAAAAAATATCTGAGCCAGATTGTGGAGAGCTTTGAATGACAGTATCAGGTATTTATATTTTATTTTATAGACAACAGGAAGTTGTCAATGATTCTTTGTTCCCTTCTTTCTTCTCCTTTGTAATGGAGAACAATATTTTTACTTGCTGAACATCATTGCCTTTCAGTATACAGCAGAGGCTTTTAACCTGAGACCTGTGAATAGTTCTTTTTCTGAAAAATATTTTGATAACTATATTTCAACACATGGATTCCCTTTGTAACTTTTTGTATTTTGTTTTATGCATTTAAAAGTGTGATGGTAAAAAGGGGTCTATGGGCTTCACTAGACTTCCAAAGGAGTTGATGATGCAAAAAATCATGAAGTACACCTTGGAGAATGGTAGCAGTAGTAGTGGTGGTAGTAGTAGTGATAGTAGTGGTAGTGGTAGTAGTAGTGGTGGTGGTCATCATTAAACTAATAAATTAAAAAATAATTAACTAATAATTAAGTTTATAAATTATTAACTAATAATCTAATAAGCACTAAAATTAGCATTTATATGGCAGATTTGCAAAGTACTTCAAATATGCTATGTCATTTGATCTTTTGATCCTCACGATGCTTGTGAGGTAATTACTATTATCATCATTTTACAGTGGAGGAAATTAAGTCTCAGAGTGGTTGATTTGCCTGGTCTGAGGCAGAATTTGAACTCAGGCCTTCCTGACTCCAAATCAGGAAGCTTCCTAGGTACATGAAAAAACTTATCCACCAGTTTAAAGTGGTAGTTTTTGTTTTGTTTCTAATTTGGTGGTGAAAAGTGGAGGAGATAGGCCTTCAGGGTACAGCAAGCAAGTTTGTTTGAAACAGCTAGGTGATGGGGCAAGCTAGGTGGTGCAGTGGATTGAGCACCAACCTTGGAGTCAGGAGGATCTGAGTTCAAATCTGGCCTCAGACATTTGACACTAGCTGTGTGACCTTGGGCAAGTCACTTAACCCCAATTACTTTTCAAAAGAAGAAAAGTATTAGCTAGGTAGCAAAGTGAATAGAATGTCCAAGTTGGAAAGAGGAAATCTGTCTTGGACACTAGCTCACTGTGTGAGATTGGGTAAATCTGTTAAGCTCTCTCAGCCTCAGTTCTTCATATATAAAATGAGAATAATGATAGTTGCCACCTAACAGAGGGCTGAGAATCAAATCAAATGAGATAATATATGTAAAGCACTTTGAGAAGTTTAACAGAACATGTGCTATTTTTTATTATTTGTTGCCTTAGAGAATCTTTTTTTGATATGAAGAAAAGTTTTTTATCAGACAATTCCTCCCTCCCAGACGTCAAGTGGGCTATTCAGCAAGTCAGGCAAAAGCCTGAAGAAACCAGCAAGCATAAAAATTGCATCTCATTGCTCCAGATGTCTCTCTCTTCCCCTTTCCTTTTGCATCCTATACAGGGATAGTATTAAGATATAGACCATGATGAGGCCGGTTCAGACACTTTCTATGTGACCCTGAGCAAGTCACTTAATCCTGCTTACCTTAGTTTCCTCATCTATAAAGAGAAGGGAAGGGCAAATCACTCCAGTGTCTTTGCCAAGAAAATCCCAAATGGGATCATTGTTGTTGTTTGTTCATTCTCGAAGAGGACCGTGATGTCAGGAAGGCGATGCCATGACTTGCAAGTGAATTGGATTTAAGTGAGGGAGGGCTGTGCAAAGTTACCAGGCTCACTTTCTCCTTCAGAGCCAAAGGGGTCCAATGGCAAGACATATATCAGGATGACTGGGGATGACCTCCAGATGGGATCACAAAGAGTCAGACACAACTGAAATGAGTGAACAACAACAGAAGCTGATTCTCCATGTACATAGCTTCTGCAGAGTTTTGCAGGAAGGTGGCTCCTCATTTCTGTGGAAAGCAACTGGAGGATATAAAATGCCTAGCATATTCTATAAAAAGGAGCATAATAACTGCTAAAGAAGGGGGGGAGGCCCTCCCACTGTTTGGAGGAACTTAGGATGCAGGAAAGAAATAGCTGCAATCCCTTTTGCACATCAAAAATGTTTAGCTGTATCTTTTGTACTGACAGAAGCTAGTGACTTCATATCTCTTTGAAGATATGGGATCCATCAGTCCACTAACAACTATTAGGTCTATGAATGATAGAGTTGCTTTATCTATTATTATCAGTATAGCTATTATGACAATATAATTGCTATCACTGACTCATCAGTGAAATCCTGAGAGTTCAGCATGCTTTAAAGAAATCTGTTAGTGACAGGATCTGGACTGTGATTTCATCAGCATGGTGAACTTTCAGTATGAAAACTCCCTCCATCTAATGTAAGTGGGCATCTCAATAATTTGTGTGCCTAAAGAGTTGGCTAGTGCACCGAAAGGTTAATTGACCTGCCCAAAACCGTACAAATAGTATGTAGCAAGATATTATATGTTTATATCAATTCCCTATATATCTTAGATAATCACACATTTCCCAAAAAAGTTGCTGCAAAGATTTTTTTTTACCAGTTAACTGTTTTCTCTTCTATTTCTAACTGCATTGATTTCAACTTAAAAAAAAAACTTTTCATAGAAAATTTTTTACATAATCAAAATTATCCATGTTATCTCCTATGATGCTCTCTTTCTCATGTTTGGTCAAAAAATATTCCCCTGTCCAGAGTTGTGAAAGGTATCACATTTCTTATTTTTACAATTTATCATTTGATATTTTATATCTAGACTGTATATCCATTTAGAGCTTTTTGTGGAATCTAGGATGAAGTGCTAATCTAAATCTAATTTCTGCCAAGTTGTTTTCCAGGCATAAGCTATTCTCAATGGATTAATGCTGACTCTTAATGTCACGCTAGAACCGAATCAGCTCCTTGGGCCAATGAGCACGTCTTTTACCATATGTGCCTCTCCTTGCAAAAGTTAAGATTATTTAATGACTATTAACACTTAGGCACATTTGACATTAAGGAACTATGTTCCTTACAACCCATTACATATAAAACCAGTTAACATAACTATTTGATATGTTGTTCTGTCTGGAAGATATATTGTTTCCATGATAAAGTCAAATCTTATTGATTTTATTACAAACAAGACCATGTTTTTATTTGCTATCACAGTTTTTCTCATGGAAAACACCGGCCCCAATGTTTTCTTCCAGGTTCTTTTTCCAAATAAACCCATTTCCAAAGTTTCACTCAGTTTGAAGGAATTCCAAGCTTTCCTGTGACTGTTTCTACGGTGATTACTTTCTGTTTTCATGCATATGTTAACTCTTCCCATCACCCTCTTGAGAATCCAAATGGATGCAAAATTCAAAATGTTCCTTGTTTCTGATCCTATTTTATTTCTCTTTTGATCATGGTGCTGGAACATGTGATGTAAAATGAATATCTAAGTGACCTGGGTTACATCTAAAGTCAATTCTTTTCCCACCCCACCCCCAACCCTTTTTTCATTGAAATACTTGCCTCATGTCTTGCTGACAGGCTGCAATTTTACAGAAGACTCAGCTTGTGAAACTAGTTAATTTTCATTTCAATTTTTCATTAACCCTTTAAGGTTTTATATATTTTACTAGCTCTTTCACTTAGTTTCTTCCTACTAAAAGATCACAAATCCTTTAGCCTTCTGGAGAAGGAATGACAGTGACACTCTGCGATAAATAACTCCTATTTTTAGAACTAAAATATACCTTTGCTGCATTTTCCCATCACCACCTAAAACTTGGTATGTTATTATATCTAGAGATTTGCTTCTACTAGGCTCTTTCACTGGCTGGTTTATATTCCCTGTGGCAAGGACATTTCACAAATTTCTTTTTCCTCTCTGAATATGTCAGAATTGCCTCACGTTTTACAAAATTTTAACCTGCCTTTCCATGCATTTTTCTCTTTTATCAGTACAATTAACTTACCTAATTTGGGTCTTTCTTGTCATGGTGAGATGCACCAACATATGCACTTTTCTTCCTAATAAATTTAGATTTGGAAGAGACTTCTGAGGTCATCAACTCCAACCCCACTTCAGATACCCTTTAACCTTTCCCACTGGAAACTTGGATTTTATTTTCAGGATTCTGGGCTTTGGTAGATGAAGAGCTTTCATTTTATCTTGCTCAGAACCAGACCTCTACGCCACTTCCAGATATTTTCAGACTGGGCCCCCTGATTTCTAGTTTCCCTTTGTGTGTCATTTTCCATTAGAATATAAACTCCTTGAAACCATGGACTATCTTGCTTGCTTGCATTTCTTCCTCAGGACTTAAACAGTATCTGGCACATAAGTGCTTAATGAAATTCTTTATCATTCATCATGATTCAATTATTGTAATAAGCATAGTCAAGCAAAACAAATTTCCACATTAGCCAAATATGAAAATGTGTATCTCATTCTATATTTCTAATCCATCACCTTGCTGCCAGAGAAGGAGAGTAGGTTTTTATCATCAGTCTCCTTGACTTAGGACTTATCATTCCATTGATCGTTGTTATTAAGTCTTTCACAATTATTTGTCATTGTATAAATTACCTTCCTGTTTATCTTCATTTGACTTTGTAACAATTCACGAAAATCCTCCCAGATTTCTCTGAACCTGCCTTTTCATCATTTGTTAAGGCACAATAATATTCCGTTATATCTACATAATTTGTTTCAGCCAACCCAACTAGATGGGCTCCCACATTGTTTCCAGTTCTTTGCTACAACAACAACAAAAAGCTTTAATAAACATTTATGTGCATATGGGTCCTTTTTCTCCATATCTGATCTCTTTGGCAGTCTGTGCTTAGGCATGGTATTGATAGTTCAAAAAATGTACACAGTTTAGTGTCTTTTGGGGAGTATAGCTCCAAATTACTTTTCAGAATGGTTGGAACACTTCACAGCTCTACCAACTGTGCACTAGTGTGCCTGTCCTCCAATAGACCCCCAACAATTGTCGTTTTCCTTTTTAGTCATCTGTGTTGATCTGGTAGTTATGAAGTAGGACCTCAGAGCTATCTATTTATTTTTTGTCATATTTTTGAGTTCCAAGTTGTCTCTCTCCCTCCATCCCTCCCAATCCTGCATCATAGAAGGCCAACATTTGGTATAGATATAGATGTGGAACCACACAATACATACTTCCATATGTATATGTAAAGAACTAATGTTCTTTCTCTGAAGGTGGAAAGCATTTTCCTTCATAAGTCTTTTGCAGTTGATTTGAAAGATCATATTATTCAGAGTAGCTTCGTCATTCACAGTTACTCAGAACAATATTGCATTTGCCATATACGATGTTGTCTTCATTCTGTTCATTTAACCCAGTATTATTTCATGTAAGTCCTTCCATGTATTCCTAAAACCAACCTGCTCACCATCTCTTACAGTATGGTAGTATTCCACAACTCAGTCAGCCATTCCCCAATTGGTGAGCATCCCAATAAATGTCCAATTCTTTGCTACTACAAAGAGAGCTGCTATTAACATTTTAGAACACACAGGTTCTTTTCCTTTTTCCCTGAACACTTTGAGAAACAGACCTAATAGTGGGATTGCTGGGTCAAAAGATATCTAGCTTTATAACTCCTTGGGCAAAATTCCAGATTGTACTCCAAAATGGTTAGACCAGTTCACAATTCCACTAACAGTGAATTAATGTTCAAATTTTTCCACATCCCCTTCAGCATTTGTCATTTTCCCCTTTTGTTATTTTAGCCAACTTGATAGGTATGAAATGATACCTTAAAGTTGTTTTAATTTGCATTTTTCTAATCAATAATGTTTTAGAACATTTTTCATATGGCTATATATAGCTTTAATTCCTTCATCCAAAAACTGTCTATTCATATCCTTTGACCATTTATCAATTGGGGAATGTCTCATGTTCTTATAAATTTTACTCAGTTCTCTACCTATTTGAGATATGAGACCTTTATCCAAGAAACTGGTTATAAAATTTCCCCCTAATTTTATGCTTTCCTTATAATCTTGGTTACACTGGTTTTATTTGCACAAATCTTTTTTAATTTAATGTGATCACTTGGAGCTGTTTTAATTCACATTTCTCTTATTAGCAATTTGGAGCATTTTTCATATGGTTCTTGATAGCTTGCATTTCTTCTTTAGATTATTTCCTGTCCCTATCCTTTCCCATTTATTAGAATGGTTTGCTCTTATATATTTGTACCATTCTCTATATAAACTTAGATGTCAGACCTTTCCCAGAGGAATTTGCTGCAAAGTTTTCCCCCAGTTAACTGCTTTCCTTTCTGTTTATAACTACATTAGTTTTAGCTTATGCAAAACCTTTTTATTTTATGTAATCAAAATTCTCCATTTTATCTCCTGTCCTCCTCTCTATCCCCTGCTTATTAAAAAAAATTCTTCCCCTATCCACAGTTGTGAAAGGCAGCTAGCTCTCTTTCCTTCTTCCTCTAATTCTCTTGTGAAAGTACATCTGTGTATAGATAATGTATCCATCTGCAACTTATTGTAGAATCTTGTATGAAGCATTGATCTAAACCCAATTTCTGCCCAATTGATTTTCTGGCATAACCTGTACTTGATGGACTAATGCTGGTTCATAATGCCACCATATAACAGAATGAACTCCTCAGGAGAACCAGAAGATTTCCTCCTAGCAACAGACCCAATAAGTTCAGTCTCTGGGTTCTTTTAGATACAGAATAAGACCTTACCTACCTCAGTGCTATTACACGATACACATAAAAATATTACTCATTTCTGTGTGCAACACTTGCTTAAGAGCTTTACAAATTTAAAGTTGAAAGAGTCCTCAGAGATCATCTAGTGCAACCCATGCCTAATGCCTGATTTCCATCTTGACCCTTCTCCATCACCAACAGGTGTTCATCTATGTTCCACCCAAAGACTAGACTCTTTTCATGGATTGTATTACTATTCCTTTAGTCCAATTCAGTATTTCAAGGAAGAAAAATTCAGTTCTATACTCTATTGATCTAACTACTTTGGTTTATTGATAGTACAGAAACCACTGGAGACATATGCTAACCTGAACACTTTTTTTTTTTAATAAAAAGGAGACACATGCTAATCTGCTTTGTTGCATTCTAGGTCTCAATTTATTCTAGTCCTAAGAGAAGACACAGCATATTAAACAATGCCAGCTGAAAAATGCTACCCAGCACTATGGGCTAAATCTAAGTAGCCTGAAAAAGTCAAAGAAAATATTATTTTATATTCAGGGGAACAAAGGAATCTGGAACATTACAAATGCCCGAACCTAGGGAAAGTAGACTCCAACATCCTTTCAATATATGAAAAATACACAATTCGAATTGGACTGCTAATAGGGATTGATAAACATTCCATTGGTATTCAGTGGTTGCACCTATGGACCTATCAGTCATTCTTACTGTTATTTATCTATAGATCTGTCCTCCTCCCTTTGACGGAAGGGGCCCAGTTATGTGGTGCAGTGGATAGAGTGCTGGTCCTGGAGTCAGGAAGGCTCATCTTCCTGAGTTCAAATCTGTCCTCAAACACGTACTAGTTGTATGATCTTAGACAAATCACTTAACCCTATTTAACTCAGTTTCCTGATCTATAAAATGATCCAGAAAAGGAAATGGCAAACCACTGCAGTATCTTTGCTGGGAGAGCCCCAAATGGTGTCACAAGGAGTCATACACAACTGAAATGACTAAATAACAACAACAACAATAACCTGATCAAATTGTAACAATTGGGCATTATGTCCACTGTCTCTTCTAAATTATAAACATCCTGTGGCTGAAAATTTTCTTATATTCTGTATTCTTTTTCTATTGTTTGTTTGTTTTTTGGGGGGAGAGGACAATTGGGATTAAGTGACTTGCCCAAGGTCACATGGCTAGTTTTTGTGTCAAGAGTCTGAGGCTAGATTTGAACTCAGGTCCTTCTGACTCCAGGGCCAGTGCTCTATTCACTGCACCACCTAGCTGCCCCATAGTATGTATTCCTTGTATTCTACAAAGTACCCAGTACTGTGCTCATCAGGATTTGGAAGGAAACATAAAAGGTGAGATGTTTTTAACTCTTTCTTAAAGAAAATGGATGACACCATTGTAGCAGCAAGCACCCCAACATCCCCAGGGTGGCTGCCAACACAGGTTCTTAGATCTGCTTTTGTAAAGGAAAGCAACTCAAAATCAGTTAACAAGCTCACTTTAATCAATCAAACATATATTACCTAGTTCAGGGGGAAAAGGTCAGTACCCCGAACTTCAGAATATACAGACAGATCAAACAGACAGGCTTCCAAACTGTTCAACCATTATCAATACCAAAATCATAGTTACCAGAGAGGGAAACATCAGCATCTGGATTTTCAAAGCCAGGGGGCTCTCAACAGCTGCCCAGAGTCTCATCTGGTCAAATCATACAACACTTCTCAAAGTGAGCCTCAAAGCAATGCCTCACATCAGGGATTATATAGCCTTCTCCTGGGTCAGAGAATGTCACAACCCTCTTGACCCACTGCCTAATCACACAGCATCAAGGTGTGGGCATTCCTGAAAACCAAGACTCCTACCACAGGCTCCATGTGACCACATTCAGCCTATTAGGGGACAGAGTATATTTTCAAATTAAAGAAGGTTCTCAGAGTCACTTAAGCCAATCAAAGGGCCTAGGGGCAGGGAAGATCTTCAAATCTGCATTTCCATTACAACCATCCATCATTCTATACCTCCCGACCATGTAGCTAATGAAACCTCAGTAAATATGGAGGGATAATAGTGATTATGTCTATGTTTTTCTGTCTGTCTATACATTCCCCCCTCAAAAAAAAAATCAGCATCTCTATCCCCATGTAGAACCTTTTAAATACACAGAATCAAAAACTAAGAAGCGCAAGAACGGCTAGTTACTTAGTCCAATCCTTCACTTTGTAGATGAGGAAACACAAACCCAGACTGCTGTGCCGACTTGCCCAAGGACTCCAGGACTCCAGCACTCCCATCACTCCAGCTCAGGGTCTCTGACTCCAAATCAATCTTCCAAATCTTCTTCCACAACATCCCATTAGCACACCTGTTTAAAATGGGAGAATGTAAGGCAAGTGTCATGCAAGTTGGATGAGAAATCATCGGCATTGCTAGATATTGGGTCTGAAAACATTGAAGGTAATACAATGGTCAAGCAGTAAAGCTTGAAGAAGGATATATGTGTGTATGTATATGTGTATGTATATGTTTATATACATATGCATATATATACAATCTATACATATACATATATATATATAAGACTATAATTAATGGATACTCCATTCTTCTCATTCTATTTCTTTTTGTTTGTATTATTTCATAAAGGTCTTTTGGGCTTTTTTTGTATTCCTTCTAACTCTCCATGTTGTAGAAGGAGAAGGAGTTCATTGCTTGTAGGGGAAGAGAGAGAAAATGGATGGCTGGAGATATTGCAAGAGTAAAGGAACTGGCTTGTAGCATGGAAGAATATGTTGGTCTAAAAATTGAAAGTCAGTCAACCAACATTGTTCAAGTGCCAAGATAATTGTAGCATAATTTGTTGAATAGTTTGAAGCTAGTAAAGTGCCATCACATACATGAATTCAACTGGTCTTCACAATAGTAAGTATTATTTTCATTTTGTAGATGAGGACACCAAGAGAGTTTAAATGACTTTCTTAAAATCACAAGGAAAATGAGTAGCAGAGCCAGATTCAAACCCAAGCCCATTAAGTCTTGTATATTACTCTTCCTATGAGAGCATCCTACCCATCTAAACCATTCTTGGCCAGAAAAAGACCATTTTAAATGGCACAGGGACCAGCAATTAAGTACTTTTCCATCTGCAATCCTGTGGTGTCAGAAAAGAGCCAGACAATGTAGCTGATGAATAGCAAATTTAGAACAGATATTTTTTATTCTTTCCTCTCCTACATGCAGGATCTCTCCAAGTCCCATTGGTTTTTCTCCTCTACATTATCTTCCCCCACAGTTAAAGATGCAAATACCTCAACTTTAGCTATTTCTTTCTCTAAAAAATTAGATTTTATTTGAAACTTAATGTTGAACTTCAATGCAAACAGCCATATATCTCTTAGTAGTTATTTACATTCAAATGAATTTCAGTGCATAAGGTAAGATAACACTTTTTCTATTATTTCCTCTAAGTCCACATCAGGATTATTGTGTGTTTTCATTCTTTTCATTCCTTCCCTCATGTGACCATAGTTAGTGTATATTCCATTCTTTTGTTTTTGCTTGCATTATTTCATACAGGTCTTTTGGGCTTTCTTTGTATTCCTTATAACCCTCCAAGTTAATTGTTTTGTAATATTCCATTACATTTATGTAACAGCATTTATTTAACCATCCCCCTATTTTTAGATATTTAGTTTGCTTTTAGCTTTTTGAAATTGCATATAATGCTGTTATGAAAATATTTTAACAGCACCTATAAGAACACCCAGTAGAGGAGATATATGTCCAACAAAATGGAGGACTAGATCATTTTTTTGTCCTCATAAACTCTCAAAATCTTCCTCAAAAGAAGAACTAGGTACAAGAGATAAAGCAACTATTGCTATCTTCATAAGCCAAGACCCCAAGAAGTCTAATAAAATAACAACCTGATGAATTAAGAACAGAGTAGGCCAATCCCCGTCACAATCACTCAGTAGCCCCTCTCTAAGCAGACCCTATGCTTGGGAAGAGGAGCACAAATTGATTTACTAAGTTGTGCTCTAGGATTCACTCATCAGTTTTCTTGGTGCTGCTGGAGTCTCTGCTCACATTCTGCCTTTCTGTGGAAACAACTAGGAGACCTCAACTCTGCCCACTTCATTGGGGAAGAGAGAGAGATACAGGAAAGTGAAAATATGTTCCTGGGGCAGTGAGTTGGGGAGGCTGAGACAGCTTTGTAGTCTAGCCTCTGGGCGATTCACAATCAAAGGGGAAGGAGTCTGAAAGTGAGTGGTAGGTGAATATAAAGAAATTTTTTTTTTAAATCTAAAACTTAGAACCCAAATATATAATCAACAGGGAAGGTATTTAAAAAGAAGGGGTAATAGCCACCAAAACATCTAAACAAATCCAAATATCTCTAAATAAATTCTGCAAGAAAAAGGAAATTAAAGAAAGACCTAAGACACAAGACACCATGGATTTCTAAGAGAGCACGGAAGAGCAAAAGGATGTTCCCAAATGGTTCAAGAGTGAAATAATCTTGAAAGCAGGAACAAACAAGAGAATTTATATTCTGCATGGTAGAAATAATAAGCAGAATCAAAAAAAACTTGAATCCATGGCAGTTAGTGTCTCCAAAAACACACAAGAGAAAATAGCTAATTGGGAATAAAACTAGAAGAAGAAAAAGAAAATGCAACATTGTTAAAAAGAACTAATGCTCTACATAAGCAAAATATACTGATCTCAAGAGACAGGATGCATGGGTACAAATTAAAGATCATATGTCTTTCAGAAGAACATTACAGCACAAAAAACCTCAATACCACAAAGCAAGAAATAATAAAAGAGGGGCAACTAGGTGGCACAGTGAATAGAAAACTGGTCCTGGAGTCAGGAGGACCTGAGTTCAAACCCAGCCTCAGACACTGAACACTTACTAGCCCTGTGACCTTGGGCAAGTCACTTAACCCCAATTGCCTTGCCTTCCTCCTCCAAAACACGCCACACACACACACACACACACACACACACACACAGAGAGAGAGAGAGAGAGAGAGAGAGAGAGAGAGAGAGAGAGAGAGAGAGAAATAAGAAAAGAAAACTACCCAGAACTTCTGATTATGAAAAATGAAGCACCAATTTTTTTTTAAATCACAGATTGCCTTCCAGGGGGAAAAAATCCTATGCTTCAAACTCCAAGGAGTGTATAGGGGTTAAATTTAACAATTTAAATAACAAACAACCAATTCTGCAGATGTTCAATTCAAGTCAACAAGCATTTATTAAAAACCGCTATGTGTCAGGCAATGTTCTACACCCTGGAGATAAAAAGAAAAGTTGTTTTTTTAAGTCCCTGCTTTTGAACTCATAGCCTGATGGGGAGATAACATACAAATAAGATATGTATGGGAAAATTGGAAATGAACTCAGAGTAAAGACAGTGTCATTAAGGGGTTTAGAAAAGGAATCTTACAAAAAAGGGGTTTTGGGGAAGCCAGGGAAGCCAGGAGGCAGAGATGAGGAGAAAGAGCATTTTAGGAATGGAGCACAGTCAGTGAAAATGTCTGAAATCTACAGATGGAGTATCTTGTATGAGTAACTTGTATGAGGCCAGTGTCAATAGATTGCGGAGTAACTGGAAGACAGTAAGGTATAAGGAAAGATAGGGAGGAAAATTACTATAAAGGACTTTGAAAACTGAGCAGAGGATTTTATTGTTGAGCCTGAAACTAATGGGAACCACTAGAATTTACTGTGTAGGGGTGGCATGATCAGACCTGTGCTTTAGACAGATCACTTTGACAACTGAGTGGAGAATGTACTTGATAAGGAGCGGCAGGGCAGGAAGACCAATCAGAAGGCTATTTGAGTAGCCTAGGCATGAGGTGATGAAAGTATGTACTAGGGTTGTGGGAGTGTCAAAGGAGAGTAGAGGACATAGGAGAGATGCTACAAAGGTAGAATAACATGAATTAGCAATTAATTAGATATGGGGGGAGGGCAGTAAGAGAAGGTGAGTAGTCCTGGAAGACATCTAGATTGTAAACCTGAGTAACTGGGAAAATGGTGATACCTTCAACAGTAATGGGAAAGTTAGGAAGAAAGGAAAGTTTGGGAGGAAAGATGAAGAGCTTAGTTTTAGTCTGCAGGATATCTAGTTTGAGATGTTGAATAAGCAGAGATGTGAAACTAAAGGTCAAGAGATTAGGACTGGATAAATAGAATTCTATGCAGATGATATGGAATTAATGGGAATGGAAGATATTGCCAAGCAAAATAGCATAAAAGGAGAAAACAAGACGGCCTAGACAGAGCTTTGGGGAGATCCAGTTAGCAGGCATGACATGAATGAAGATCCAGCAAAAGAGACTGAGGAGCTGTGAGACAGTTTTATTTATTTTTTTTTAATTTCTTAAAAATTAATTTATTAGTTTAGTTACAGTTAACAAGATTCAATTCCATAGTTCCTTGATTTTCAAATTTCCCTTACTTCCCTCCCCCCTCCCCCCATGACAGCATATAGTCCAATATAGGATCTGCAAATGCATTCATATTAGATATTATTCCAATTACAAAGGCGTATTGTACTAGGTGGGATGAAAGATGGTAAGGAAGAAATAAAACCAAACAATAAAAAGAGAAAGATCATTTAGTTTGTTTCCATCAGGATTCAGGCTCAGTTCTTTCTAGTTATAACTCTGGGTGGCGCATTTCTCACTTTCTTAAGTTTTTTGGGATTGACTTATACCACTGTATTGCTGAAAAGAGTCCAGTCTGTCATAGTTGGTCATCACAGATATGGTATGTCTGTGATTGTATACAACTTTCTTCTGCTTCTACTCTTCTCGCTCAGCATCAGTTTGTATAACTCTCTCCAGGTAATTGTGAAATCCGTCACCTCCTCGTTTCTTATAGCACAATAATATTCCACTACATTCATATACCACAACTTGTTTACCCATTCCCCAATTGATGGGCACCCCTTTAGTTTCCAATTCTTTGCAACCACAAAAAGGGCTGCTAAAATATTTTTGTATATATGGGTCTTCCTCCCACTTCTATGATCTCTTTGGGATATAACCCTAGAAGTGGTATTGTTGGGTCAAAGGGTATGAAATTATTTATAATCCTTTGGGCATAATTCCAGATTGCTCTCCAGAATGGTTGAATAAGTTCACAACTCCACCAGCAATGTATTAGCGTTCCAATTTGCCCACAACCTCTCCAGCATTTGTCACTTTCTTGTTTTGTCATCTTAGCCAATCTGACTGGAGAGATGTGGTATCTCAGAGTTGTTTTGCTTTGCATTTCTCTAATCAATAGTGATTTAGAGCATTTCTTCATATGCTTATAGATATCTTTAATTTCTTTCTCTGAAAACTGCCTGTTCATATACTTTGACCATTTATCAATTGGGGAATGACTTGTATTCATATAGATTTGGCTCAATTCTCTATAAATTTTAGAAATGAGTCCTTTATCAGAGACACAAGTTGTAAAAATTCTTTCCCAATTTCCCACCTCCCTCTTGATCTTGGTTACATTGGCTTTGTTTGTACAGAAGCTTTTCAATTTAATGTAATCAAAATTATCCATTTTGCATTTTATAATGTTCTCTAATTCTTGTTTGGTCCTAAAATCTTCCCCTCTCCATAAATCTGTCAGGTAAACTATTCCTTGCTTTCCCAAATTGCTTACAGTATCATCCTTTATACCTAGATCATGCACCCATTTAGACTTGATTTTGGTATATGGTGTTAGATAGTGATCTATGCCCACTTTCTGCCATACTGTATTCCAGTTTTCCCAGCAGTTTTTGTCAAATAGTGCATTCTTATGCCAAAAACTGGGGTCTTTGGATTTATCGAACAATAGATTACTATATTCATTAACTGCTGGGTCTCCTGCACCTAATCTATTCCATTGATCCACTACTCTACACCTCTGCCAGTACCAAGCAGTTTTGATGACTGCTGCTATATAATACAGATTAAGATCTGGCATAGCTAGTCCACCTTCCCTAGCATTTCTTTTCATTAATTCCCTTGATATTCTAGACTGTTTGTTTTTCCAAATAAATTTTGTTATTATTTTGTCTAACTCTAGAAAGTAATTTTTTGGTAAATTGATTGGTATGGCACTAAATATATAGTTTAGTTTGGGTAAAATTGTCATTTTTATTATATTAGCTCGACCCAGCCACGAGCAATTGATATTTTTCCAACTATTTAGATCTGATTTTATTTGTATGAAAAGTGTTTTGTAGCTGTGATTATATAGATTTTGGGTTTGTTTTGGCAAGTAGATTCCCAAATATTTTATAATGTCTACAGTGACTTTAAATGGGATTTCTCTTTCTATCTCTTGCTGTTGAGTTTCATTAGAGATGTATAGGAATGCAGAGGATTTATGTGGGTTTATTTTATATCCTGCAACTTTGCCAAATTTATTTATTGCCTCAAGTAGTTTTTTACTTGATTCTCTAGGATTCTCTAAGTATATCATCATATCATCTGCAAAGAGTGATAGCTTGGTCACTTCTTTGCCTAATTTGATTCCTTTGGTTTCTTTTTCTTCTCTAATTGCTACTGCTAGTGTTTCTAGTACCAGATTGAATAAGAGGGGTGATAGTGGACACCCTTGTTTCACTCCTGATCTTATTGGAAAGGCTTCTAGTTTATCCCCATTGCATATAATACTTGCTGATGGTTTTAAATAGATGCTAGCAACTATTTTAAGGAAGTCTCCATTTATTCCTATACTTTCTAGTGTTTTTAATAGGAATGGATGTTGTACTTTGTCAAAAGCCTTTTCTGCATCTATTGAGATGATCATGTGGTTTCTGCTAGTTTTATTGTTGATATGCTCAATTATACTGATGGTTTTCCTAATATTAAACCATCCTTGCATTCCTGGAATGAATCCTACCTGATCAGAGTGTATTATTTTTGTGATAAGTTGTTGGAGTCTTTTGGCTAATATTTTATTTAGAATTTTTGCGTCTAAATTCATGAGGGAAATTGGTCTATAATTTTCTTTCTCTGTTTTATCTCTTCCTGATTTAGGAATCAGTACCATATTTGTGTCATAGAAAGAGTTTGGTAGGACTCCTTTTTCACTAATTTTCCCAAATAGTTTGTAGAGTATTGGAATCAATTGTTCTTTAAATGTTTGATAGAATTCACTAGTAAACCCATCTGGCCCTGGAGATTTTTTCCTAGGGAGTTCTTTGATGGCTTGTTTGATTTCTTTTTCTGAGATGGGGTTATTTAGGTAATTCACTTCCTCTTCAGTTAATCTGGGCAACTTGTGATTTTGTAAATATTCATCCATTTCACTAAGATTGTCATATTTATGTGCATACAATTGGGAAAAATAATTCCTCATTATTTTTTTGATTTCCTCTTCATTAGAGGTAGATTCATCCTTTTTATTTTTGATACTCATAATTTGGTTTTCTTCTTTCTTTTTTTTATCATATTGAATAAGGGTCTATCAATTTTGTTGATTTTTTCATAAAACCAGCTCTTGGTTTTATTTATTAATTCAATAGTTTTCTTAATTTCAATTTTATTAATCTCTCCTTTGGTTTTCAATATTTCTAATTGAGTACTAAATTGGGGGTTTTCAATTTGTTCTTTTTCTAGCTTTTTCAATTGCATGTCCAATTCATTGACCTCCCTTCTCTCTGCTTTAATTAAGTATGCACTCAGGGATATAAAACTTCCCCTGAGAACTGCCTTTAGTGCATCCCACAAATTTTGGTATGTTGTCTCATTATTTTCATTCTCTTGAATGAAATTATTGATTGTTTCTATAATTTCTTGTTTGACCCATCCATTCTTTAGGATTAAATTGTTTAATTTCCAATTAGTTTTTAGTCTATCTTTCCCTGGCCCTTTATTGCATATAATTCTTATTGTATCATGATCTGAGATTGATGCATTTAATATTTCTGCCTTTTTGCACTGGATTGTGAGGTTTTTATGCCCTAGTACATGGTCTATTTTTGAGTATGTACCATGCACCGCTGAGAAGAAAGTAAATTCCTTTTTATCCCCATTCAGTTTTCTCCAGAGATCCATCAAATCTAGTCTCTTTAAGATTCTATTCACCTCCTTAACTTCTTTCTTGTTTATTTTGAGGTTAGATTTATCGAGTTCAGACAGGGGGAGATTAAGGTCCACCACTCGTATGGTTTTGCTATCTATTTCTTCCTCTAATTCCTTTAACTTCTCCTCTAGGAATTTGGATGCTATACCACTTGGTGCATATATATTAAATAGTGATATTGCTTCATTCTCTTTTTTTTCTTTTTTCTTTTTTTTTTTTAATTAAACAAATGCTTTATTAACTTCTGGTTTACATCATTCATTTTCACCAGATTATGAGTTACATTTTCCTCCATTTTTCTCCTAACCACCACCCCAGAATAGCAGTCCCACTAGATATCTCCTTATCCAATCTGCTCTCTCCCATATCTTCTCCCATATCCCCTTCGATTTTGCCATTAGGGCAAGGTGAATCTCTGAGCCCCAATGCCTGGATATCTTATGAAACATTTAATTTTAAAACTTCGATTTTCAGATCCATTCCCTTCCTCCCTTGTCACCCACTCCCTCTGAGAAGATAAGCAATTCAGTATGTGTTGTACATGTATAGCTATGCAAAACATTACCATAGTAGATATATTGTAAAAGACTGCTTTTATTTCCCTCCTACCCGTCTCACCTCCCACCTGGTCCAATCCCTACTTTGATCCTGTCCCTCTTTGATAGTGTGTACTTCTAACCTCCCCTCTCCCCAGAATGCCCTCCCCTCCATCATCCCCCCTCTCATCCCTCTTTCCCCTACTCAGGAGAGTGAGTGAGGGTAAGATAGTCCATTTAGTATGTATGTGATTCTCTCCTTGAGCCAACTTCAATGAGAATATGCTTTTGCCTTTTTCCCTTCCTGTTCTTCCCCTCCCCTGCAACTACTTCCCCTTGCCTCTTCTACATGAGATAGTTTGCCCTACCCTGTCTCTCTCCATCTCCTCTTGCCACTTTCCTCTCTCACCTCTTGACTTCACCCCTTAAGAATCATCCCTTCCTTGGGGCGGCTAGGTGGCGCAGTGAGCAGAGCACTGGGCTTGGAGTCAGAAGGACCCGAGCTCGGATCTGGCCCCAGACACCCAACACACAAACAAAAACCCAGCCACGTGAACCTGGGCAAGCCACCCAACCCCAATTGCCCTCCAAAAAAAAATAATCATCCCTTCCCATCAAATTCAAACTGTGCCCTCTATCCATGTATACCTATGAACATATGCCATGTACCCTTCTTCAATTATTTTCATAATGAGAAAGGTTTCATCAAACACAGTTATTGTTTTTCCATGTAGGAATGTAAATAGTCCAACTTTGATAAGTTCCTTTTGATTTCTTTTCCTTGATTACCTTCTCAAGCATCTCTTGCTTCTTGTGTCTGAATGTCAAATTTTCTATTTAACTCTGGTTTTTTCCTCAAGAATGCTTGAAAGTCCTCTATTCCACTGAATGACCATATTTTCCCCTGAAACAAAATACTCAGTTTTGCTGTGTAGGTGACCCTTGGGTTCATTCCCAGTTCTTTTGCCCTCTGGAATATCATATTCCATGCCCTTCGATCCTTCAGTGTAGAATCTGCCAGGTCCTGGGCTATTCTGATTGTGTTTCCACAGTATTGAAATTGTTTCTTCCTGGCTGCTTGTAGTATTTTCTCCTTGATCTGGGAGTTCTGGAGCCTGGCTATAATATTCCTAGGAGTTTTCTTTTTGGGATCTTTTTCAGGAGGTGATCTGTGGATTCTTTCAACCTCTATTTTGCCCTCTGGGTCTAGAACATCAGGGCAGTTTTCCTTGAGAATTTCTTGAAGGATGATTTCTAGGTTCTTTCTTTGATCATGGCTTTCAGGTAGTCCAATAATTTTTAAATTATCTCTCCTGGATCTATTTTCCAGGTCAGTGGTTTTTCCCATGAGATATTTCACATTGCCTTCTATTCTTTCATTTGTTTGGATCTGTTTAATAGTATCTTGATTTCTCATAAAGTCACTAGCTTCCATTTGCTCCAGTCTAACTCTGAAGGAATGAATCTCCTCAGTGAGCTTTTGAGATTCTTTTTCCATCTGGCAAATTCGACTTTTTAAGGCATTCTTCTCCTCATTGCCTTTCTGAGCCTCTTTTGCCATTTGAGTTAGTCTATTTTTTAAGGTGTTATTTTCCTCAGTCAGGCTGTTGACTGTCATTTCATACTTTTCTTGCATCTTTTTCATTTCTCTTCCCAAATTTTCCCCCACTTCTCTTATCTGCTTCTTAAGGTCCTCTATGGCCTGTAGCCAGCTTGTATTTTCATTTGGGGCTTTTGGTGCAGGAGTTCTGACCTCACAGTCCTCCTCCATGCTTTGAGCCTCTTTGCCCCTAAAATAGGAGTCCAATGTTGAACTTTTCTGTTTATTTTGTTTCTTTTGCCTAGGCATGTTGCCACTTAATTTCTTGATTTCTGGGCTTGTTGCCACAGTAGGACTCTGCCACCAGACAGGGGAGCTTCCGCCCAAATGTGGGGTCTTCACAACTTCTGCCAGTTGGGTGGCCTCTGTAAAGCCTCCACCCACTCTGGCAAATTGGATACCCACCCCAAACTTCCCCCTCAGACCACAATCCAGATCCAGGCAGTTTAAAGCAATAGTGATTAACTCCCAGACTGATTGCTGGATCTCCCTACAGTTCGCAGACCAGGAGCTAGAGCCACTACTGAAGCTGCAAAATGGCTTCTGTGCAGCAGTTTCTTCAGCAGCTTTTTGCCCCCAGGGGAGGAAGCCACGCATTCCCCAAACACTGGTCCCAAAATCCATAGGGCACTAAGCTCTTACTTTGTCCTAGGCATATCTGTGCTGATAATTCTGGAATCACCACAATTGCTGGTGTTCTGGGGTCCCTCCAGCCAGCTGAAGGCCTGGCCACCCTAGGGCTAAAACCGCAGACCTGGGCTCGGCTCTGCGCGCTGCGCTTTCAGTTCCCAGCCCGCTGTGCTGCCTGCTCTCAGAGCGCTGTGCTGGAAGCTCCCTGCAGGGCTGCTGGGCTTTCCTCAGCAGGAGGTTAGCTTCTCTGTGCCGTTCTGTGGGTGCTGTGGCTCCAGAAGTTGTTCGGAGTCCCCTTTCACATTGTTTGAAATTTCTGTGGGGCAGAGCACATTGGAAATGCTGTTTCTACTCTGCCATCTTGGCTCCGCCCCCGATATTGCTTCATTCTCGATGGTGCCTTTTAGTAGGATATAGTTTCCTTCCTTATGTCTTTTAATTAGATCTATTTTTGCTTTTGCTTTATCTGAGATAAGTATTGCTACCCCTGCTTTTTTTTACTTTAGCTGAGGCATAATAAATTTTACTCCAACCTTTTACCTTTACCCAGTGGGTATCCCTTTGTTTCAAATGTGTTTCTTGTAGACAACATATTGTAGGATTATGGTTTTTAATCCATTCTGCTATCCTCCTCTGTTTTATGGGAGAGTTCATCCCATTCACATTCACAGTAATGATGACTATCTGTCTCTTTCCCTCCATCCTATTCCCTCCCCTGTTTATGTTTTTGTTTATTCCTTCTCCCTTCCCCTCCTTGAAGTTTTCCCTTTTGACCACCCCCTCCCTCAGTGTTCCCACCCAGTGACCCCCCTTCTTAACCTACCCTCTCTCCTTACTACTATTTCCCTCCCTTCTAATTCCCCCCTTTAGTCTCCTCCTTTTCTCCCCCCACCCCCGCTTACCCTTCCACTATCTATAGGACACAATAAATTTTTATACTTATCAGAGTAAATTACTCCCCGTTTGATTCCAAACCAATGAGAGTAAATTTCAAACAGTGCTCCTCTCCCTCCCTCCTTTTCCTTTATTTAATGAATTTATGTGTCTATTCACATTAAAATCTTAAACTTCACTGATTAATTTGATCCCTCTTTGAACCAGAACCAGTGAGAATAGTTTAAATGATATTCTTCTCCCTCTTTCTTTCCCCTCTTCTTCTTCTTTTTTTTTTTAAAGCAATTGGGGTTAAGTAACTTGCTCAAGGTTACACGGCTAGTCATTTGATTTATGCGTGGGTGCTCATTTTCTGAGGCGGGATCTGATCTCGGGTCATCCAAACTCCGAGGCCGGCGCTCTTACTCACTGCGCCACCTAGCCGCCCCTTTAGGGCAATTGGGGTTAAGTAACTTGCCCAAGGTTACATGGCTAGGTTTTTGTTTGTGCGGATTAGGTGTCTGAGGCTGGCTCCGAACTCAGATCCTTCTGATTCCAGGGCTGGCGCTCTATTCACTGCGCCACCTAGCCGCCCCTCTTTCCCCTCTTCTATACTGTGTTTTGATGCCTCTTCATATGGCATATTTTACCTTTTCCTAGTTCATCCTTTCCTTTTTCCCATTACAGTCCCTTTGATCCCCTTAATAGTCTTTTTTTTTAGACTTCTTGTTAGTGCATTCATACCCACACCGTCTATCTAAGTATAACCCTTTTGAAGGTGATGATAATCATAAAGATTTAGAATATTGACAGTTATCAGCTCCACATATAGGGATGTGAACATTTTGCTCTTGTTGCATCCCAAGTAATGAGCATGTGTTTGTGGGTGTGGGTGTGTGCGCTTATGCATGTATGAGTCTGTGTTTCCCTTGTTTACCTTTTTATGTCCTTCTGGAGTCTTGTAATTGGAGATCAAATTTTCCATTGAGCTCTGGCTTTTTCATCAAGGAAGTCTGGAAGTACCTTATTTCATTAAACATCCATCTCCTTGCCTGAAAGATTATGCTCAGTTTTTCCGGGTAGTTAATCCTTGGTTGTAGTACTAGTTCTCTTGTCCTATGAAATATCAAATTCCAGTCCCTCTGCTCTTTTAATGTAGAAGCTGCTAGGTCCTGTGTGATCCTAACTGTAGTTCCTCGATATTTGAATTGTTTCTTTTTGACTGCTTGTAGAATTTTTTCTTTAATCTTGTAATTCTAGAATTTGGCTACTATATTTCTTGGAGTTTTCAGTTTGGGATCTCTTTCAGGAGGATTCCAGTAAATTCTATCGATAACTATTTTATCTTCTGATTCCAGGACCTCAGGACAGTTTTCTTTGACAATCTCTTGGAGGATGTTGTCTAGACTGCTTTTTTCATCATGGCTTTCTGGTAGACCAATAATTCTTAAGTTGTCTCTCCTGGATCTGTTCTCTAGGTCAGTTATTTTTCCAGTGAGATATTTTACATTTTCTTCTAATTTTTCCATCGTTTTTTTTTTTGATTGACTCCTGCTGCATCATAGAATTTTGAGTTTCAGTTTGATTGTATCTAATTTTTAGAGAATTATGGTCTTCAGTTAGTTTTTGAAGTTCCTTTTTTAGGGAGGCATTTTCTTTTTCCAAGTTGGTCACTGCCTCGCTGATTTGGTCTTTAAAATTTTTCTTAAGCTCCTCCAGGAATGCTATTTGGGCTTGAGACCAGATCATGTTTCCTTCTGTGGTCTTAGGTGTGGGTAGACAGTCTATATTGTCCTGTGTATTTTGTTGTTTTTCCCCTACATAGACACACTGGGCAACTTCCTGGGCTGGACTCTGCCACGCTCTGTCTTCCAGTGGGCTCCGTCACTCCGGAATCCACTCAGATTCACCCTTTGAGACTTAGTAACCAAAGAGCTCAGTGAGGTTACTGCTTCCTTTCCGCCATCTTGGCTCTGCCCCCCAAAGAGACAGTTTTATTAAACACCTTCTATGTTCCAGGCACTGTGCTAAGTGCTCAGGATACAAAGAAAGGCAAAATATAGTCCCTACCTCTGAGGACCTCACAATCTAATGTAGGAGACAACATGTAAACCACTAGCTATATACAAGATAAAAACAGAGAGAATTAAGAGGGAATAGGAAAGACTTTCTATAGAATATGGGATTTTTAGCTAGGACTTAAATTAGGGCGACCTGGAGGCAAAGAATGGAATGAGAAAGGGAAGAGAACCAGGAGAGGGCAGTGTCACAAAAACCTAGAGAAAAGAGAATCAAGGAGAAAAGGATGGACAACAGTGTCAAAAGCTCGAGAGGTCAAGGAGGATATTAATTGAGAGACCATTATATTTGACAATTATGAAATCATCAGTCATTTTGGAAGAAACAGTTTCAACTGAATGATAATACCAGAAGCCTGAGGCTGAAAAAAAAGAAGAGAGAAGGAAGAAAGGATGTGGAAGCATTGAATTAACACAACCTTTGAAAGGAGGTTAGCCACAAAAGAAAGGAAAGATATGGGACAATAACCACCATGAATGGATAGATCAAGTGAGAGGTTTTTCAAAGATGGGAGTAGGGCAGGAATATAGTCATGTTTGTAGGTTATGGGGAAGCAGGCTATAGACAAGAATAGATTCAATATTAGTGAGGGAAAGGGTATGGGGGGGGGGCAGTAATTTGGTAGAGAAGATAAGATGGAATGAGATAATTTGTCCTTGGAGAGGGGTTGTCTTGCAAGGAGAGGGCAACTTTTCATGTGAAACACACATAAATGGAGACATAATGGTGGAAGGCATCTGATTAATGTGAGATGTGGAGCAAGGGGTAAGAGCAGTCTCTTGGCTAATGATCTCAATTTTTTAAAGTGAAATATGAAGCAAAGTTTTCAGATGAAATGGTAGCAGATGGGGAGCCATGGAGGTTTGAGGAAGAAGGAAAGTTTTTGAAAGAGCTAGTGTAGTGAATGGGATAGTGATTCAATATTGGAGATGTGAAGAGGATGTAGTGAGGTACAAACTGATATGTAACAAAAATCCATTGTGGATCCAGTCAGCATCCAAGTTTTGTGGGGTTTCTTTCTAGCTTCATTCAAAACTGTGTGAATAGGTATGAAAGTAGTGGATGGCAGGAGCATTCCAAGGTTAAGGCTTAGTAGGGCGAGGTCTTTGATAGAATAAAAGAGGCAAGAGACTCAAGAGAAAGTTCAACAAGGGGTAAAGATGGGAAAAGGAGGAGATTATAGTTAGTGCAAGGGTGATGGCCTGGGAAGAACTAAAACCTCAAAGGATTAAAAATCATGGTGAAGATGAAAGACTTGGTTAGGGTTCTAAGGCTGAAGTTCACAAACATGGAAGTGAAACATATAGTAATGGCAAGATGAAGGGTATGACTATCTATCTATGTATATCTGAGGTGGGGTGGAGGAATTGGTCATGAAATGAGTAAATTGAAGAACTAAGAAGTCAGGGTATTTAAGGGAATATTAAATTTATGTTGAAATCTCTGATTATAATGGCAAGATATGTTAAGAAAGACTGTGAGTTAGACATTTAACTAATTGGTAAAGGAAGGAAAGTATCCTGGTGCTTGGTAGATGACAGCTACTAGAATGTTTATGGGCAGTAAATATGGGTTAAATGACCCCAAAGGAGAGGTTACTAAGGTGATGAGAGGGAGAAGCTGAAAGTAGGGCATAGAGAGGAAGGAGAATTCTGCTTCCCCCAATCATGATCAAGGAGATTGAGGATATGAATGAGAACACAAGAAGGGTTTGAAAGAGTGGTCAGGGAAGTGGATGTCTTGTGGAAGGAGATAAGTCTCAATGAGTGAAAGAAGTTGGGAGGAATGAGAAAGGAAAAGATTTAAGATGAAAGCAAATTTATTACCTATGGAGCAGGTATTCCATAGAGCACAGTGGAAGGAGTGGGTGACTGATGGACTGACCCTTGAGATGTGACATTAGGGTGGAGTTAGACCAAGTTGTCAGACAATAGAGTGTAATTGGAAAGCAGGATGTCGAGCTACCCACGTTAATCTGATCTTGTTGACAGTACTTGTATCAGCCCTTCACAATCTGAAAATTAGGACGCTAGATTATTAAATGTAGCTATAGCTTTAGAAAAAAAATTGGTGGGGGGGAGTGTCTTACAATACTGCATTATCTGATGCTTTTTTAACCACTACAGCTTCTATCTAAAGATTGTAATCCTTGTTTAAAATCCCTTTTTCCGCATGTTGCACTACAGATGTCTCTGATTTTCCAGCCAAATATGCTGTGATGGTTTCCTCCAAAAGCCTCACTTAACACTTATGTAATCACTTGGGTATGTTCTATTATAGCTGGTGCCTTATCCCCCCACTAAAATGTAAGCTCCATGAGGGCAAAAATTGTGTCTTATCTAATAACTTTTGTATTCTGTAGCATGTCACAATGCATAGTACACAAATGTTTAAATAGAGTGTTGTAGGGAGCCAGAGAGGGTACTGGAAGCCCAGTGGAATGGCTAGCACAGGGACCTTCATCTCCTTCCATGCCAGAAAGGCTATCTATCAGTATAGAAGACAAAAAGAAGACATTAAAATATGAAGAAAGGAAATTTGAATTACAGACTATTTGTCATTAACCAGAAACCCCAAATGAGAATGGAATAATATATTCCAAAAAGAGAGCTTAAGGTACAACCCAAAATGCTATATATATACCCTGTAAGTCTGAATCTAAGCATCTATAAAAAGATGGATATTTGATAGAATAGAGGCATTTGAAGTTCTCCTACAGGAAAAAAAAAACACATCAAAGTGGGCAGATTATACCATTTACAAACACTCCAGATAACAGGAACACAAGAAAAATAAATAAATTCTGTTACCAAGGAATGCACAAGTAACAAAATAAAATACCCCATCTCTTGAGATCATTAAAAGGAGCAGACACCTATTGTTTGTTTTGTTTTCTGACACCTATTCCTTTATCACTTCTTTCTAGGTTTTTTTTTTTTTTTTGGCAAGGCAATGGGGTTGGGTCACACAATTAGTGTCAAGTGTCTGAGACCATATTTGCGCTCAGATCCTCCTGACTTCAGGGCTGATATTCTATCCACTGTATCACCCACCTGCCCCTCCTTTCTAGTTCTTTCTTGTGCTATCCAATCTAATTTCTTCAAACCTTCTGAACTAGAGGGAAAAAATACCTTTTTTCTCCTTGACTTTGCAATTATGTCACTGGCCTATTTCTCTGGCTTCTCTTTACCTTCTAAATCAATGCATCTACTCATGGCAATTTATGAACCACCCATTATGTAACAGTAATAATAGTAATGCCTAACATTTACATAGCACTTGAAGGTTTGCAAAGCATTTTGCAAGTATGATCTAATTTTGTCATTGCAACAACCCTGGAAGGTAGGTGCTATTATTATCCCCATTTTACAGATGAGGAAACTGGTTCACACAGTGTCTAAGAATGGATTTGAACTCAAGATTTCTTGATCCCAAGATCAACACTCCACTATTTGGCTCCTTCCAGGGCACACCTTTTATTTCCTTGCTGACTTTTTGGTGTGGTGCCCCTCCCAGGTTAATGACTTTTTTTTTCTTTTTTTTTTTTAAACAAATGCTTTATTAACTTCTGTTTTACATCATTCATTTCCGCCAGATCTTGAGTTACAATCATTTTCCCTCCATTATTCCCCTACCCAACCTCCCAGAATAGTAGTCCCACAAGATATCGCTTCCTCCAATCTGCTCTCTCCCATACCCCCATCGACTTTTCCATTAGAGAAAGGTGAGTCTTTGTGTCCCAATGCCTGCACATCTTATCTCCCTATTACAAGCAAAAGAGTATTAATAATAGTATTTATATATATTTGAAACATTTAATGTTATGACCTCCCATTTCAGATCCATTTCCTTCCTCCCTTGTCACCCATTCCTTCTTGGGAGATAAATAATTCAGTATATGTTGTACATGTCTAGCTATGCAAAACATTATCATAGTAGATATATTGTACAAGGCTGCTTATAATTCCCTCCCACTCATCCCACCCCCCACCTGGTCCATTCCCTACATGATCCTGTCCTTCTTCTATAGTGGGTACTTCCAACCTCCCCTCACCCCAAGGATGCCTCCCATCCATCATCCCTCCTCTCATTCCCCCTTCCCCCTATCCTGCTGCAGGTTGAGATATCCCATTTAGTATGTATGTCATTTTCTCCCTGAACCAAATTCAATGTGAATGTGGTTTTGCCTTTTAGCCTTCCTTATTCTCCCCCTCCTTTGCAACCACTTCCCCTTGCTTCTTCTACATGGGATAGTTTACCCTACCCTGTCTCTCCCCAACTCCTCTTGCCACTTTCCTCTCTCACCTCATAATTTCATCCCTTGAGTATTCTCCCTTCCCAACAAATTCAACCTATGCCCTCTATCCATATATAACTGTAACCATATACACACACATTCACAAATGTATCCATATGACCACACCCCCTTCTTCCATTATTTTCATAGTGAGAAAGATATCATCAGTCACAGATATTGCTTTTCCATATAGGAATGTAAATAGTTCAACTTTGATAAGTTCCTTTTGATTTCTTTTCCCTGATTACCTTCTCAGGCATCTCTTGCTTCTTGTGTGTGGATGTCAAATTTTCTATTCAACTCTGGTTTTTTCCTCAAGAATGCTTGAAAGTCCTCTATTGCACTGAATGACCATATTTTCCCCTGAAACAAGATACTCAGTTTTGCTGGGTAGGTGACCCTTGGCTTCAATCTCAGCTCTTTTGCCCTCTGGAATATCATATTCCATGCCCTTCAATCCCTCAGTGTAGAAGCTGCCAGGTCCTGTGCTATTCTGATTGTGTTTCCACAATGTTGAAATTGTTTCTTCCTGGCTGCTTGTAGTATTTTCTCCTTGATCTGGGGATTCTGGAACCTGGCTATAATATTTCTGGGAGTTTTCTTTTTTGGGATCTTTTTCAGGAGGTGATCGGTGGATTCTTTCAACCTCTATTTTGCCCTCTGGATCTAAAACATCAGGGCAGTTTTCCTTGAGAATTTCTTGAAGGGTGATTTCTAGGTTCTTTCCTTGATCATAGCTTTCAGGTAGTCCAATAATTTTTAAATTGTCTCTCCTGGATCTATTTTCCAGGTCAGTGGTTTTTCCCATGAGATATTTCACATTGCCTTCTAATCTTTCATTTGTTTGGATCTGCTTAACAGCATCTTGATTTCTCATAAAGTCGCTAGCTTCCATTTGCTCCAGTCTAACTCTGAAGGAATGAATCTCCTCAGTGAACTTTTGAGATTCTTTTTCCATCTGGCAAATTGACTTTTTAAGGCATTCTTCTCCTCATTGCCCTTTTGGGCCTCCTTTGCCATTTGAGTTAGTCTATTTTTTAAGGTGTTGTTTTCCTCAGTCAGGCTGTTGACCCTCATTTCATGCTTTTCCTGCATCCTTCTCATTTCTCTTTCTAATTTTTCCTCCACTTCTCTTATGTGATTTTTAAAGTCCTTCTTAAGGTCCTCTATGGCCTGCAACCCGCTCATGTTTTCCCCTGGGGCTTTTGGAGCAGGACTTCTGACCTCACAGTCCTTTTCCTGCTCTTTGCCCCCAAAATAGGAGTCTAGGGTTGCATTTTTCTGTTTCCTTTGCCTTGGCATGTTGCCACTTAATTGCTTGACTTTTGGGCTTGTTGCCACACTATGGCTTTAAGGCCACATAGAGGAATTTTCGTCCCGAGCGTGTGGGGGCAACTTCCTTTTCTGGAAAGCTGTAAACCCACCCACAACTTCCACCCTAGATCACAATCCAGATCCAGGGAGGTTAAAGCAAGAGCAATTACCCCCCAAGACTGATCGCTGGATCTCCCCACGATTTGTAGGCTGGGAGCCGGAAATGCCTATGAAAACTACAAAATGGCGTGTCTCCTCAGCGGCTTCTAGCCCCCAGGGGAGGGAGCTGAGGCATTCCCCAAATACAGGTCCCAAAGTCCATAGGACACTAACCTCTTACTTTGTCCTAGGCATGTCTATGTTGATAATTCTGGAGTCGCCAGGGTTCCTGGTGTTCTGGGGTTCCTCCAGCCAGCTGCTGGCCCTGCCGCCCTGGGGCTAAAACCTCAGCTCACTGCTCACGCGGACCTGGGCTAGGCTTGGCTCCTGCGCTCTGCGCGCTGCGCTGGTCCTTCCTGCAGGGCTGCTGGGCTGTCCTCAGCGGGAGGTTAGCTTCTCTGTGTCGTTCTATGGGTGCTGGGGCTCCAGAAGTTGTTCAGAGTCCCCTTTTACATAGTTTGAGGGGAATCTGGGGGCAGAGAGGCTTGGAAGAGCTGTTTCTACACTGCCATCTTGGCTCCGCCCCCAGGCTAATGACTTTTAATCTCATCTGCTAATCAAGCTGTAATTGATACCACAAAGACCTTAACCTAAAAGGGCCAGGGTCTCCCATTGCATCCTGGGCCATCTCCAGTTATCCTGATGAATATCTGGCCACTGGACCCAAGTGGCTCTGGAGGAGAAAGTGAGGCTGATGACCTTGCACAGCCCTCCCTCACTCAAATCCAAGTCAACGGCAAGTTATGTAATCATTCCTTGATGTCATGGTCCTCTTCAAGAATGAAGGACAAACACAAGATACCACCTCCCACATCCTTCTCTCCCCTCTCATTGGAGGACTGGAGGTTGGAGTACCAAACTCCTCCCAATGCATTCTTAGAGAGAAGACAAACTGGATTTTCAGCTCATTCCACTTTGTATCTGCAGCTCTGCCTGGCTTCAACAAGATCCCCCCAGTGAACCTCCTCCTTCCCCAACCCTTTCCTGTCTCCTTTAATGTGTTGTCTCCCCTCATCATATTGTAAGCTCCTTGATGGCAAGGACTATCTTTTTATTAATTGTATCCCTAGCACTTAACACACTGTCTGACACATAGTAGGTGCTTAATAAATATTGGTTGGATTGGATTGGTGGGAACAAGGTGCTCTGAATATCAGAAGCTTCCTTCTCTATTCTTGTCTTCTGTGTAGTGAGAGAGCAGTGCTATTAGGAGGAATCCAAAGAGAATGTGATAGCTGGTGGTACCGAGTACTCCTGGAACAATGAGAACAGTGCTTCACCCACAATCCAAGCAAATTATTCCCAGGCTACACACTTGGTTCTTCATGACTCTTGACAATCTTTATTTCTTCTCTCGTTTCTTCCAATTCTTTTTTTTTTCCTTTCTCAGTGATTTTCTCTGTTTCCTCGATAGCCAAATTTTACCAGACCACATTTTTCATATGTCATATTGTTGCCATAACTGTAAGACATTTCTCACAACAGGCAATCCTGGAATGATTGTCAGAACCCAAAGCTAAGACCCCTGAGAGTTAATCATCTTCTTTTCTGGTGTTCTGTGCCCAACTATGTCAGTCAATCAACAAACACATATCTGTCAGATACTATGTTAGGTACTGGACATAAAAAGGCAAAAATGAAATGGTCTCTGCCCTCAGGTATCTTATATTCTAAAGGAGCAGATAGCATATAACTACATACAAGAAAAATGCTAGATGCCTACTTGGGGCAGGCAGAGGCGCTAGCAAGTGGGGGGATCTGAAAAGGCCTCCTGTAAGTGATGGCTCACACAATCTGAACTTCAAAGGAAATGAATGATTTTCAAGAGACTGAGATGAAGAGGGACTGAATTCCTGCCACAGGGCACAGCCTGTGCAAAGACATGGAGATGGGAAATGGAATATAATCTATAAAAGAAAAGAAAAGGTTCATTTAAACCAACTAGATTGAGGACTTGGAACCTGACCCCAGCTTTGACTATCCAGAGTTTTTTACCTTGCCCCCCCTTTCATGTTTTGCCTTCCTTACTCAAGTGTAAGCTTCTAGCAAGTAGGAACTATCTATTTACTCATAGTTATATTCCCAGCACTTTGCCTGGTTATTAATTAGGTCATAGTCAACAAGTAATAAATGTTTTATTGATCTATCATCATCTATATATCTTTCATCTTTGTAATATATAATACATAGGTTTGCTTTGCTTTAAATAGAAACACCTCTTCCTTTCTAGCTACTTTCTAGTTCTTTCCTGTGCTATCTAGGCTTATTTCTTCAAATGTTCCTGAAAAGGAAAAGAGAAGACATTTTCTCTCCTTGACTTCTAAATTATGTCATTATCCCATTTCTCTGGTTTCTCTTTACCTTCTAAATCAATGCATATTAACTTTAATAAGTTTGGAAAGGTAGGTTGAAGTTAAATTAAGAAGTTTTAAATAATGAATAAGACATTCTGGCTTTGGTCTTTGGCAAATTACAGAAGTGATGGGCAGGTACTGAAATTTTGGAGCAAGAAAATGAAAAGCTTAGAGTTATGTTGTTGTTGTTCAGTCATTCAGTCATATCTGACTCTTTGTGACCCCCATAGATCATACTGACAATGGGGTTTTCTTGGCAAAGATGCTAGTGGTTTGCCATTTCCCTCCCCAAGAATGATTATTAGAGATACTTTTAGAGTATTATTAAAGCATTAGAGACGGGAGAGACTGGAGTTTGGGAGAACAACAAGGAAGCTGTTATATTGTCCACATAAGAAGTGATGAGACCTGAAATGAGATGACTGCCATATGAATAGAAAGAAAATGGCAGCTAGGAAAGATGCTGTGGGGGTACAATAAACAAGATTTGTCAACTGATTCAATATACTAGGTGAAAGAGAGGCGTTGAGATAGACACCAGGGTTCTGAACCTATAAGACTAGAAGAAGGTGATATCTTTGACAGAAATAGGGAAGATTGGAAGAGGAGTGGGTTCTTTCAAGTGACTAAGGGTACTGCTAACAAGCATAGAGTATAAGTGAAATACATATTGCTAACAGCTGAGGCAGTAATCCAACTATACCCTTGTATAGTGAATCTGTCATATTGATAATTCTTAGTCTAGGGTTTTTTTTAAGAGGTCCATAATAAGCATTAAATAAGTCCAATGGTAAAGTACTTTGTGTCTCTCCCTCAAAGAGAAAGTGTAGTGGAGGAGAAAGAGTCCTGGACTGAAAAGAGACTAGTTCTGCTATGAACTACCCCAGTGTGACTGGGTAAGCCTCTTACATTCTCTGGACCTCAGTTTCCTCACTTGTGAAATGAGGTGGTTGGAGCAGATTATCTCTAAGCCCCCCTCCAACTCTAAAATTCAATAGCATATTCTAGTTTATTATAGTTACTTGGGAATATGTCTTGTCTCTTCTACTAGCTAATTAAGATCCTTATTTAGTTTATGGTTTTCTGTGTTAGTGTCTCATCCTTCCCATTAGATGTAAATGGTGCATCTCCCTCAGCACCTACCCCAGTGCTCTGTACACAACAGGCATTTAATATATGATTGATTGTTATTTATATTTGTATTTCTTCCACAGAGCTTTGCATAATAGGCATTCAACAAATGTTTACTGAATATAATTGAAATGAACTGACAATGTTATAACAAATTATAACAAATAATCATAACATCTAATAATTATCCAGTCCTTTAAGGATTGCATAACATGTGGATACCATCTCATTTTGATTTGATCCTCATCACAAGCCTGTGAGATAGGTAGTATTATTCCCATTTTACAACTGGGAAAATTGAGGCTAAGAAAGGTTGTCAGTCAATACACATTTATTAAGAATCTACTATGTGCTAGGCACTTGTAATACGTGCTGGGGATACAGAGAAAGGTAAGACAGTCCCTGTTCTCAAGTTGTTCATAGTCTAACAAGCAAGAAAACATGAACCTAACTATGTACAAACAACACATATACAGGATAAATAGGAATTAAGCAACAGATGGAAAGCACTAGAATAAAAAGGCACTGGGAAGGGCTTCCCATAGAAGGTGGAATTCTATCTGGGCCGTGAAGGAAGCCAGGATATCCATAGTCACACACTAATATATCTGAGGTAGGATATGAACTCAGATCTTCCTGACTCCAAATCTGGCTATTCCACCTTTTTGCATCATGACAAGCTCAGAAATATTTATTTTTTTGCCTCATCCTCTGACTTCATTGGTAAAGGAGCTCTCAAGTTAGAAGAGTCTCTGTCAATCTACTGTTTTTCCATTTAAAGTCTTAGAGAATTGCCTGGGGCCAATAAGAGGTCAAATGATTTTTCCCAGAAGCACATCTTGTTGTGGTTTGTCCTTCATTCTCAAAGAGGACCATGACATCAGGAAAATGATGCCATGACTTGCAATTGAATTGGATTTAAACGCAGGAAGACTGTGCTGTAATGGCAAGCAAAGAAGTACTTAGCACCTTGTTTCAGTTATTTATTTAGCACCTTGTTTCAATTCAAGTGTCTTTGAACCTTGGTTTGATTATATCAAGTCTTTGTTAAGAAACAAAACCTTTGAATCCCACAGTGGGAGGGACTTGCCAAAGACAGGAACAGGAAGGACATAAGAGGTGGGCAGAATAGAAAGGAGCTAATGACAGATAAAAAGCTTGAGCACAGCTGGGACAGAACAGAACTGAGAAGGGAACATTTGTGGTGGCCAGCGCTCTATTTATCTGTGTTGATTTGTGTTTGTGATACCTTGTACAGAAGCCCTAGGACCTTACTGGAAGCCCTTAAAGAGGATTTTCTTGTTGTCTGTTTATAGAAGTCCTGGAGGAGGGTTTCGGAGGTTCTGGAACTGTACTGATGATTTGTGTTGAGTGTGAGATTCACAGCAGCACCCCTCTGGAGAGCTGCTCATGCCTGGCTTTACATGTGCAAAGTCACCAGCCTCACTCTCCTCCAGAGCCATCTCGGTTCAGTGGTCAGATATAGATCAAGGACAACTGAAGATGGCCTAGTTGCACACCTTGACTCTGTGTCAGAAAAAGACCTTGAATACAGGGTATCCTGATTCTAGATTGGCTCAATCCACTACCCTATGCCACTTCCTTGCTGGGAAGGGGTTAAAATGTAAACTAGTAATTATCTTAAGAGCACTGACTCAGAAACAGCAGGTAACCTATGAGCTTTGTGGAACTTAGAATACAGGGGATGACACTCTCTTTAAACCTCCTTTGTTGAACTGCTGTAACTTCATTGAATTTCCTCCTGAGACAGAATATGATTGTTCAGTGTTATCATTTAATAATGTTGGTAAGGCCAGTTGAAAACCTTAGAGGATGGAGTTCCATCAATACATACTGTGGTTAATATAGGTGAGTGATCCTAAGGTTAGCCGCAATGATCAACAAAGTGGTGAGTAGCTTTCAGTCTTCTAGGAAACATTAGACTGGGGAAAGCAGGACAGTGGGGCCCCTGGTCTTCACTAAGTGTAATATACCTCCTTGATTATAGTAACTATATCTCTTTGTGCACCCTTGGCAATCAGAGGACTGTGGCACATATTACATTCCATAGTGGGGGAGTAAGGGAGGCATAAGATTAGTGTCCCCTTTAATGAAAAGGGAAATGGCGGTACAAAAAGGCTACATAGTTTTCTCATTCATCTGGGCCAGGATTGAAACCAAGAACCTTCAAGTTCAAATACTGTGTTCAGTAGATTGAACAGAAATGGATCAAGAAGGATGAAGTCCCATGCACTTTATGCCCTTTCACAAAACTATGAGAGTATGTGAAGGCCAGATCACTGGTGAAACCAGGTACGAGTTATGCCTCACACTCCCACAGCACCAGCCCAGACTACTTCATGGTCCAAAGAATTGTGACAAAATTTGTGATTGAAGAAGACCTTGAGGCAGCGTCAGTTAACTTTGCCACCAGGTGGATTGATCTGGGACCCAACTTGGGGTTCTTTGAGCAAGAAGAATTTAAAGCCCTATAAATATTGGGCTTTAGTCAGAGCTGCTGTAAACCTCAGAGAATCTCCTTGTTACCTGCTTTTACTTTCCTGAATTGCTTTTTAACTACTTATATTGGGGGGGAATAATTATTTTTACCTGAGGGTATTTGTATATACTGATAGTAAAGGAATTGATTATTTGAACCCTCAGTCTGTGACTGATCCATTGCAGCAGATGTCAACCACTGATTGACAACTGAGCTAATGACTGTGGTAATGGGCCTGTGGTTCCCCTATTCTGTCAGGGCCAGGGCTTTCCAGATACTCTAAGCACTGGCTAATAGAGAACCTGACAGGCTGAATAATACTAAGCAGATAGGGCAGCTAGGTGGTACAGTTAACAGAGTGCCGGCCCTGAGTTCAAATCTGGGCTCAGACACTTAACACTTACTAGCTGTGTGACCTTGGGCAAGTCACTTAACCCCAGTTGCCCTGCCTTGCCCCCTCCAAAAATGACCAAAAAAGAAAAAAAATAATACTAAGCAGAGTTTGACTAAATAGACAATAAGAGGTACTCACTGAGTACATCAAGTACATGGACAAGTCTTAGTTTAATAGAAACCATAAAAAACAAATATGGCACATGGTACCCGGCCTATAGTAAGTACTTAATGTGTTCTTTTCTTCATTCATTACAAGTGTAAATTGAGAACTAGCAGGTACATGTACTATCAAGGTAGTTCCTAGCTCAATACAACTATGTAAGTGACTATAATGAAAACAAACGCCTTTCTTTTAATGTTTGATTTATTTTTTCATTGGACAAAGATCTGTTTTACCTCCCTTCCATGCTCTCCCACCCCCTATCGAAAAAGGTAAAAGAAAAGACCAATTTCCAAATTGGTGAGCCATCCTTTTAAAAACGCCCAATTCTGCACCTGACTCTGTCACCTCTTAGTCCAGAGGTGGGCAGCCAGCCTCATCATGAGTCCTAGTCAGAGTCCTCATCTTTTGTAGTTGTCTTTATAATATTGTTACTGCATAAATTGTTCTCCTGTATCAGTATCATGTATACTTCAGTCTGTATCAGTTCATACAAGTCTTCTGAAGTTTTGTCCCTCCTGTTATTTCTTATGGCACAGGAGAATACATTCATATAGCGTAATTTGTTTGGACATGGCACACTTGATGGGAAAACTTTTAGTTTCCAGTTCTTTGCCACCACAAAAAATTAAAATAGAATTATTTACAATAATCCTAAAGACAGGGAACACACAATTCTCTAGAGCTGTGTTTTTACACTGGCTATCATACCCCCTTCATACACCATATCTTACAATTTTTGTACTTGAGTGATTTTTCAGTCATGTCTGACTCTTCACAAGCCCATTTGGGGTTTTCTTGGTAAAGATACTGGAGTGATTTGCCATTTCCTTCTCCAGATCATTTTATAGATGAGGAAACTGAGGCAAACAGGGTCAAGTGACTTGCCCAGGGTCATATAGCTAGTTTTGAACTCAGCACTCTATCCACTGTACTATCTAGCTATATGACTGGAAAATTTAATATAAAAACATTTACATTTAAGACTTTTCTCCATTCAGAGGTGTCTGATCCCTGCACCACAAACTCCCAAGCAAAGATGACTGAAAGATGGCATGAAAACACAATGAGGGACCTAGGGCTAGTACCTAGGATTGCATGAAAAGAGATTAAGTGACCATAAAGTAATGAGAAAATTCTTAAAGAATATACCAGAACTTAGCCTCCGGTCCAGAAACTTTTTTTAGCAACTATTTCAATATAATTTGTTCCCTTGGTAATTCTATGTATTGTATGTATTTAAAAATATTATTCTGAGAACATATACATGGGCTTCATTATATTGCTGAAGTGATCCACAATACAAAAATGGTTCATAAACTTTACATAAGGGACTTTATATTTATTCCATTGATGTAGTCGTGTTTCAGTGTTCTTCTGGACTGCTCTTAGGGAAATTCCTTCAGATACTATAGTCCATTCTTTCAAAGAGGGCAGTACCATTTTTGGTCAAAATTAGTAATGAAACATTGTCTTGTGTGTCTCATAAATTAGCCTCAAATGCAGTTTTTGAGTGTGTTTTGAGTATCATTGGGATACATGATTGGCTTCCCAAGAGGACTATTTGGAAAGAAAATACTCATTTGGGGTAGATGAGTTGTAGTATGAGCTGTTACATAAATAATGCCTCATTACCTTATGGTCCCACGTTACATGTTGGGTCCTCTCTGACTCCTAAGGCCAATTCTCATTTAGGAGCTCTGATGATCCAGCCCCTACATCATCAGCCCTCTCCCCGTCACCCATGGAGAGCTGAGCACAGCATTACATCACTCATTTCTCATCAGCTGAATGACCTCCCAGGCTGAATGTGGATTCCAAGCTGCTTACTTTACTAAGCCTAATTACTTTGTTTCCCTACTGTGCAAGTCTTTCCTGGAAATCAAGAAGACTTACAGCCTCCTTTTAATGGGGACAAACAGAAAATGCTGTGAAAGGAACCTGAAAGAACAGGAGATGCAGACATAGCTTTTGTTTTGCTTGGTTTTGTTTTCTTCTACCCATTCCAGATAAATCATGACTCTAGATGCTAAAACAATAGAATTAGTCTTTGCCAGTCTCCAGAGCCCCCCAGACTATGGATCAGCAAAAACAAACAAACAAAACTAACCTTTTTGTGTTACAGGAATGGATTCAGAGGTTTGACTTAGTTGCTGGGTTTTGTTTTGTTTTGTTTTTGCTTTTTAATCAGTAGGAAGGCATGCTGTGAATGTAGCTTTTAAAAAACATATTTTATTTTTCCCAATTGCATGTAAAGATAATTTAACGCTTATTTAAAATTAAGTTTTGAACTCCAAATTTTCTCCATCCTCCCCTTACCTCCCCCTCCCTGAGGTTGAAATAGGTTATAAATGTGTAATCATGCTAAACATATTTCCATATTAGTCATGCTGAGAAAGAAGACACAGACCCAAAGGGAAAAAAACATGAAAAAAAATTTTAGAGTGAAAAACCCTATGCTTTGATCAGCACTCAGACTCCATCAGTTCTTTCTCTGTATCTAGATAACATTTTCCCTCACTAGTCCTTAAGAATTTGTCTTGGATCATTGTATTGGATCATTGTGGGTATAGCCAAGTCATTCACAGTTGATCATTGCACAATGTTGCTGTTACTGTGAATAATGTTCTCCTGGTTCTGCTCACTTCACTGTAACTGTTCATGTAAGTCTTTCCAGGTTTTTCTGAAATCCCCCTGCTTGTCATTTCTTACAGCAAAATAGTATTACATTGGCATCTAGGTGGCACAGTGAATAAAGCACCAGCCCTAGAGTCAGGAGAACCTGAGTTCAAATCTGAGCTCAGACTGAGGCTAAACTTTTACTAGCCATGTGACCTTGGGCAAGTCATTTAACCCCAATTGCCCCCCCAAAAAGGCAAAAAATAGTATTATATTACATTCATATATCACAACTTATTCAGCCATTCCCCAGTTGATGGACATCCCTTCAATTCTTACCCATTTTTGTGTCACAGTCCCCTTTGGCCATCTGAGAAGCCCTTCTCAGAATAATACCTTTAAAATTGTGGAGTAAAATATATCTGATATTAAAGGAAACTAATTATAGTGAAATACAAGTATGAAATATATTAATATCTGATAAAATATGTTTGATCAAATATATATGAAATACAGTTATTTACAGAGAGAAATACAGAGAAGCCAATTCAAAAGACAAGGCTAAGAACCCCTGAAAATAATTAATGGTTTTTAAAAAAGGTAATGTGAGGAAGTGAAAAGAGAGGCACAGAAGGAACAGAAGCCATAAATGGAGGAGCCATAAATCTAATTTTACATTTTGTCCAGCCTTGGAGGCTGCGTGGCAGCTTCAGGTTTAGCAGTTTGTCACCACTGATCATGAATGCTTCAACATGACTGGTCTCAATAAAACACAGAGTAGAATTTAGCAGACTGTGCCTTATGGGTCTCACAGAACCAAAGAATCTTAGAGCTGGAAGGAACCTCAGAAGACATTGGATCCTGAAACACAAATCTCCAGCATCCCTGAGCTGGCTAGTAATCATCCAGCAACCTGGATTTGTCTTTACATTTAAGAAAATTCAGATGTGGTGAAGCAATATTATTACATAGGCAACTAATAGGTCATCATAATGGAAACTGAGCCCTAATGGTGCTGAAATCCAGTGCTTTAGAGCTGGAAGAGAATGTAAAGACTATGAAGTCCACCCCCTGTATTCAACAGATGAGAAAATTGAGCTTAATTTGATCACAAATCATAAATGGACAAGTAAGTTACATCTCTTCTTTTTTAAAAGGAGTGGAGTGGGTTCTGAATATTTATTTAAGGGAAAACAAATGGGTGGATAGAAATTTACCCTTCTAATTGAAAAAATGAGGAACACAGTGTTTGGCATATAGTAAACACTTAGTAAATATATGATTGGGGGTTTTTTTTGATGACTCATTGAATTGAAGAATTTCAGAACTGGAAGAGCCCTTTAATATGAGTTAATTCTACCCCCTCCCCAACCCCATCATTTAACAACAACAACAAAAAAGATTTTGAGAATTGTAAATACCTCATTGGATTGGCTCCAAAGGGCAGAAGTGGGAACAATGGATGGAAGCTACAGACAGGTGCGTTAAGGCTTGATATAAGAAAAAACTTGCCAACCATTATAACCATCCAAAAAGTAGGATAGACTGTCTCAGGAGATAGTGAATTTCCCCTCTCTGCAAGTCTTCCAGGAAAGCCTGGATGTTCACTTGTCAGGGTTGACATAAGGGATATTATCTGTAATTCAGATATGAATTACACTTGATAGTCCCTGCAATCCCAACACTGAGATTATATGAATTAATCAAAATGTGCCATTTTCCACTTCCAGTTAGTGACAGAGAGAGAGCCAGAACGCACATCCTCTCTCCCAGTCCTATGCCCCTTCCATGATATTACTCGACACACCATGCCTCTTTTTATACACAATAAAGATTGGGAATTCATCCTCTGACAGCAGCAGGAAAGCTTGTAAGAATTATCATCAACATTTTTGAGGACTGTGCAGAAGTAAAAACATGCTTTTCCTTTAGCAGAAACATCACTAAATAGTATCCATTTGTCAAACCAGACAGTTACTGCTTCTTCTCACCAGGTTACCCATTTTAGGAGAAAAGCACAATAAAAATGTTTTTCCCCCCTTTGGAATAAATGAGTAGTTACTAGATTCAGATCAGCAATTCTACTTTGTTTCTAAGGCTTTATTTTTTTTTCAGGTTGTCTACACTCAGAATCTTACCCCACAGTTGAGGATTTAGTCTGTATTAACACCATCTTCTTGTTTGTTTTGGAGGCAATCAGGTTTAGGTGACTTGCCCAGGTTCACACAGGTAGTAAGTCTTAGAGGTCAAATTTGAACTCAGGTCCTCCTGACTCTGCAGCTAGTGCCCTTTCTACTTTCCCATCTAGATGCTCCCAATTAACACCATCTTTTAAAAAAAAAGCAACATGAAGTAGGAGATATGATAGCTGACCTCCAAGTCAGAAAAATGTAAAATCAAGTTCTGCTTCTGATAAATCTTGGCTGTGTGAACGTGGGCAAATGACTTAACCTTTTGGTAACACAAACAGTAATCTGAGACTATATATTACAAATGAGAGGGAATCCATTGGTAGAGAAAGTTCCCCACTGGTCTAACTCCTCACCCTTCCAAAAGAAGTACAACCCAACCTCCACCATTTTAAGACAATTACAACATATATGAATATTTCTTTTATGAGAGGGTTATTTGCTAGAAAGAGAGGACAGGGAGAAACATTTTATGGGGGATAGTAAGGAGGAAGGAGAATGAAAATGTAACAAGGAATGATCTTGTCAGTGCCATGGGCACTTGCTCTTATAATAGAAACACTAAGGAGGTAAAAAAATTGTGTTCCCCAAAGCTCAGTCCTGGGCCCTCCTTTCTCTTCCCTGTACACAATCTATTCCTGGGTGACCTCATCATCTACCATGGATTTAATTAGACTTCCAGATCCACATGCCTAGGCCTAATCCTGAGTTTCAGTCCCACATCACCAAGTGCCTACTGATCATTTCAAACTAGATGTCCCAGAGACATGTCAGACTCAATGTGCCCAAAATAGAACTCATTATCTTTCTTCCAGACTTCTCTATTTCTGTCAAAGTCACTGCCATTATTCCACTCTCCTAGGTATATAACTTCAGCCTTATTCTGGACTCCTTGTTTTCCTTCACCCCACATAGCCAATCAGTTGCCAAATCTTGCCATTCCCCCTCCACATCTTTTGTATCAAGCTCCTTCTCTCATTCACATAGCCAAACTGTGGTGTGAGACCTCATCATCTCTCACTTAGAATGGTACAATTATCTCCTAATTGGTCTCCATTCTCCAAGTTTCTTCCCGCTCCACTTCATCCTCTGTATAACCCACCAAAAGGATTTTCGTTGAACATAGACATGTCCATCTCACTTTCCTAATAATTCTAGAGGCTCCATATTGCTTTTAGGATCAACTTCTCTGTTTAGCTTTTAAAGTCTCTTATAGCTTGGCCCCAACCCACTTTTCCTGCCTTATTGTACCTTACACCCACTCTTGTACTTTTCAATCCTTCCTAACTGGTTTTTCCTTTGTTCATCATACATGACATTTTATTTTCTGTATTTTTTTCATTGGCTACACCCCGTGACTAGTGTTCATTAGCTTTTCACATCTGCCAAATAGTTTCACTCTTCCTTCAAGGTATAGCTCAAGTGCCAGCTACATGAAGTCTTTGCTGATCCCTCAGCTGCCTTTTCTATAAAACTACCTTGTACTTATTCTCTTTATTATATATATGCATATATATACACACATATGTACACATGTGCATACACATTCATATATGGATATACATGTACTTGGACATAGATACACACTTGCATACATGTGTATGCATGTATCTAATATATATTGTATATATGTATACATCTGTGTATATTATGCTTATACATACACATTTGTGTATTTTTGTATGTGTGCTGTGTGTATCTGTTGTTTCTCCATGTTAAAATATGAGCTCCTTTAAATCAGGGATTATTCCATTCTTTACGTTTGTATCCCCAATGGTTAACACAGTATACACTTAATAAATGTTTGCTTATTGATGACAGGAGTACTATCAATCACCCAGCACTCCCCTCCCCCTATTAATTCTCAGGCTCTAACTAGGAGTTATCTGTTAATCACTATTATCACTTACTGGTTTGTATATTCCTCTTCCCTATCCTCCACCCTCTGACCATTTCTGTCTGGCAGATCTAGGCCAGATGTTCACATTCCTTCAGACCTAAAGGACATGTTGGGTTTTTTTTTTAAGCTTAATTATGGTTCTGGGTTTATTCCTTGACTTCCTTAGTACAGGTACCTAAAGTGTTATATTATGAAAAGAGCTACAATTTATCAGGTACCCACCACAGAGAGGCAAGACACAATATAAATTTGAAATGCCAGGCATGCTTCAATCACTTTGAGTCATAGTGGTGTGGATAGTTCATTTTTCAACAATAGGTTACTGGATAAATCACCAAGATGGGATAAACTCTTTCCTAGGTTTCTACAATCTACCAAAAGTATCTAATTTTCCTAAGATTAGTAAATGGGGATTCCTAGTCAGGCATCAACTATACCACCCAAGAAACTATATTAAGATGCCCAAAACAACTGAATTAAGAATTACAGGTCTTGGGGTGGCTAGGTGGCTCAATGAATAGAGCACTGGCCCTGGAGTCCGGAGGACATGAGTTCAAATCCAGCCTCAGACACTTAACACAAAAACTAGCCATGTGACCTTGGGCAAGTTGCTTAACCCCAATTGCCCTACCTTCCCCCCTCCAAAGAGCAGAAAAAAAAGAATTGCAGGTCTGTGGTCCAGTCCTGTGTGGGGTTAAAGTGATTTCAAGACAGTCAGGTCTAGAGCTTTGAGCAATGATGTTTGCAGGCCCGCCACCAAAAAGCCCAGTAACCTGTTTGATGGCAATTATCCTGCTCTGGGCTCAGTGGCAGCCAGGAGGTTCATGGAGTAGTTTCTCATCTGTTTTCCAAGCTTATATCAAAGTGAGCTATTTGAGCACCCCTATTGACCTATAAATGTTGATCACTACTCCAGTGACAAGTCATTATGTCCTAATAAAAGGTGGGCTCTGGTCCTGATGTAGCCTGATTTTATGGTCAGTCCAGCCAGTGGGATCAGTGTATAATCAATATACTTGAGGTTGTTTGTGCCAATTTGCTAATATGTTGACACTGATGCTGGAAGTATTTCCAGGATCATAGAATTAAAAATTTAAGGCTATAAGGAACCATTACGGAAACATAGAGAGGTTGAGTGACTTGTCCATGGTCACACTGCTTGCAGATGTCTAATGTGGGACTTAAAACCAGGTCTTCCTAAGTCTAGAACTAATAAATGTTGCTGGATATCTTACATTTGGAAAACAAGTAGCTATACAAGTTTGCCCTGAGCACTATCTAGTTAACATATTGATATTTTATTTACATTCTTAAAGTGAATGAAAAGCATTAATTAGTTACTATATGCAAAGGGAGCAGTTGGTGACACAGTGGAGAAAGAACCAGGGCTGGTGTCAGGAACACTCGTGTTCATGAGTTCAAATCTATCCCCGGTCACTTACTAACTGTGTAAACCTATATGTCTCAGTTTTCTCATCTATAAAATGAGCTGGAGAAGGAAATAGCAAACTGATTCAGTATCTCTGCCAAGAAAGCCGCAAATGTAGTCAAGAAGGGTCAGACATGACTGAAAGGACTGAACAAAACATACAAAGGATTGCACTAAGCACTGGGGATATAAATAGAAAAATAGAGACAGGTTTGTCTCTCAAAAAATTCACATTCTTTTGGGGAGAAAACACATATAGGAGCTTTTAGCTGCAAGTCAGATGGAAAATTTCCATAGTCCTTAGGGTACAGTAGCAAAACAGATATCAATTCCTCATCTTTAATGTTATTTCTTACAAAATCCTGCGTTTCCTATTTTGAACCATATGATAGTGCCAAGGACTTAAGTGTCAAGTACTTTCTTTTCTGGATCTTCAGTTGCTGTGGTTGCTGAGGAGGCTGGGATTGCAGCATCTGAAAAAAACAGTTGCTAGGTCACATCTCTAAAAGGGTTGATGGCTGTCAAATGATGCCAGAAGAAGGGCCAGTCTGGGGCAGGAGGCACTGAGATTCTCAGGGCTCTTGGGCTTACCTGCCCCTTGGTGGTACTTGGTCAGTGGCAGGTATTTGTGGTTTTGAGGAAGGTGGACCCTTTATCCATGGTTATTTCTCCCCTCAGTAACAGCTGTGAGGCCAGCTGGAAGGATGGTTGACGATCTAGGGGTAGGTCGGGAAGACTGGCCTACTACTGTAGCCTATCTCCTTTGCTGTTTGTGTTCCTTTCTCTTTTGTTTCATGGCTTAAAAAATCTTTCCTGGCTCTCTGTCCTTATAAGGGCCTTTTCCCAATGAGAAATGTGTTCTCAGGATCCTGAAAAATGTTATTCAGACCAGTTCCCTCAGAAATGTGTTGATACTGTACATCATTCTGGAATGAGACTGATCTCTGAAAAGTCTCCTTTCAAAGATAAAATATCAGTTTTAGAAGAAAAAAGCATTAACTTCACAAATTACCCCTTGTTTTCTAAGAATGGCAGCTTTCAACAGTGTTAACTAGATATCTCTGTGCCGTGATTGCCCTATAGCAGAAATGTCACAAAAACTCACTGCTTTCTTTTTTCTGAATTGGCTTTAGGCATCTGTATCCCAGATAGAATCTGGGGACAAGGAGGGGAGGTATTTCAACTCCTATTTCAACTCCTACTTGCATTGGTAAAACAAGTTCATCATTCCATCAGAGTTCTAGGAATATTCTCAAAGAGTCTGAATGATTCTTTTAACCCTTCATCCTGGTGTGTTCTCCCCAGTATCAATCACCAGTTATTAGCACCCTGATATTACTTGACAATTAACATAAATTAGCCTTTATGAAGGGATACTCCATGAAAAGACAGAGCCAGAACCAAAGTACAAAACACTCCTCTAAACCAGGGGTACACTCTCCCCTATGTTACCTCAGTCCCTAAGGATAGTGGGCTCCAACTGAAGGTGGCCATTCATTCTACCAAGTTCTTTTCTGAATAGAGCACAGCCTCTGGATGAGTCACCCTCTGACTGTAGGACATGGTATCTACGCTATTAAGTTGATTCACTGCTAGGCTAGATCTTATGGTTCCTCTTCAGGGATAGGCTGGTGCCTCACCAGGTGTGTGAGCAGACTGGTTCAGACTCTAGTTCCAAGACCCCTTATGGCTTCCCAACCTTTTTAAGCTTATAGACTCATAGCCTAGTCTGTTATATCTCCACTACTCTTTCATTTAAATGTAGCAAGGAGTAGACACAATAGGGTGAAAAATAGCATCAGAGTTTGTATTAAAGGGCCTCATGGCTACAGGGAAAATGAAAGGCCCAAGGCCTTTTTCTCCACAGGAGCCTTATAGCATCTCCACCCTCACTCCAGTACAGCCAGGGAGAGAAATTACTTTGTCTGGTTAGTGTTTTTTATATACATACTCAGTTCCAGCTCAGCAGGGGATCCTAAGGTCTCTCCATTCTGCATGTTCAGAATTTGGCTCACCAAACTTCCAGGTGGTGAATTGCATCAAGCAGAGTATACCTTGTATACTGCTAAGGACTCCTTGTATGGTCTCACTGACCAGTCCCCTCTCTCCCTTTTTGTCTTGGATTACTTACCAACAACTACAAATGAGAGAAGTAGAATCACAAAGGTGGAGAATACTAGCAGAAACATTAGGGGGGAAAAAGGATTGTTTCCCTAAAAAATAAAAAAGAAAACCAGGGGGCGTCTAGGTGGCACAGTGAACAGATCACTGGCCCTGGAGTCAGGAAGACCTGAGTTCAAATATGGCCTCAGACACTTAACACTTACTAGCTGTGTGACCTTGGGCAAGTCACTTAACCCCAACTGCCCTACAAAAAGCAAAGAAAAAAGAAAACCATTCCAAAAATCAAAGTGAACCCCCAAAATGACCACCCTACAATAATTATCCAAAGGTTTTTCTCAGCTCTGATGTTCCAAGATTATGAGATCCCATGATGCTTCTCTTAATGAGAAATGACAGACTCAAAAGGAAATTGACATAGTCCCACATGTAGCTGTGATTTTTTTTAAACAATGTTTTGTCTTCTTGTTTAAACACAAAAGATCAGATCATGTATTCAACCAGGTCAAAATCTTTTCCTTCTTGGTTATTTCTTTTCTGCAGTCATTGAGAGTTAAAAAAAACTTATTAGGTTTTAACCTACTAAATAACTTCTTTTTTTCTTTTAAAACTCTAAGAATTGGTTATCTGTGATGGGCTGGGAGATCTTTGCTGAAAGAAGGGAACATCATTTTCTTTACTGATAATTATATAATTGCACATTTTGTATTTCTAACACTTAATAATTGATTACTTACTGCTAATATATTGTGGACTCTAGGCATGTATTTTTCAGTTGCTGAACTGAAAAAGAAATGATTTTTCCCACCTACACTTAACTGGTTTTATAACTTTCATCTTATTTATAGAACTTTTGTTACATCTCCCTGTTGTACTAAAATACTCATAATTCTGTTCAACAACAATTCAACAAAGATTGATTAATTCAATTCAGCAAATATTAAGAAACTTCTATGTGTGAGCCTAGGTGCTCTTCTCAAAGAGCTCTATCCCCTGCATCATGGTTGTCTCTCAGAGGCCTTAGCTATCTTCACAGCTTACATCTTGTAGCACTTTATGGTTAGAAATCACTTTTATATACCATTATGTCCCTTTGTGGAGACAGTGAAGAAGGTAACATTAAGTATTATCATCCTTATTTGATTAATAACAGGCCTTATTTTATAGGTAAGGAGTGATATTAGGTGGTCCTTAAAGACTCCACCAACTTAGATTTTATAAATCTAGATTATGTTAGAGCCAAGACTTTCTGAAGACTCCATAATTGTTGATTCCATTTCACCCAGTTCATTGATAAGGGCAAGTGCTCAGTGGGATTGTTAAATCACTATGTTGATTTAAATACCACAGAAATAATTCCTGGCCTTCAAGAAGCTGACATTCTATCAGTGACATAATGTGCTCACAGATAAACAAATACCAAGTGATTTGAAGGGGAGAGAGAACTGCCAAGTTGTGGGGATGGAGAGGCAGGGGTATTGAGAGGGAAGCCCAATCAATCTTATAATACAGAAGGAATGATACAGTCCTCTGAGTTCAGGTCACTGTCAGAGTTGCTAAAGGGTATATGAATTTAGAGAAGCTTTCAGTACAATAGGGATAGGAGTTTAACCAATACATAGATTTGTTCATTCATTCATTCAACAAACATTTATTAAATGCAAAGCCCTGGGCTAGATGGTAAGGGAGATACAGAGTTTAGCATTTAGAATGCTGCAGGACCTTTTATTTCCAGAAGATAAATTACTGCTTTTCCTTCCAATAAAAGTTCCAAAGATGTAAATTACTAAATAGGACCCTAGACAATATGAAATTGCTCTTCAGGACCACTCCAATCTGAAGCAAAATTGTTAGTCAAGGAACTTTCAGGGAACTCATCATGAGATCTGGCCCCCTTTGTGTTCTGGTAAATACCTATGAGATCACTGAGTATTTTACATTAAGAATTAATGCTTTTGTATTGCAAAATGATTAGAAGGCAGCTCTGAGAGCCTAAGATGATGTGGGAATCATGAGGTGATTAGATGCACTGACCATGGGGTTCATTGATACAGAGAAATCCCGGATAAAAGAACCTTTTCTACCAATATAGGTTGGCACCTTCTCTGTAACTTACATAATTAGAAAGTCTCTGAAACCACTGAGAAGTTTATAGACTTGCCCAGGGTCACACAATCAAAATGTGCCAGAGGTGAGATTTAACTCAGATTTTCCTGATTCCAAAAAGAGCTCTATCCCCTGCATCATGGTTGTCTCTCAGAGGACTTAGCTATCTTCATAGCTTACGTCTTGTAGCACTTTATGGTTAGAAATCACTTTTATATACTATTATATCCCTTTGTGGAGACAGTGAACAAGGTAACATTAAGTATTATCATCCTTATTTGATTAATAACAGGCCTTATTTTATAGGTAAGGAGTGATATTAGGTGGCCCTTAAAGACTCCACCAACTTAGATTTTATAAGTCTAGATTATGTTAGAGCCAAGACTTTCTGAAGACTCCATAATTGTTGATTCCATTTCACCCAGTTCATCAATAAGGGCAAGTGCTCAGTGGGGTTGTTAAACCACTATGTTGATTTAGATTCTCTTATATGCCTTAATTTTTCTCTGCAAGTAAGGCAAGCCACCATTTTTTTCTTCTTTTTTTTAATTAAACATTTTTTTTTGGCAGGGGTATAGGGGAGAGGCAATCAGGGTTAAGTGACTTGTCCAGGGTCACACAGCTAGTAAGTATCTGAGGCCAGCTTTGAACTCAGGTCCTGCTGACTCCAGAGCCAGTATTCTATCCACTGTACCACATAGCTCCCCTGTGAACCACTATTTTTAAGCAACCTACTATTATCCCTAGCATGGCTGGCCTATATTTTTAAGGCTGCATGATTCAAAAAGATCTACCTTAGTATGTGAAATTCCCAGAATCATCTTTGTTCTTCTCAAGTTAATGTGACTCTGGAAGTCTCCTACTGTGGCATAAACATCTTTTTTTTTTAAACAAATGCTTTATTAACTTCTGGTTTACATCATTCATTTCCGCCAGATTTTGAATTACAATTTTTCCCCATTTTTTCCCAGAATAGCAGTCCCACTAGATATCCCCTCATCCAATCTGCTCTCCCATATCTTCTCCCATACCCCCTTCCACTTTGCCATTAGGGCAAGGTGAATCTTTGAGCCCCAGTGCCTGAACATCTTATCTCCCAATTACATGCAAAATAGTATTAATAATAGTATTTATATACATTTGAAACATTTAATTTTAAGACTTCGAATTTCAGATCCATTCCCTTCCTCCCTTGTCACCCACTCCCTCTGGGAAGATAAGCAATTCAGTATGTGTTATACATGTATAACTATGCAAAACATTACCATAGTAGATATATTGTACAAGGCTGCTTATATTTCCCTCCCACCCATCCCACCCCCACCTGGTCCATCCCCTACTTTGATCCTGTCCCTCTTCTATAGTGGGTACTTCCAACCTCCCCTCCTCCCAGCATACCCTCCTCTCCATCATCTCCCCCTCTCATCCCCCTTCCCCCTACTCTCCTGAAGGGTGAGATATCCCATTTAGTATGTATGTGATTCTCTCCCTGAGCCAAATTCAATGAGAATAAGGTTTTGTGGCATAAACATCTTATTTGGAAGAAACAACATATCAGCGCATAAACCAGTTCATAGTAAATAGATGCTAATTCCTTCACCAACAGGGCCAATGCAAGAATGAGCTATAAGGACAGTAGGTTTTTTTAATGAGGATGGGGGAGGGGGGAGGAGAAAGGAAAGGCCTTCATTAGCAAATGAGATAATCAATGTAAAGCACTTTCCCAGTCTTAAAGCACTATACAAATGCATCTTATTATTATTATTGTTATTGGCCTACAGTTTGGTGATGATTTCATTCCCTGAGTCTTCTGCTGTGCCCTTGCTGAGTTCTAGCACTGTTTTTAGACAAGACAAGGATGTGCTGGTAAATGTTTAACAACCAGACTCTCCAGAAAAACAAGTCTGCTCACACACTTTTAAGTTTAGTCTGCTTTCCTCAGTTTAGAAAATCAATAGCAAATCAAGCTTCAATTTGTAGCTGTTGCTGATTTCTGAGGTATAATTACTCATACTGAAAATTTAACAATGGGTTCTTACAAACTTGTTAAAGCTGGTTCCAAAACGCCCCTGATTATAAACCAAGTATACAACAAGGAAAGGCAAATCTAGCTCAAGTCTGCCATAGAGAGACTTAGTCCAACCAAGAAACACATATTGTAAGATTATAACTAGGTTCTTAGAACAAAGAGCTATATAGAAAGTAGGCCTGTGGTTGGGCTCTAAAGATGAAACTGAACTCCTTTATATGCTGCCTTAGACTGACCTTGACTTTAATTTCTTGATGACTCTGTGATCTCATGATTTGGGTACACCATTCAAGGACATATACTGCTTTCTTACCCTGTACTACTCTTGTTTATATCCTTTCATAAATCCTTGATAGTAGAGGTCCACGCAATGTGTTGGGTATCTGGGGTAGGCCAGGCCACTATGACCCTGACCCTGAGTAGCTTTGGTTAAGTCTTCTCCCAGGTGGATTGACTTGAAACACAAATGGGGGCCTGTCAGTAGGAGCACTGTCCTCAGGTCTTACCTCATGAAGTTTAAGCTAGCAGTTCTTTAAAAGTATTAAAATTGTTCTCCAGATTTAATTAGTTGGATCAGAGAACTAAGGTTCAGGTCTTTGATGTAGCTCCCCAGTGTCTTGAATGCAAAAGAGTCAGCGAATGAAGAGAAACCTTTTGGTTCCTTAGGCATCTGACAGGCAGACCTACACAGACACAGGGAAGCTATGTCCTGTATCAATGCTAAATCACTTTTTGTTATCGTGGGTAAATCAAACCTAATTTTGTTAACTGTGAAATTATCCTATGCATGTTTCACATCATCCCAGTTTTGAACATGACCTATTCAGAGCAACCCAGCCTACCCCATTCTTCTCGGGGAGGACTTCCCCTGACTAATAGACTCGAATTTAGGCTTCTCAATCCCAGGAGAATTTGGTGCAAGCAGCTTTTATCTGGGGAGTCACTCAGCACATCTTCATGGAAGACAGAGGGAAGCTGTGCTTCCTTGTATAGCTGCTTATTCAAGTAATTGTTTACCTGATCATTTAGGTTTCCAGTCCTCTCTTGCATCTATAAAGGACTCTTCCTCCAAATGTGAAGACCTCCAAATTGTCTTCCTCCAAATGTGTTTAACATAATATTTGGAAAGATTATAGACTCTAGGGAGTCTATTTAAATATAGAAATATGAAGGATTAGGCTCTATCCAAGCCTAGGGTCAACTTTATATCTAGTCAAAGGAGATAGCCACCTACATAATAAAATATTCTAGAATCAAGAAGCCCACCTACCTCAAAATAGCTCCCCCTCCCACTTGCCAAGCCTGTGAAATCCCACCCATGGAACTGACAACTGCCTGCTTCTAAAATACATGCCATAGTTAAGTTGTTAAGCTGATTATCCTTTAGATATAAATGCCTGCTATAAATTTGCTTTCTTCCTTTGAGAGCTAGGGAGTTTTGATTGGAGTCAGGGCAGGGAAAATGATAGGAGTATCAACCATTTTAGAGAATTACTAGAGAGACAAATTTGGGTAGATTGCTATAGAAGCAATATAAGGTCAACATGAACAGTGGGGGAAGGTAGATCCTGGGTTTAAGGCTGGAAGGGACCTCAGAGATCAACTGACCCAATCCCTTCATTTCACAGATGCAAAAAATAAAATCAAAGGAAGTTACAAATAGTAAGCTTTAGTTACCTTCATGGCTGTTGGAACGAAGCGTGCCTATCCACCCATTCCACCAAAGGAAGTCTTCCCATGCTTAGGGTAGACATCCCCCTAATTCATAAATGGGTTTGAGACCCCTCAGTTACCCTCAACCTGGTTCAGCCTGTACACTGAAACAGTTTACTGGGGTATGACCACTGCATATGCTACAGCTTCTTGGAGCCACAGGTGAGAATTAGGTTAATCAGGTAGACATCAAAAGTAGAAAGCAGCCCTCACATCAGTGGTACTAGTCTTCCCTGAATATACCCTACACCCCACAAAGGACTTATGGTCTAGTGAGGGATGTGATACATGGCATTCTGTCACTGTTATACAAAATAATCCATGATAAGCATATTAAAGAGGTTGAAAAAACTAAACAATTTCCAATTAAAGAAGTTTGATAAACCCAAAGATTTAAGCTTTGGGGGCAAGAATTCACTATTTGACAAAAACTTTTGGGAAAACTGGAAATCAGTCTGGCAGAAAGTAGGCATAGATCAACATGACACATGATATACCTAGACAAGACCAAAATGGCTACAAGGTTTAGATATAAACGGTCATGAGCAAATTAGAGGAGCACAGAAAAAAATTACCTGATTATCCTTTAGATATAAAGGATAAGGGAAGAGTTTATGACCAAACAAGAAGAAAAGATGATAACAGAAGGTATGGATAATTTTGATTGTATGAAATTAAAAAATTTTTGCGCAAACAAAACCAATGCAGGCAAAATTAGAAGGAAAACAGGAAAGGGGGATTTTACAGAAATTTTCTCATTTTTCATAAGGAAGGAACTGAGCCACATTTATATAAATAAGGTCCATTCCACAACTGATAAATAGTTAAAGGACACGAATAGTCAGTTTTCAGAATAAGAAATCAAAGCTATCACTTATCATATGAAAAATGTTCTAGATCACTAATAATTAGAGAAATGGTCATTAAAACAATTCTGAGATACTACCTCATACCTATAAGGTTGACTACCATGACAGAAAAGGAAAATTTTAAATGCTGGAGAGGATATGAAAAAATAGGAACACTAATGCTTTACTGATGGAGTTGTGAACTGGTCCAACTATTCTGGAGAATAATTCAGAACTTGCTTAAAAGATTATAAAACTGTGTATACCTTTTGACCCAGCAATTCCATTACCATAATACATTGGTAATACATAAGTCTGTATCCCAAAGAGATAAAAAAAAGTGAAAGGACCTATATGTACAAAAATATTGATAGCAGCTCCTTTTTTCCAATAGAAAGAATTGGAAACTGAAGGGATGCCCATCAATTGAAGAATGGTTGAACAAGTTGTGTTCTATGATTGCTATATAATCTTGCTACTGTGCTCAAAGAAATGACAAGAGGAATGAGTTCAGAAAAACCTGGGAAGACTCATTTGAACTGCTACAAAGTGGAGTCAGCAGAACAAGGAGAAAGTTATATACAATAACAACAATGTTGTAACATTGATCAATTGTGAAAGACTTAGCTACTCTGATCAACACAATAATCCAAGATGATTCCAGAGGACCCATAGTGAAAAATGCTATTAGCCTCCAGAGAAAGAACTGATGAATTCTGAGGAAAGGTAAAAGCATGTTTTTCCTACTTTATTTTTCTTATATTTCCCCCCTACCACATGGCTAATATGGAAATATGTTCTGCATGACATTTTATATATATACATACATATATATGTAAAATATATATTATGTATATAATATATATTATATAATATGTATAATAAGTATCTTATTGCTTGCTTCTCAATGAGGGGGAGAGGCTAGAAGAAGGGAGAGAATTTGGAACTCAAAATTTAACAACTTCAAAAAATATTTTGAAAGTCATTAAATAATTACTAAAAACAATAACAACTGTTTTAGGAAGCATTATTTGCATCTTGATTTTGACCTTTAACTTTTTACAACCATTATGCATTAAGTATGAGAAAAAAATTAGTGTATGAGAAGTCATAAATTTACAGATTTAAATGTACATATGTGTATAAAAACACATGTTTGAGTATTTCAAATGTGTATACATTGTGACTATGTACACATTACATACATGTATATATAACATGATCATATAAATTCTATCTTTTTGTTCCCCTGTCCCCACATTCTAGTTTTTCTTGCAGAGCTGCTAGCTGAGGATCAGGCAGAACCGGCTCATTCATAGATTCTTAGACTGGAATGACCTGTGAGATTACCTAGTCCAACCATCAAGTGGAACACTAATCCCTTTTAGTTATAGTTCACAGGGGTCAACTCAGGAGGTAGCAGAAATATTTTCCTTCTACCTGACATCTTCTCCCTGGCTCCCTGGCCTTTGAAACATAAGTCTCTACAAAATTAATTGGCACCAAATTGCTTATGATTATCTATTAACTCCTCTAGCAGGCTCCCAGAAGGTTTCCAACCTACTTCTTAAATGAAAGCCGCAAACAACAATCTGTCTACAATTAAGCTGTAGGAGTCCAGTAACACTTTCAAATGATTTATAAATATTTATGTTTGTTTGTTTTTGAAAATATCCAATTCCATTATTTTGGAGGGTGGACTGGCAGGCAAAGGAAGGGAGGTGGCAAAGCATTATACTGTCCTGCTCAATGGAGATATAAGTTGTCAGTGGGGAAGGCTTATATATATTTTCCTCTATACCATGTAAAAGTTTTCTTCCTTGACTTCATTTAGTCTTACTGTGAAGTCAAAGGTACTTGTGTATAAAACAGCAAGGTATCAAGAATTACTAAATAGAGCACCATTCAGGAATGAATGGATGTAGGAAGAGAGGGAAAGAGGGAGAGATGGATACAAAACTTTCATTAAGTGCTTATTCTGTGCAATGCACGGTACTGTGGGGATACAAATAGAAAAATAACAGAGTACCTGCTTTCCCGGAGCTCATATTTTAATGAGAGTGACAACTCATAAAAAATTTTAGCTGCAAGTCAGATGGAAATATCCTATGGTCCTTAGGGTGAAAAACCAAAACAGAAGATTATGCCTCTTCTTTAATTTCCACAGATGAAATCCTATCAGTTTCTGATCTTGAACCATTTGACAGTTCCAAGGACTATAGAGAGTTCAAGCTGCACTTGTTGAGGACCAGCATTTACTAGAACCCTCTTGCCTGCTGCTTACAAAGTACTGTGCTATGCTAAAGTTGTTGTTGTTTTTCCTTCATTCCTCAAGAAGACCAATGACATCACGAGGGCGATAACTTGACTTGCAAGTGAATTGGATTTAAGTGAGGCAGAACTGTGAAAAGTCACCAGCCTCACTCTCTCCTCCATAGGCATTAGAGTCTAGTGGCAAGACATAGGTCAAGAGACAAGTGGACCTTGAAGGCAAAGACTTCTATCTCTAGTGCTTAACACAGTGCTTTGCCCACCAGCAATGCTTCTACCTGCTTGCTGTAACACAAACAATAATTGTCTTGTACTTAAAAGCTTAAGTTCATTGAAATGACTATTCCTTTAGTTAAGGTGGAGGAGGGTAGATATAAAAATCATAGAAAAATCAGACCTGGAAAAAAACCTTAGATGCCATATAGTCCAACTCCTTCATTTTATAGAGGAGAAAATTGAATTGCATAAGGCATCACCAGTAGTAAAAGGCAGAGCTGGGACTGAACCTTCAGCCTTCTGACTCCAAGTCCAATATCCTTGACACCATACCCAGTATGCATCTGAGTAAGATTCTCAACCAACAGGGAGACTATGATCCTATAGAGGGAAATGGCCTATTCCTCTGCAAGTTTCCTTCCACCTCAGAATTCTAAGGGCATATAATGCTGGCTCTCTTCTTTACCTGGGGCCCCATGTAAACACACATACAAATACACAGCTAACAATTTAGTTGTCTTCCCAGATAAAAACTATAACTTTCCACTGGTTTCCCCTTTTGAGTCTCTTAAGTTTGCTCTGTTCTGTATTTTAATTAGTTAATTATTATGCATATCAGATTGTATCTTAAGAAGTCAGAATCACACTATATTCTAGCTATTAGGTTCATTCATTTAATTTTTGCATCAAGGATTGATGGATATTCTTTAACTCCTTTTTATTACTCACTTTATCACAACAACTAAAGCAATCTAACTTGTCACCTCCAAGGATTCTAATAAGATAGCTTTGGTGAAAAATTCAACCTAACCAAACAGAACGCATAAGGAGATCAGCATAAATTGTATAGTCTCCACTTCAAATATTTTGTCAATCCACAATGGTCTTAAATCTGCCTCATAGGAGGATAGATCAGCAATTTAATTCTGATATATTACAATTGAATTTTAGTTGTAGCATTAAAATACTGACAAGAATATGAAAATATAATTTCTTTTATTCCTGTCTACACGATAAGGGAATCGTCCATCACTTCAGTCAGTGAAGTGACAAGAATTAGTCTGACAAGTTGGTTGGCATCATTTGAATCAAAATCAGAGATGAACTGGTTTTTCCCCCTTGATTTTCAACCCTTTTTAGAGGAGGGGTAGAGGCAAGTGATAAAATGTCATGTTAATGAAGCCCAGTTGTGATTTTACAAGTAATAAACTTATTAGTCATTTTTGACTATATGATTATGTAGAAAAGATTCATTTTAATCAGTATTTACATGATTGGACCAGCTGATTTATCCCATATGTCATAGAGTTTGTTCTGGGAATGAAGTGTGAATATTATTTTCTTTCTGAAGACTGTGGGGACAAGGGAAAAAATAAACCCAAACCATTTCCTAATAGTTATAGATTTGTATCAGCCCCATATACCTTCCCTATGCAGGAAGATGCTTCTTAGAATGCACTCCCTCCTCACCTCTGCCTCTTAGAATTCTTGTCTTCCATCAAAGTTCAATTTAAGCACCTCTTCCACTGAAAAGTTTCCTCCCCCCCCACTCTCTCTCTCTGTCTCTCTGTCTGTCTCTGTCTCTATCTCTCTGTCTCTCTGTGTGTCTCTCTGTCTGTCTCTGTGTCTGTCTGTCTGTCTCTCTCTCTCTGTCTCTGTCTGTCTCTCTCTCCTAAGATTACCTTGTGGTGTACTTGTCAGTGTACTTATTGTATTCCACCCCCTTCCCCAGAACTATACATTCTTTGAGGGCAGGAATATTTGTCTTGGTATCCCCAGGACATAGCACAGTGACTTGAACATAGAAAATGCTTCCTAAATGTAGGCATGTTTCAGCCATATCTATTTAAACATGTCCCAACAACTCAGACCTCAGTTACATTAAACATTAGTTCATTATATAGATAGCCTACCTTACAGTATCGTAAGATCAAGACTGCAAGGAACTCTAGAAATCATCTAGCCCAATCTTCCCATATTACAAATGAGAAAACTGAGGGCCAGGGAAGCTAAGTGACTTGCCCAAGGTTCATTTAGCACCAGGTTAATAAGAGGCAAATTTGAACCCAGGCCCTATGATTCTAGAAATAATGTCCTTTACTGTCATCACATTACATCCTGCTGATATTTTTGACATTGGTTTGAGCCTACTTTTGAATGTTGGGCCACATTCAGCTTTGGCTACTATAAAAAAATTGATTGAGAAAATTTGACTCTTATTATTTTGAAGAGGGGGTTAATCCATTCTGAGCAGTCTTTCTCTGTAGCTTCCTCTAAAAGTTGAATAGTGAGGAGTACACAGCTTTGTTCTTCACTCAAGCTTTCATCTGTGACAGTAAAACACATTCTCTCCAGCCTGCATTGGCACTTTCCCCATTCTGCTTCCCACTCTTCTTCAAAACCATTCAGGCAGCTTTAATGTCAGTAGAAACTCAGCAGGGACCAAGGGGTGCAATAGCACATTTGCCCAATGATCTGTCTAGTCTTAGGTTACTTCTCAAGCAGCAGACAGTAACTAATGCTGTGCCTTGAAGAGAAATGGCAGAAAAGTGAACAAATATCAAACTTGCCCCCTAGAATAGGCTAGCAACCAATGTGAACTTTGCAAAAGTGACTTCTGATCCCCTAGGTCCAGCATGGGTCAAGGGAAGGATATGGACCTGAGATTTCCTGGATGTAGGCAACTCCCAGTAAAGAAATTCCTTTTACCAATACAGATCAGCAATTGTCCTGCAAACTTGTAGGTACTTAAGTGGAAATAAGAGGAAATAAAACCTTTGTGTTTTGTTGTTGTTCAGTCATTTTTCAGTCATGTCCAACTCTTTGTGACCCCATTTGAGATTTTTTTTTACAAAGCTACTGGAGTAGTTTGCCATTTCTTTCTCCAGCTCGTTTTACAGATGAGGAAACTGAGACAAACAGGGTTAAGTCACTCACCCAGGGCCCCACACCTTGTAGGTGTCTGAGGCCATATCTGAACTCACAAAGATGAGTCTTCTTAACTCCAGGCCCAGTACTCTATCCACTATGTCACCCAGCTCCCGATGATAGCACCCTCGCCTTCCTTGGATAGCGGTGAGCCCTTGCCATCATCAGTGCTAGACTACTTGTCACCATCAGTTGACCTGCCAGGTGGCTTTGGAGGCCTCCAGGTTTTAGGACCTACTGCTGACTTTTATTACTGAAATATCTGAGAAAAGAATGAGGCCCAAAGGTTTTCATCCATGGACCACTCAGGGCTCATCATGCAACATAATGAAATGCTTACTCCTCCTTTCACCATTGGTGGACAAAGGAGGGTGAGGCTCCAAATCTGGTCCCTTTCAGTGATTGGATTTGAAGGATTTCTTACCCTGGAACACTGTCACATGTGCAAGGACCTACTCTTTCTAACCTTATTGAACCATCTAAAAAAACTGTTAGTATAGATACCTGACATCTTCTCACCCAACCCCTCGGAAGTTGGTCAACCAATCAACAAGAATTTATAAAGTACTTACTGTCTTCCAGGTGCCATGTTAAATGCTAAAATATGGCTTTAGTTGGGCCACTGGGCACTTGCTCACCATGGATTTTCAACCTAGACTCCCAAATTGATTTTTCTGATGCTTCCATCCACTATTTTCTGCTGTTTGGAGAGTAGTAAGGTGATGTTATCCTCCATTATTACAGAAATTTTTCATATAAACTTATGCTTCCCCTGCCCTGTGAAGAGAAAAATTCTACTTCCTCCTCCCCATTGTGTCTTTGGTTTAACAGGACCCTCATCCCCATGAGATGACATCTCCCTCATCTCCTTCCAGCTCACTGCTGCCACTTCTGAATCTCTATTTTTGCCTTTGTCCTCCCCTCCCATTGTACCACACCAAGCACTGTTCTATTCAAAATGAATTTTTCTTCTATCCTAGATTCATTCCTTTCACTCTTTTCATTTTGAGCTCACAGAAACATGGTTCCCCCTCAGAAAGAAAATGGCATCTAAGAAAACTTGGTATTCCTTCTCTTGGGTCTTCTAATGCATTGAAGCAGAGGCCTGTGTAAACATACCCCTTGCTAGTCACTGACACCTTCCAGGCGGAACCTTTGCCATTATTACTCAGCAACCTCTGTTCTTTGGAGATTCACTCTATCTGTATCACGTGGTTATGGTCATGATACATAGGCATTTACTCAATATCAGGTCACTTTCTGTCCTTTCTCCAGGAGTTTAGTATCTAGTTCAGAGTCTTCTTTTCTGCCCCAATACACATGTGGAGGTGCCTTCTAACACACTGACTTCCCTATGTATCAACCCCCTCAATTCCCACCACTTTGGTGGTGTAGCACCACCAAAGTTATGGTCATCTCTTAGATCTTACCTTTACCATTAACTCTACAACCTCATTGATGCTGAACTCTGAAATCTCTCTGTTTCTGTGTCTCTCTCTTCTCTTGTCTTTTCTCTCTCTTCCCTTGTTCTCTCTCTCTCTCTCTCTCTCTCTCTCTCTCTCTCTCTCTCTCTCTCTCTCTCTTTATCTTGACCCCCTGTCTTTCCATCTCTCCTTCTAAACAAGACTTGGCAAATAATTGGATCATTTCCTTAAACTCTTATTTGTACTTGCTACCAACTGAATCTCTCTATCCTTCACTGTCCTCCCAGTCATTGTCTATAAATATCAGCTTTTTAAGTATAGAACAGGAGAAAAAAAGAAGAGGCAGCAATTCCTTCTGTCCTTCATGATTTAACATCTCTGCTGAATGACTTGTCTAATCTGTCGCTTTCCCAGCTTAATATTCTTTTCTATTCACTATCTCCTCTGGGAAGGGAAGGCTACTACTACACATAAGCTCCTTTATACCTTTCCAAATCATTAGCTTTTAAAGATCCTCAGAAAAGGAAAGTAATTTCATACTTGTAGGTGGCTATATTTTTACTAACTAAGGTGGTGACTTAAGTAGGGCTTCCAATAAAAATGGTGGTTTGTACTATGTAATTGTGTATGTATGTACATGTTTATTCTCTCTTTTCATTTCATGGGCTAATTTCAGAGAAATCAAAGTGAGACAAATGGCTCAGAATTTGTACAGAAGATGCAATAGTAGATTAACAGTGATTTTCCTCAAAAAGAATTCAAAATTAAGAGACTCAATCTATTGAAAAACAAATTTTCTTATGTTAGGTTCTTGCATTGTGGATGGGCTTTGTAGTAACTTCTGTGGAGGAGCAACACATAAACATAGTTACTAGATTAAGTCATTTCTATTCAAGATGTCAAAACATGTATATTTAATGAATGAATAATGAATTTACAGCCCACTCATCTCAGCTAGCTACCTCCCCCCAAATCAATGAATGTTAAAAAGACTAGTCTCTGGGAGGAGAAGAAAAAAGATTAACTACCTTGGTAAAAATAAGGAGCTGTGCAAATACTGTATCAAATTATCTTTATTAGTCTTTGCAGCATGTGCATGCTGGCTCTCTGTTCCAAAACCAGGGTGATTACAACTTCCCTCACAGTTCTTGGGTACCTGGAATGGATGGTAGAGTGTTTCTTCTCTTCCTAACAGGCCTAGCTGATATGTTTCTCCACACCTACACTCCCATTGTTAGGGCCAGTGACTAGTTCCCCAGTTCTATGTAACAACTCTGAGGGGCTTTGACAAAGGGAAGTTTACTTCAAAGATATTGCAAGAATAAACACCAATTTCCCCAAACACCCCTAGGATAGCTCTTCCACAGTAGGGGAATAGAGTCAAACTTTGCTCAGTTGCTAACATCACATTGGTCTCATCATGCTCATGTCCCAAGGTGGCCTGAAGAGGTCTCAGAGGATACTCTGAAAGATTACTAGTTGCTAGGCCATTCACACTGAATTGGTTACAACTCTGGACCTGAATTCTGACATCCTGTTTCCTGTATCTCTCTTTATAGTTAAAACCCTCTTCACCTAGAATAGAAAAGAATGAATGAAAAGATCAATCAGGGCTGTTTTCTCAGGGTCCATATAGCATCAGAGGAGGAAGATGGCCCTGAGGCCTTTCCGGTACAGTATAGTTTCTCATGTAGGGACTGGAGATACCACACTCCCCCAGACTCAAATTCAGTAAAAGAGTTGCCAAAGTTCACTCAGACTCTGACAGTTCTGGCTTTGCAGCCAATGGAAAAAGACTCCCTCCAGCCATATAGTCAACCAACTAAAACCAGTTACCATGTACATGTTTCTCAATCTTTCCAAGGCACCCCCTTTGCCCATCATCACAATTCTCCTGAAATCCATCTCCCTACATCTCTGCCCCCAAGGAGCTTACATTTTAACAAGAGGAGCAACATGTAAATAACCAAAATACATACATACATATACATATGTATGTGTATAGATACGGATATCTATACACATATACATATATTCACATATGTGTATGTATGACGCATATATGTATATATTCATCCAGCGTATTTGGAAGGTCATCTCAGAAGGAAGGCACAAATTGATGAAACACTGGAAACAATTTCTTGCAAAAAGTGACATTTGAATTGAGTCTCAGAGAAAGCCAAGGATTCTATGAGATAAAGGTGGGGAAGTAAAACTTCCCAGATATAGGGAATATATCTTTGCCAGTGCAAAAGGACTGAGACAGAAGATGGATTACTGTGTGTGAGGAACAGTTAGGTTGCAGAGAGTTTAGACTAGAGGGGGAGGAAGCACAAATATACATGGCTTTCTCAAGGAATTTAATTATGAAGAGAAGAAATAAGATGATAACAAAAATGGCAGGATCAAATGAGGGCTTTTGCTTTTGTTTTGTTTTACTTTAAGATGAGGGAAATATGGTCATGTTTCTAGCTAGCAGTGAAAGGGTAGTTAGGGAGAGATTGCATTGGATTTTTAAAAGTTGGGCTCAGGAATTCAACAGACTAGAAGGAGAAAAGATTACTTGCAAAGATATTCTAGGTATTGGAGACAGTGTAAACAGAAGTATTGAGGGAGAAATCTGTGGGAATATATACAGAATTACAGTATTCCTAGAGGGTACTGATATAAAATAAGACCAGAGAGATGGAGTGGTACCCAATGATGCAAGGTTAATGAGTTTGAACTCTGCTTAGTAGACAATAGTGAGACATTTAGAAGACTGTGGGAGGTGATATGGGACTGAAAATAATGAGAGAAATTAGGGTAGATAGATCTGGAAATCATAAGCATAGAGGTAATAATTATACCCATGGTATCCCACCAACTGAAATAGTACAGACAGAAAAGAAAAGAGGGCCCAGGACAGAATCTTGGGGCATACCCAAGGTAGTGAGTACAAGAAAGAACTAGCAAGAGTCTGAGAGGAGGAATCAGAGGTAATTTTTCTTATACACCTTGTTTTTCCAGCATGGATGCTTAAACTAGCCACCAACATTAGCTCAGATTTCATTAAGAAGACCTTGAAGTTTTCTAGGGTTTTATCCGGTTAGTACAATATCATCTATGCTCTAAAATGGTATAGATGAAGTACCAACACTGATAGTGAATGCTTTGTCCAGAATTACAGGGAAGGAAAATCACTCTGGTTCCCTGATTCTGCAGTGTTTGATGAGAACCCTGCTTAGTTCCTGACTGGAGCCACCCTTAGCCATCTCCCCCCTCCTTCGGGTAGCAGCCATCTGCTTCAGCTGCCCCTGGTGGCCACTGCCCCAGCCTCCTCAGCCTTACTACCATCACTTCCTCCTCACCACAGTCACCTCTATGACCACCTCATCCATCTTGTGGGTGAGATAGAACTACCAGCAGTACTCAGAGGCTACCATCAACCAACATATCAGCCTATAGTTCTAGGTCTGTCTACTAGTCTAAGTTTTACTACTTCTACCAGGATGATGTGGCACTGAAGAATTTTACCAAATATTTTACACACCAATATATAAGAATAGGGAACATGCTCAGAAGCTGATGAAACTTCAAAGCCTAGGAGGTTGCAGAATGTGTTTTCTGCACACCAAGAAATCAGAAGGCAATAATTCAGAAAGTGGAGTGGATGCAATGGAATATGCCCTGCCTTGGGGCAGGGGGATGTCAATCAAGAGTTATTGGAATTGTATAAGTTGGCAGCTGTCCAAAATGACCCCCATTTATGTGATTTAATTGAAAACTAATACCTGGATGAACAAGTAAAATATATCAAAGAACTAAACAATCACATAGCCCACCTGTACAAAACAGGGGCTTGATTTTAGCATAGCAGAATATCTTTTCCATAAGCACACCCTTGTAAACAGTAACACCAAGAGATAAACCTTAATCTGGTTCCCCTCTCAACTGCGAACTGTGGTGTGACTCTTTACTGGGTTTCAGTGAATGGATATTTTGTTTCTTTGACCTTTTCATAATCTATCACCATTCACATCACAAAAAAGTGATATGGTCCAGATGGGGGGAAAACAAGTAATACTTTCACTGGACTCTGTGAAAGACATCTTCCATGTCACTGGTGAAGACATTAGATGGACCTTATGATTGGATTATATTTCCTTGTTTTATATCGCAGAGACACAAGTTTTAGAGCTAAGAGTGTTGTGTCCCACTGTAATGTTAATGGAATTTAAGCTCTTCCCCACCCATTAATAGGCCTGAGCTTGCTTGTTGGAAGGCTTTTACATCTTTTGTTAATTTCTAATGAGGCACTGAGTCATAAGGGTTAGCATTTTGCTTTGGGGCTCACTCACTGGAAGAGTGTTCTTGTGATTTGACCAGATGAAGACTCTGGGTAGCTGTTAAGAAGCCCCTCAGTTTTGAAATACCCAGATGTTGGTGCTTCTCTCTCTGGTAACTGTATGTATTGCCTTGGTCAGACAGTTGGATGTGTCTGTAGATCTGTGCTAATTTCTCAGACAGCAGCCCAGTCTATTGGTGTTTATTTCTCTGCTTGTATTTTCTCTTTTTTCTTTGTTTGGATTTTCTCTGAAGTTCAAGGTGATTTTTCACCTGAACTAATGAATGTAATTTAAAAAATGTTGCTGATCCCTTGAATATTTCCCAGTAAAAGAACCCATGCTAATAGCCTTCCTGGGTATGCCAATGTGGTTGCTGCTTGACCCACTTAAGGCAAAGTTGACATAGGCCATGATTAGGCAAATACCTATTTGGAACTAAAGGCAATCTGCAGGTGGGGTAAAGGAAATAAAGTCCAAATTGGAAGACCAATTTTAAACTTAAAAGTCAGACTGAGTTATTACCAGTCATTTTTGAAGCAACAAGATCTATGATTAAAACAATGAAATCTTATGCCAATAAAGATCTTATCTGTTGTAGAAAACCATCTATAAAAATTCCCATTTTTCCTTCTGATTATCTCACCTACGATAGAGTAATGAGTTAGGCCTGACTCAGGCCAATTTTTGCATAGTTTGTTTAGTAGAGGAATAAAATGAGACACTCATAGGTCTTTCAATAGGTAACAAAAGGAGATTTACTTAGCCATATGCAATGGTAATAGAATCTGAAGATCCCCTTGTATTGGCAAGCTAAGAGGTACTTAGCACTTGGTTTCAGGTTAAGTGTTAAGACCCAGAGCTTGTGAATCCTACAGTGAGACAGACTTGTTGATGAGACAGGAGGGGGCTGAACAGGGAGGAGGTGGTACTGGGTATAGGGAAAAGCCCAAGTTGAGAGAGGCCAGAACTTCTGGGAGCAGCATCATGGAGGCAGAGCAGCTACTGTTGGAGAGGGAGGGAGAGAGAAAAAGAGAGGGGGGGGGGAGAGAGAGAGAGAGAGAGAGAGAGAGAGAGAGAGAGAGAGAGAGAGAGAAAGAGAGAGAGAGAGAGAGAGAGAGAGAGAGAGAGAGAGAGAGAGAGAGAGAGAGCTGGGAACAAGGATGGAGAGGGAGAGAGAACTGCCAGGAGCCAAAATTGTTGAGAGAGAAAGAACTGCCAGCCAGAGCTGCCCAGGACTTCTGAGGCCCAGCTAGAGCTGCTGAGAACTGAGGAAGCATTACTGTTGTGCCGGTACTTTATCTGTCTGCTTTGATGCTCCTTTGTCAGATTAATTTGTTGATAGAGGATTCAGACCTTGTTGCTGGGTCTACATTGATTTCACAGGCAGAAAGTAAATTGATGAGGATGCCGGCAATATGGATGAATGTTATTGTGGCTTGGTTAAGTTTTGTCTTCCCAGGAACAGAAACTGTGGGAAGTGGAACCATGTAAGCTGAGACCCTGCCTTGAGTCAAGATGAAAAGACCTCTCCTTGGGTACTTGATGCCAACTAATGATATTGTAACCTAGTTGTGACCTAGGGGTGGATGGCCTTTGTGCTTTCCATTGCCCCTTGAGAGGATTCTTGGTGGTGACTGATGGTACTGTAATTTAGTTGTGACCTAGGGAAGGAAAACTTTTGACTTTTGTACTTTTTGATTGACTAAGGACCTTTCTCCTCAGTGGAGGCCCCAATAGGGGAGGGGAAGACAAAATCTTTCCCTGTAAGAAGCCTCTAAAAACTACCCCCCACTTTTTTTCTTTTTGGAGGGCAATTGGGGTTGAGTGACTTGCCCAAAACCACACAGCCAGTGTGTCAAGTGTCTGAGGCTGGATTTGAACTCAGGGCCTCCTGACTCCAGGGCTGGTGTTCTATTCACTGCACCACCTGGCCATCCCACAACTACCCCTTTTCTGTGGATGCTGTGTAGACACTTTCACCTTCCTCTTATTGCCAGGAAACAAGCCACCTCCCAGTAATGCCACCCTTTGGTCCTTAGCAAGTGTTGTACTGGCAGCAACGTGGAGGGGTCAATCAGTTCTAGATTACAGTAAATGATGGGCTTCAGATGGCATGCCTGATCTATTGGTGGTAGTTGAGCAGGGGTGTTAGTGGAAATTGTGCTACCTTTCTTCAGGAGGACTGGTTCCCAATGTGAGGGCTACAAGGGTATGAGTTCATGGATTCTTTGAAGTATCAAAATGAATAACTCACATTTATGTAATGCTTTAGAGTTGCTTGGTACACACATTTTCTCACTTGATTTTGATGGTAACCCTGTGAGGTAGGTACAATAAGTACTGTGCAAAGCCATCATGAGCAGCTCTCCTGAGGAAAGCTGCTGTGAATAACTTTAAGGATTTAATCACATAGTATAGTGACCTCTCTATTCAGAACTAAACGTTGTTCAATAAGGTAAAGCATAACATTTCTAAGAATCCCTACACAGCATATATTATTGCATCCCCAAAGTCAGTGGGTCCCAGGATAGGGTCTTCCTACAATACTATATCCTTAAGTGGTAGCAGAAAGTACAAACACCATCCAGCCCTAGGACACAGTAAGTTACAATGTCATCAGTCAGCACTGAGTGACCAAGTAAAGTCTTCTTTCATCTTAACTCAAGGCTGACTCCCAAACCTGATGGCTCTTCTCCCAGCTCTTACATGGATTCACATACAAGAAGCTCTCAGCTCCAGTTCTATATCTCAGTTCACAGGGACTATTCCACTCCAAGCCCTTTGCAATTTCTGTTTCTAGAAAGACAAAACTTAACAGAGCTACAACAATTTGCCAGCACTATCATCTCAATTCACTTTCTGTCTGACAAAGTAACACAAACCAACAAACAAAGATTCTGTCTGAGAAATCAAACACAAATCAATAGTAAAGTTCCAGGAGTTCTATAAACAGCAGTAAAGTCTTCTTTCAGGACTTCTTTATCAGCAGTAAAACCCTCTTTCAGGGCTTCTAGTAAAGCTCTCTTTTAACAGACAGAATACTTTATTCTGACAAGGTAACATCAACACAGACAGAACAGACAGACAGTCCCAGACATCACAAACATTCTCCTTCTCAGTTCTGCTTGATCCCAGCTTTGATCTGCTCTGCTCTTTCCTATTCCCCCCTTCCTCTTCTGCTCTTTTAGCAAGCTCCTTCCACAGTGGGCTCCATGTGATGATGTTAGGCCTATTAAGGGCAAGGAAGGTCTCCAAACTCCCCAAAGCCTATTAAGGGCAACACAATGTATACTGTTTCCAACAAAGACTTGACACAATCAAAGGCAAGACTCAAAGGCACTTGAACAGCTGAAACAAGCAGCAAAGTACTACTTTGCTTGCCATTACATACTGTCATTCTCATTTTGTGAATAAGAAAAACTAAATCTCAGAGAGATGAAGTGCCTTGCCCAAACTCATATAACTAACAAATAAAATCAGCTCAATTAACAAATATTTATGAAGTGCCTATTGTGAGTTCCAGGGATGAGGAACATACAGTCTCTAGTTCATGTGTGTGGCCTCCTTGAGTTCAGTCTTCTGGCTGAGTCCAAGTTTCATGGAATAAATCCTTATATTAAAGGGATTTGTTCTGTGAAGTTTGGATTCAGTCAAAGGGCCACACTTGAGGACCTAGAGGGCCACATGTCATACAGGTCACCCCTGTATGGCTAGGAATAAAGACAAAAATAAAACAATCTTTTCCCTCAAGGAGGCTTGCATTGTACTGGAGTGAAATGAAATGAGTAAATATGGAATGTGTGTGTATGTTTGTGTGTGTGGGTGTATGTGTGTTTCTGTCCCTTTAAGGTACTATCTTTTCATGGGGAGAAGTTTATTTACTGAGTTAAATCTATTTTGTCCAGAGTTCTAAAAGAAACAATTATTGTATTTCAGAGTTCTGAGGTGGTTGTTGCATTTTGAATATGACAAATAGTATTATACTAGAGAACTGTATACCAGACTTGTTCTGCTATTATGGAACAAATGTGTTTTCTCTGATTATAGACAAAAGATGAGAATTTGGTTACTAGCCTTAACCTAAGGTGGATCATTCATGGAGAGAACCCAAAGTCTGAATCCAGAAAGATAAAAGGTGGGAGAGATGAAAGGATAGATTTCAGACCTGCATCAGATAGATTTGAAGCTGGAAGTGATAGATGTTACAGCTGTAATTAAGGAATTAATCTAGTTGAGCAGAGGAACCTCTTGGAAGCAGAGAATCAGAGAAGTCTTCCAGGATGAACTGATTCAGCTGAGATACTATGCATAGAAAAGTGTGAGTTATGCACAGCATTGATTGGCTTAGCAGTGAAGAATCTATTCAGCACTGAAGACGTTCATCGAGAAACTTTTATGGACACTAGTTGAGACAGAAAGAGAACAAGCAAGCTTACAGTTCCAGAGTTGTTAGTTATTGTGGATACATGGATTTTTCTTGTGTACCTCTAGGGCAGGTTTCTGTCAGTATGTGCCCACTTTCTTTCAAATATACTCATAGCATTGATTGGAGAATGTGACCCAAATTTATTGTGAACTGTGTTAATTATTTCTGCATTTGCTTTAACATATGAATGCTGTTGATGTTTTTATTATTTCTTTTGCCTTGTTAGGTAGTTATAATTAAGATCTCAAAGTGTCATTGTTTTGTGAGTAGCTGGATTTGTGTAAATGGAAATTCATTAGTTAGGGCTTGATGGTTGAGGGGAATAGGAATATGTTTCTCCACAACTCCTAGGATTCAAGAAAATTTGAGTAGAATTAAATAGTTGTGGTTCTTTTCTGAAAACCTAGGCCTGCCAGTGTGAGAGTATGAGAGCAGAGATTGGAATAACTTAGCCAGACCAGAAAAGTGAGTGTCTGTGAAAGGTGTGGGATATAACATGGATAACCATCCCATGCACATGTTAGATGTGACAAGTAAACACAGTGTAATATCCAAGCCAAGAGAAAGAGCACAAACAATTAGGGGAATCAGTATAGGAAGCAGCACTTCAGCTGAGCTTCAAAGGAAGTCAGGGTTTTAGGAGGCACAATGGAGAAAGAAGGGCACTCTAGCCATAGGAGTAACCTATCCAAAGGTAGGAATCAAGCTACTTTGGTGAAGAAGTATTTTGTGAAATTAATCTAGAAAAACATAAGAGTAAGATTGTGAAGTGCTTTAAATGCCAGAGGATTTTATATTTTATCCTAGAGGAAATAATGAGTTAGGAGAGTAATGGGGCCAGATCTGTCCTTTAGGAACAATTAGAAAGATGTATGGGGATTGAGAGGAGGGAGGCATTGAGGAAAGAATAAAAATAGGTTATTAAGTAGACTACAATAGAGGCAAAGAGGGCCTAAATGAGCATGACAGCCATGAGAATGGAAGAAGGGGACAATTGTGAGAAGTGTGGTAGAGATTGAATTCATAGGATTTAAGTTGATTAAGCCAAGACTACAACCCAAAGCTTATTCCTCCAAGTGCAGAGCATCCCCCACTACACCATGAAGTAGTAGATTATGCTCTATTAAAATAGTTTAGATGTCAGAATGAGATAAAAGGCAAAAAGCAGCTGACATTCTCACCCACCAGGTATCCCATAACGGGACTCCTAGTAGCATCTCTGTCCTTGTTTCTTTTTTTTCCCCTCTCTGTCCTTTTCACTATCATATTTGTTTTCTTCTCCCTAACCCATTTGGCCTGTCTCCTATTCTAAGAACAGCTTGCCATTTCTCATCTTCTGTTCATTTTTCCCACCCACCTTTAAATCTCTGTTGACAACATGTATCTTCCACACAGACTTCTGTGCCTATTTCATCATTCCCATGAAGGTTCAAGTTAATCCTTTTCTCAAGATATACTCTTCTAATGTATGTGACAGAGTAGGAGCTCACATGGGACAGCATTTTGAATCTATTTTTTGACAATTTGAGATCACTGAAGCACAGTCCTACTCAGAAGAGTGAGATAGCTTAAATGATTATATTCCTATCAATAAACCCTTTAAAAAAGTTCTTACCCTATGTATCTAAAAGGCCTCTCCCTCATCAAATTTTCCTATAGCATTTTATCTTGCTTGTACCTGTAATAGCAAGCACTCTAGCACACCCAGTATGTCTTGCTAGCACAGGTTCTTTGATCTACTTTTAAAGGAAAGACTGCTCAAAAAGGGGTTAACAATCCTACTTCTAATTACATTCACTAGGTCAGGGGAAAGGTCAGCACCCTGAACTTGGAGAAAATACAGAGAAAACATAAGCAGCAAAAATATAAGCAGAGGGACAGTTGGTGGCACAGTGAATAGAGCACTGGCCCTGGAGTCAGGAGGACCTGAGTTCAAATCCAGCTTCAGACAGTTAACGTTTACTAGCCATGTGACCTTGGGCAAGTCACTTAACCCAAATTGCTCCTCCAAAAAAAAAAGAAAAGAAAATACAAGCAGAGAAATTAGCACAAAGACCAACAGAAAGGGTTCCAGCTGTCTGAATATAGCAATATCCCTGTACACTTTACATACATCACTGGATTGAGGAAACACACACATCTTGTAGTCAGGTGGCTCTGAATATATGGCTATTCAGAGTCTTGACCAGGAAATCAAAAGATCCTTCTCATGACCAAGCCCCCAAAGCAAAATGCCTATCTCCCAGAATATATAACAAAAATTCAGCTACTGATTGACTCAGAACCAGTAGGCATGAAACCTACATGACTCAGCACAGTCGTGAATCATCAGGGTTCAAAGGAAATCAATCCTTCAGATGTTCACAATTTAGCTTGAGTCTGGGAAACTGAACTCCAACAACAAGAGGGGAAGAAAATCCCACCTTGCTTATGCTCATGTCACCTTTTAACCCTTTTGGTTTACTTTGCATTATATAATCTCTGTGTGCATCACGTATTCCCTCTACTAATGATTTATATTTCTATATATTATTGACTGTAACGTTCTTTCCTTATAACAACCCTGAAAGGTACACAGTAAACATGTTATTATTTCTGTTTCCCAGATGAGGAAACTGAGACTTAGAGGTGTAAAATAATGTGCTCATGACCATTCTGCTGGAAGGTCTTTAGGGGTAGGATTTTACCACAAAACTTCAGAGTCCAAGTCCAGTGTTTTACTCACTACATCACACTGGCAACTCTATTAGGTTGTGATGATGCTGTTGTTCCGTTGTTTTCAAATGTGTCCAACCCTTTGTAACCCCATTTGGGGTTTTCTTGGCAGACATACTGAGTGGTTTGGCATTTTTTCAACTACTTTTTAGATGAAGAAATTGAAACTAACAGAGTTAAGTGAGTTGCCCAGGTTCACTCAACTAGTAAGTGTCTAAGGCTGGATTCGAACTCAGGTTTTCCCAACTCCAGGCCCAGGACTCTATCTGCTGTGCCCCCTAGCTGCTCCTGTTATATAGGTTGTTTTTTTTTTTAATGTCCTAAATTAAGAGTCAGGAGACCTGAAGTGAAATGCTGATGTTTAATATTTACTAGTTTTATGATGCTGAGCATGCTACTTTACTTTTCAGAGCCTCAGTTTCCTAACCAAAAGATAGGAACAATAAAACTTGCACTACCTACCTCATATTGTTGTAAAGAAAGAATTTTTTTAAAACTTGGAAATATAATACCCTTTGACCCAGTAATACCAATACTAAGTCTGTAACCTAAAGAGATTGAAGAAAAGCAGAAAGGATCCATTTGTAAAATTTTTTATGGCAGCTCTTTTTATGATGGCCAAAAATTGGAAATTGAGGGGGTGCCTATCAATTGGGGAATGTCTGAACAAGTTGTGGTGCATGATTGTGATGGAATACTGTTGTGCTATGGGAAATGATAAGAGGAATGGTTTCAGAAAAAATATACCAAGACCAATATCAACTGATGCAGAGTAAGGTGAACAGAACCAGGAGAATATTTGTACATTGTGATAGCAATATTATAAGGATGATCAACTGTGAAAGACTTGGCTACTCTAATCAAGACAATAATCCAAGACAATTCCAAAGGATACATGATGAAAAATGTTATCCATCTCCAGAGAGAGAACTGATGAACTCTGGATGCAGAATGAAACATACTTTTAAAAAAACTTTATTTTTTGTTTTATTTTGTTTGTATTTTCTTTTGCAACATGACTAATATGCTTTGCATGACTTCACATGTACAATCTCTATCAAATTGCATGCCATCTCAAGGAGCAGGGAGGATGAGGAGAGAAGAAAAGAATTTGGAACTCAATTAAAAAAAAAGATTGTTGAGAAAAATTTATATATAATTGGGAAATATTTAACTAAATAAAAATAATTTTTAAAACATAGCTTACATAAACAAAAACTTCGTTAAAATTCTAAATATTATTATGAGCTCCATGAGGGCAGGGACTACATCTTTTTACATCTCTGTATCCCTAACACACATCATAGAAATTTGTACTTAGTAGATCTTTAATAAATATCTGTTGAATTGCTGTAAAAAAGAAAGAAATCATTCAAGAGAATCCTTACTTTAGCAAAAGAAGCAACAATAAGTTTTGTTAGGGCCTAATTACTAAGGCCTGGGCCCTGGATTTGGCGTGAGGGAGTGCAGGGCCTTGAAGGCTCGAGATGCCTGGAGGTGCTTTCTGCAAATTAGCAGATTAATTTTAGCTGTGCATTGAGAGTGCTTCATCCAATGGGAATGGCCTCCTCCCCCACCAGCCAGAGGTATATATATAGAGCAAACTCCCAGAAGAGGGGAAGGAAGGAACTTGGGTATTCAGATAGTAGAGGAGTCATGTAGTAGCCATTAAATAAACCTGTTGAGCCTGATCCTGAGTCCTGGCGTTCTGTTGTGAATTTTCCCCGTAGCTGGATCTACAGGGCTGGAGACGTCCGAAGATCTGGTTATAGGTAAGGTCAGCCTGTTGGGATTGCAGCCCGAGAGGAACCCCAACAAAGTTTGAAAAAATTAAGGATCTCTACAAAATTATTGTTCTTGGATTACAACTGAGTCCTTCTCCCCTCTGCCTACTTTGCCTTTTGCAAAATAACTGTGACAATTCAGTGGGCTGTTCTGGAGTTTTGTTGGACCAACCTCATTTTATGAGTTTGGTTATTGCTTCCCCTGGCAGAATTACTTGGCTTTTGGTCTTGGTTCAGGGAAATTTTTACCTCATTACCTTGAACAGGAAATTTACTGAAAAGGAACCTATTTAGTTTTCTGTGAAGCAGATTCTATTTTTTAAAAGCATATTCTATTTTGAGGATGGCCTTTTTTATTTAAGGTTCTGAGACCTAATACATCTTCCTTCAGTGGGAGCAGAAGAGCAACCTCTATTCTCCCCACTACAATTCTTGGAACTGGAACTAGGGAAAGAAGATTCCACTCCTTGAATTCTTTGCAGTGCCTTCCAGCAAAGTTGTAACACAGCTACTGTCTAATGAAGGAGGAAACTACAAAGCTACCATTCTCTCAGGGTTGATCTTTCCATAACAAAGAGTTTTTTTCCTTTTTTTTTTTTAAGCGATGAGGAAAAAATCTGACAGGTCTCACAAAAAAAATGGCAGACATAAATCACTACATGGCAAGATTTATATGATCTTTTTAAATGTTCCTCATCACAAGTGCTATGCCAATGCTATTTGAAATCTATTGAAACAGCTTGACATGAGAACAACACTTACACGACAGATATCACAGTAGACCATGTATATACTTAGCGCTAACTTCCCATATGAGTTTCAAAGGCTACAAAGAGGAAAAATTTAACCATATGAACATACATTTTATATCTGTGCATATCACAGATATAACATACACACATATGTGCACACTGTACTAAAAGACAGTTGAAATGTGCTTATTCTCACAATATACAGAGTAGCCTGCTAATAAAAACAATACCTATGTTATATATATACAATCATCTGCAACAAATGTTTATTAAAATTATCAAAGCATATGAACATGCAGTTTTCAGATGAAGAAATTCAAACTGTCTACAATCATATGAAGAAATGCTCTAAATTACTGTTGATTAGAGAAATGCAAACTACAACATCTCTGAGGTATCATTTCAGACCTGTCAGATTGGCTAATATGACAAAACAGGAAAATAATAAATGTTGGAGAAGATGTGGGAAAATTGGAACACTAATGCATCATTGGTGGACTTGTGAACTGATCCAGCCACTCTGGAGAGCAATTTGGAACTATGCACAAAGGGCTATAAAATTGTGCATACCCTTTGGGAAAAGGACCCACATGTACAAAACTATTTAGAGCAGCTCTTTTTGTGGTGACAAAGAATGGAAATTGAGGGAATGCCCATCAATGGAGGAATGACTGAACAAGTTGTGGTATAGGAATGTAATGGAATACTATTGTTCTATAAGCAATGATGAGCAGGATGATTTCAGAAAAACCTGCAAAGACTTATATGAACTACTGCTGAGTGAAGTGAGCAGAACCAGTACATTGTACACAGTAACAGCAACATCGTGTGATGACCAACTTTGTTAGACTTAGCTCTTCTCTGAAATACAATGATCTAAGACAATTCCAAAAGACTCATGATGGAAAATGTTATCCACAACCAGAAAAAGATTGAAGCAGACTACTTTCTTTTTTGTTTTCTCGTGGTTTTTTCCTTTTGTTCTGATTATTCTTTCACAACATGACTAATATGGAAATATGTGGAATATAATTGTATACATATAGCCTATATCAGATTGCAGGCCATCATGGCGGGGGAGGGAAAGTGGGGGAAAATTTAGGACTCAAAATCTTATAAAAATGAATGTTGAAAACTAAAATAAGTTTAAAAGTAGTAGTCAAAAAATCCAAAATATTTATCAAGGACATTGTATGTCTTTGTAACAATTAGTAACAATACCGTCTGATCTTTCAACTCACCAACTTACGCTATAGCCTACCCTCTACAGTGGCTCCTCCAAACCTTTTCATCCCTTCTCAAGCCTTCCATGGCTTCCTCTTCCCTTCACCTCTCATCTAAGAACTTTACCTTATGTTTTACAGGAAAAAAAATTGAAGTCATGTCCCATGAGCTTCCTCTTTTCCCTTCTTCCTCATCTCATATCCCTTACTTGGCTTCTGGATTATCTCCCCTTATCTAACATGATGAGGTGGCCTTATTCCTCACCAAGGCTAATCTCTCTACATGCTTAAGAGATCCCATTCCATTTAGTCTCCTCTAAGAGACTGTCCCCTCTGTTATTCCCATTCTTTAACTTATTTTCCATCTCTCCATATATTGGCTCATTCCCTACTGCTTCAAAATGTGGCCATATTTCCTCTATCTTTTTTTTTTCTTTTTGGAGGGCAATTGGGGTTAAGTAACTTGCCCAAGGTCACATGGCTAGATTTTTGTTTGTGTAAAGTGTCTGAGGCTGGATCTGAACTCAGGTCCTTCTGACTCCAGGGCTGGCGTTCTACTCACTACGGCACCTAGCTGCCCCAATATTTCCTCTATCTTAAAAAAAAAAAAAGAAAAGAAAACAAAGCCCTTATTTGACCCTTCCATTTTTAACTACTGTCCTATATCTCTTCTGAGATTTGTAGTTAAATTCCCTGAAAATGTTGTCTACCACAGATGCCTACACTTTTTCTTCCCTCATTCTCTTAACTCTTACAACCTGACTCCTAACTTTATCATTCCACTAAAACTGCTCTCTCTAAAGTTACAAGTGATCTCTTAGTTTCTCTATTCAGTGGCCTTTTCTCAATCCTCATTATCCTTCACCTGTCACCTTTAACACTGTTGATCACTCTTTCCTACTTAATCCTTTCTTCTCTCTAGATTTTTAGGACACTACTTTTTCCTGGTTCTCCAACTATCTGTCTAACCATTCCTCAGTCTCCTTCGATGGGTCCTCCTCCAACTCGTGCCCTCTAACAGGGCAACGGGGCTTTATCCTCTTCTTCTTCCATACTACTTCACTTGGTGATCTCATCAGCTTCCATTAATTTAATTATTATCTCTTTGCTTAGGATTCTTACATCTACCTATTCCTCCCCAAATCTCTCTGTTGATCGCCAATCTCAAATCTCCAGCTGCCTTTCAGACTTCTCAAACTGTATATCAGTAGACATCTTAAATTTGTCATGTCCAAAATAGAATTCATTATCTTTCTCCCTAAACCCTTCTTCCTCCTGTCTTCCCTATTATGGTAGAGGGAAATCTCATTCTCCCAGTCCCTCAGGCTCACAACCTAGGCCTCATTCTTGACTCCTCACTATCTCTTTCCCTCTCCCGTCTGTCTAATCTGTTGCTAAGACCTGCTGATTTCACCTCTGCAACATCTCTCAAAGATGTTCCCTTCTCTCCTTTGACATTGCCATCTCTCCAGTATAGGTCCCTATTACCTCACACCTGCACTATTCAATAGCCTCCCCAAGTCTCTCCCCAGCCCAATCCATCCTCCATCCAGCCACCAAAAATGATTTTCCTAAAGTTTAGGTCCAACCATGTCATCACCTCCCACCCAATCAACTCCAATGGCTCCCTGTCTCCTCCAGGATCAAATTTAAAATTCTCTGTTTGGTGTTCAAAGCCCTTTATAACCTAACCTCCTCCTACCATTCCAGTCTTCCTACAACTCACTCCCCGACACATTCCCTTTGATCCAGTGAAGCTGGCCTGTTGGATGTTCCAAGAACAAGACATTCCATCATTGAGTTTTGGATGTTTTCTCTGTCTGTTACCATGACTCTCACTTCTCATATTTGCCTACTGAATTTCCTGGCTTCCTTTAAGTCCCAACTAAAATCCCGTCTTCTATAGGAAGCCTTTTCCTTAATTCTAGTGCCTTGCCTTTCTAATTTCACATTCATCCTATATATAACTATTTTGTACATGTTTGTTTGTTTCTCTATTAGGCTGTGAGCTCCATGAGAACAGGGACTATCTTTTTTAAAAACATTATTAATTAATTAACTTTTTAGTTTTTAATATCCACTTCCATAAGATTTAAAATGTTCTCCCCCTCCTTCCTCACTCCTTCCCCAAGATAGCATGTCATCTGATATGGGCTCTGCACATACCTTCCTATTAAGCATATTTTCACATTAGTCATGTTGCATAGAAGAATTATAATGAATAGAATTAATTATAGAATAGAAACCACAGGAAAGAAAGCTAAACTAAACTAAAAAAGAAAATAGTTTGCTCTGCATTCCAACTCCATAGCTCTTTCTCTGAATGTGGATGGCATTTGCCATCACAAGTCCTTTGGGATTTTGGGATTGTTTTAGGTCCTTGCGTTGCTGAGAAGGGCTAAAGGGAACAATCTTTTTTAATCCCCAGAATTTAACATAGTGCTTGGCACTCTGCAGGTGTTTAATCCATATTTATTGACTGACTGACAGTAAGGTATGAGTCTAGACCTAGAACTGAGTCATAATAATAGAAGCAGTACCAAGGATGGAGCCCTGGGCTTAAGAGTTTGGAAGACCTGAGTTCAGATCAGATTCTACCTCTAATACTCACTACCTATGTCACCTTAGACACACCTTAAATTCCTTGATCCTCAGTTTGCTTATCTGTAGAGTACGGTGGCTAGACTGTCTGGCTTCTAAGGGCCTTTGTAGTTCTAGTTCTATGGCCTATGATCCAGTTAGGTATAGATGGGGTGCAATCCGTAGTCCTAAGGAGAGTGCCCTGTGCCAACTAAATCTCAACTCTGGGATGATAAGAAGAAATCTTCAGAAATATTTAAACCAGGGGAACTTAGGGAATTATAAGAGATGTCATCTTTTCAATTTAGAAACTGAAATTAAAATTCACTGTTAAAGAGATCCAGTCAAGCAAAGTTGGCTCTCTCTATAAAAGTAGGAGGTGATATGTGCAGTATAGTTTCAGGGAGAGAGAGAAGGCTGGCATGCCCTCAGACCTCTCCATTTCTGGAGATCTCTGACAGGCCATCTCTCTCTCTCTCTCTCTCTCTCTCTCTCTCTCTCTCTCTCTCTCTCTCATTCACACACACACACACACACACACACACACACACACACACACACACAATCTACTCAGTCTGAAATCTCCATCATTTTAGCAATCAAGAAAGGGACCAAACCTACAATTTCAATGAAATTAGGGAACTGCCACTAACAATGCAGGCTGGCACCTTCTCTTCAAGGATTGAACTCGGGTCTTTTCACCTCCAAGGACAGTTCCCTATCCACTATGTTGCTTCTCACCTTTTCCAGAAATCAAACTAAAGTACTAAGCATGCATCTACTATATTCTTGATGTGGAACTTAAACACTTTTTTTAGAGGGGTGTCCCCCAAGGCCCTTGCTCTTCTTTGCACCTGGTACTCCATCTCAAAGCTTTTGCATTATCTGTCCACTACTTCTTATTCCTGAAATGTTCTCCCTCCCTAATTCTGCCTTTTAGAATCCTCAGGTTCCTTAAAGACAGAGCTCAATTGGAGGCCATTCCCATTCTTCCCTGTTGCTAGAACCCTCCCCTCTAAACTTATCCTAAACCATCTAACTACACTGTATACATCTTACAAATACTTATTTATTTACACATTTTCTCCCCTATTAGAATATAAACTCCTTGAGGGTAGTAACTATTTTTGCCTTTCTTTGTTTATCAAAGAGGATAAATACACTTATATTCCTCTACTTGGTTTTCATCTAAGCAATCACATAGATGACTCAGGGGCCAAAAATGTGTGGTGACCAAAAATCTTCTAACTGGCTGCAAATTGCTGAGCCAGAACTGGGTATTCAAGAACAAGCCACAGCTTCAGGGCTTTCTTTTAAATCTTCAAGGAGATAGGGCTCCATAGAACTGGCACAGAGTCAGAGTAGAGAACATAGCCAGCTTGCCTCTCTTCCACAAAGGGTCATGTTTCATGAAGCTACCTTTCCTTCAATGATTAGCACTCCCGGATGGATGTGTTGTTTTCTAGTAGTTGAGTCTTTCTGATCTAGGCTGCACTGTCTGCTTCTAGTCCATTGTCTCTGATCATATAAATACTGTGAGGGCGGGAGGGGGGGGAGAGAGAGAGAGAGAGAGAGGGAGGGGAGGGGGGGAAGGGGAGAGAGGGAGAGGAGCTCAACCAAGAGTGACTGATTTCCTCTTAGGCACTTACCTGGAATCCCCTGAAGTGGAATTCATTCATCACTAGACTGGTTTACTGGTTGACTAAGGTCACCATTGGACTGACTGCTATTTTTATACATAAGCCCAATAGGTGAGAGTGATCCTCTCAACCAGTAATTTTGCTTTCTTCCTTACCCAATCAGACAGGTACATATCTTGTAAACAGATCATAGATTGTAAAACATCTCATTTATACATTTTAAACTTCATAAAGTCTATTTATTGATTAATTTAGTTGAAATTAGAGGTGGAGCCAAATGCTTACCTTTGTACCCCAAATGCTGAGCGTAGTGCCCAGCAAAACAGTTAATAAATTCTTGTTGATTAATTGACATGAGTTGCTCTGTTTAGTCCCAGAGAGAAGAATCAGAACCAAATAGGTAAAAGTTTCAAAAAAGTTAACTTCCTTTTTTTGTTTGCTTTTTGCAAGGGGAAGCCAGGGCAGTTGGGGTCAAGAGACTTGCCCAAGGTCACACAGCTAGTAAATGTTAAGTGTCTGAGGCTGAATTAGAACGCAGGTCCTCCTGAATCCAGAGCAGGTGCTCTATTCACTGTGCCACCTAACCACCCCATTTGTTTTTTTTTTTTTAAGGAAGTACTTCCTAATGATTAGAGCATCAAAAAAATGAGAGGCTGATAGGTGCATAATGGGTTCCTACCCACTGAAGGCATTCAAGCAGAACCTAGATCATCATTTAAGAAGTATTTTGGCATAGGAATTCTTTGGGAGGTCTTAGTAGATAACTACTGAGGTAGTCTCTGCTAACTCAGATGCTGTGAGTTTACTACAATAATCTGGACAGGAAGTGATGAGGGTACTGACAATAGCGATGGGAAAGGGGTAAGCGGTACACGCTAGGTATATCTCCAAGGCAAAATTGGCAGGGCTTATTGATAAATTGGAAAGGAGGTACAAAGGAGAGGGGTGAGTCAAAGATGGTTCCTAAAGCTTATAAATGGGTGACTGAAATAGATGAGGAGGGTTTTTTTTGTTTTAAGCATATTGAGTTTGGAATGAAGAAAAAACATCTAAATGGAAATATACAATTGTGACTTGGAGAATTAAAACTCTGGAAATGTTAGGCCTACAAATCTAGGATCTTTTCTACTATTTTCCCATATAAACATGCAGACAAACATTAGAAAATAATATTTAGAATCAGAAGGGATATAATAGAGATATAATGTTATTTAGGTATCTTTTCTGTATGTGTATACACATACAATATATATGTAGGTAGCAGAGTGAACATGTATGAAGTAGGGAAACTGTCAAAGTTGTGAAAGGCTAAATGTAGCATAATAAAGGATTAGCATTTTTGTTGTTGGCAGAAATGCATAATTAAGGCAGGAGATCGATGATTGCTTAGTTTAAATCCTTACCTCTAGCTTCATTTGCAAGGCAAAGAGGATCTTTGGATATAAGACTGCCCCATTTCTACAGAATCTATACAGCTCCTATGGGGGTTTGGGGAAAATTTCCCCAAATAGATTTTAGACTGATAGTCTCATTATCATAGATTTAATAGGAGTGTAAAGGAGTTGGCTCCAGAGGAAGAATGGTCAAAAGGTTAGACTTAATTTTTATATAACCTTTATAATTTTATGTAGATTCAATTTTATTCTGTGAAGTTTGTGGTATACTGTGGACCCTTAGTAAATACCATTGATTTTATCTTGGGGAATCATGCTGGCTCTTTTGGCTGCCTGAATGAAGATGAAGGCTTACAGAAGAGTATTGTCTTTGGGCACAGAAGATCTAGTTTCAAGTTCTGACCTTGATACCATCTACCTGTGTAAACTTGGAAAAGTCAGTTTACTCATTTTAGTCTTGTCTTCTCATCTATAAAACAATGAGTTGGACTAAATGATTTCTGAGGCCCACTCCAACTATAAATCTATAATCCTATAATACTTAACTAAATCCTCAAAACACTAAAGCTCTCCACACTAGGGACTTTCTTTTCTCCATTCCCCTTTGAATAATTATTAGAGTAGGTAACACAGAAGTGACTAGATAATTGAAACTCAGTGAATAGTAGCAGAGAGCAGCCTCGAGACCATAAGACCAGGAGATGCCAAGCGGAGAACAGAAATGTGTCATTTATCAGAGAACAATGAAATAACCAGATGACACTGGAAGCTCTGTACCATTAGAAGTGTAGGTTGCCCTGGCCACGCGTGAGCTCTAGCTATCTGGATTCCTGACGTAAGTGCTCCACATACATTCCCCGACTACTAAGATTTCTTGTGTATACTCCTCCTCATATTCTCCTTGGCCATAAATTCCTTACATAGTGCCATCCATGTGTGTTCTCTGGTTATTATGGGCACTTCCCCACTGAGGGCATGACAATCTCTGAGGAAGTTTACTCAATGTGTGCATGGAGGGAATAATTTCTTGCCATGCTACAATATAGTCTATGTTATTTTTCTATGCTACAATGTTTGATTATATAGTTTTCCCTTCCACATAGTGGAGGTTAGAAGCACGACCTGCCCCGCCCCCCATATTCTGGAAAATCTGCATAAATTTTTTGGTCCTCCCTTCATAACAGAGGAGAAAAAAATTTGTACATTAATATTAAAATATGTTGATATTATACAATACTATATATATATTTGGTGCATTTCTGAGTTTTAAACTATTTCTATGTCATTGGCTGGACTTTGCTTGTCATCTGTGGGTCCCACAAAACTCTCTCAAAATCCCCATTTAATTTCTTTTTTTTTTTTTTTTGGAGGGCAATTGGGGTTAAGTAACTTGCCAGGTTAGGTTTTTTTGTTTATGTGTGTTAAGTGTCTGAGGCCGGATCCGAACTCAGGTCCTCCTGACTCCAGGGCCAGCGCTCTACTCACTGCGCCACCTAGCTGCCCCCCCCCATTTAATTTCTTATGCCAACCCATGAGTTATCAAAACCACAATGGGGAAAATTGCAATGTGGAAGGGGTAACTCTATATCTTTTGCTAATTAACATGTCCTCTGGCTGGTTGGTAAAAAGAAAACATGATGGTGGATTCCATTAGCTAAGTTTTGACTGGATCTTGATTCACACACTGTCTTGAGATAGGTAGTATTTCTTGTGGCCCGCAGGTGAAGGAGAGCCATAGATGCTACATATCATTTGTGAATTGTTCTCTTAGAATGGCTTCAAAAGCATCGTGTTAATTTTTTTCAAGTTTGTAGTGCACTGTGGACCCTTAGTAAATACCATCATAATTAAATTCTCACACTACCAGAGTGGTCTCACAAACTTAGTGTTTCTTTCACAAGTCATTTTACAGTAGAGTAAATGTGTTAAGTGCATGCCAAATATAGTACAGAAGAAATATCTGCTTTTCTTAAGACTAAAATCATTCTTTTCTATTCTCTCATCTCTTTTTCTTCCTTTAAAATTTTTTTTGTGGGGTGGCTAGGTGGCTCAGGGAATAGAGCACCAGTCCTGGAGTCAGGAGGACCTGAGTTCAAATCTGGCCTCAGACACTTAACACTAGCCACTTGACCTTGGGCAAGTCACTTAACTGTAATTGCCCTGCCCTCCCCCCTCCAAAAAGAAAAACAAAAAAATTTTTGTGTCTTTTCCATTTTTCCTCCTTTTTGTATACCCTCCTCTCACTTATTCAAAATTTCAGTTTCCAAAAAAAAAGTATTACAAAGATAAACAATAGAATTACCAGAAGTGTAAAGAGATCTTTACTTAAATGCGAATGTTTCTCATCTAAATTTTTTTCAAATTTTTAGTTCTATGGCATGCATTATGCAAAATTTTTATAGTAATTGGTTTCAGGGGTACAATAGAACTGACCACATACAACCTACATTCCTTATATCTTTGGCTAAGAATAAGTGAGTGTTTATCTGAAATGAGTGGATAGAGTGCTTGGTCTGGAGTTAGAAAGACTCACTTCCAGAGAAAGTAATCTCAGCTTTTGAAATTAATTTTAAAAAACCGTATATTCTCCACTTTCTCCAGGTTTTCATTTTAGTAGTAATAATCTACCCATTCTTATGAATTAAGAGGAAGAAAGGAAATGTTATACTCCTGCTAGGTATGTTCCCTAAGATCTCCATAAATGTGTGTATAAAAGCTTTGCTATACTTTCTAAAAAAGAAAAAAATCTTACATTATCCCTACAGGAAAACTTCTGGTCTGTGTTTTATGAAATTGTAAATTTCTTTAGTTTCAGAATTTGAGAAAGTGCCATGTGAACACAATATATAACCAAATCAAATTGTTTTAAGGCTCCAAATACAAGGAAACCACTTCCCAAAAATTAGATAACCTCGTAACAATAACAACTGCAATATTCCCAACAAATTATCAAACAGCCTTCATTTGAAGATGTGATAAAAATTGGAAACCTATTATTTATTGTGGCAGGTTTAATAGGAGGTAATAAGAAGGAATAATTGTTTCTAAAATGTATTCCCAGTATTCTTTGATTGGTTTCAGGGCTACAATAGAGTTGACCACATACAACCTACATTCCTCATATTTTTGGCTAAGAATAAGTGAATGTTTATCTTAAATGAGTGGATAGAGTGTTTAGTCTGGAGTTAGGAAGACTCATCTTCTTGAGTTCAAATCTATCCTTAGACACTTACCAACTGTGTGACCCTATGTATTCCCAGGATTCCCAGTATTCTTTGACTGGTTTCAGGGGTACAATAGAATTGACCACATACAACTTACATTCCTTATATCTTTGGCTAAGAATGTTTATCTGAAATGAGTGGATAGAGTGCTTGGTCTGGAGTTAGGAAGACTCATCTTCCTGAGTTCAAATCTATCCTTAGATATTTACCAACTGTGTGACCCTATGCAAATCACTTTACCTGCTTGGCCTCAATTTCCAGATCTGTAAAAAGAGCTAGAGAAGGAAATCGAAAATCACTCCAGTATCTTGCAAATTAAAACCTCAAATGGGGTCATGAAAAGTTGGAACCAACTGAAAAATGACTGAGTAACAAAATCTTAAATGAGAACTCTCAGAGACCTCTGATAGCATATAAGATAACAGTTTTGGATAGGATACAAATCTCCTTGGAGAAAGTAGAACTGACAGACATATCCAGAGTTATAATGATTATAAATAACATGGAAAAAACTTTTTTTGTCAAATATGCATAGATTATTCATGGAAAAAGTAAGGAACATAAAATCATAAGATATTTTTCTTTTGGTCTTTCTCTGAACGGTGTTTTATCTTCCTGTAAGACCTGAAATTACTCCTGAACTTATGGTCTATTGCATTTCTTTAAAAAAACTGTATTTTCCAGGCTTTATAACATGGCTAGATTCCAATTTTTCATAAAATTGAAATCTAGCAGCACTTGATTTTTTTTTTCTTTCGGTGATGGTGAAATGTTTCCCTAATTGCTTTGGCTATTCTGGAGTTACTGCAGAGAAATGTTTAAAGGAAAATTCAAGGGGAATTAGATTATTTTGTTTTGTTGACATTGCAACATGGGGGGGGGGCGCTTTTTACTCCTATTCGTGGTGGTCTTTATTTTATAATAGTGATATTTCATGATTTTGTTTTTTTTCTTTGGGTTTACAGGTGGGGTTCTTTTGCTGTTTTTCAGTTAAATTTTATTATGTATTATCAATAAGAATATGAACCTTTCAAAATGTAAAGTTTTGTCTTTAATAGAGATGCTTGTTCCAAAAACATGAAAATGTTTACAATATTTAATACAGCATTTATTACGTCTACTATGTCCTAGATACTGTGTTGACAACAAGAACAATAATACAATACAACTTTCTGTGTTCATCTCATGCATCATAGTACACCCCCCCACACACACACACACACACTCAAAATCATCACTTAGTTTCTGACTCCATGATAATAATCCTCTCCAAACTTCACTGAGGTGGCCTATAATAGCATAAATAGTCTGTCATCAGGTCTATACTCAAATCTTTTTTGGCCAGGTTGAAGCTATGAGAACAGGGGCAGCTAGGTGGTACAGTGAATGGAGCACTAGCCCTGGAGTCAGGAGGACCTGAGTTCAAATCTAGCCTCAGACACTTGACACACTAGCTGACTTATTTTCTCCACTCCCCCCCAAAAATTTGTTTGAAGCTTCAAGAACTTGCATTCCACTTACATAGTCTTTAAGAATCACATGCTCATATGATGAGAAATTATAGGAAGACATTAATAGAGATGAAACTTTTTATTTTGCTTTTTGGAGGGGGGAAGCCAGGGCAATTGGGGTTAAGTGACTTGCCCAAGGCTACATGGCTAGTAAGTGTTAAGTGTCTGAGGGCAGATCTGAACTTGGGTCCTCTAGACTCCAGGGCCCACTGTGCTCTATTTACTGTATCACCTTGCTGCCCTGAGAAGAAACTTTTTTTTCTTCTTTTTTTATTTATTTGTTTATTTTTAGTTTACAAGATTCAACTCCATAGTTCCTTGAGTTTCAAATTTCCCTTTCCTCCCTCCTCCCACCCCCCATGATGGCATATAGTCCAGTATAGGATCTGCAAATACTTTCACATTAGACATTAATCAAGTTACAAAGGTGTATTGTACTAGATGGGATGAAAAATGGTAAAGAAGAAATAAAACCAAACAATGAAAAGAAAAAGATCAAGTAGTTTTCTTCCATCAGGATTCAAGCTTAGTTCTTTCTTGTTATTTCTCTGGATGTAGGCATCTCTCTCCTTCATGAGTCTTTTGGGATTGAGTTATATCACTGCATTGCTGAGAAGAGTCCAGTCTGTCCTAGTTGGTCATCACACATATGTTGTGTCTGTGATTGTATACAAATTTCTCCTGGTTCTACTCTTCTCACTCAGCATCAGTTTGTATAAGCCTCTCCAGGTAAATATGAAAACCGTCTCTGTGTCTTATAGCACAATAGTATTCCATTACATGCATATACTACAACTTGTTTAGCCATTCCTCAATTGATGGGCACCCCTTTAATTTCCAATTCTTTGCAACCACGAAAAGAGCTGCTATAAATATTTTTGTACATGTGGGACTTCCTCCCTCTTCTATGATCTCTTTGGGATATAACCCTAGAAGTGGTATTGCTGGGTCAAAGGGTATGAAATTATTTATAGCTTTGGGAATAATTCCAGATTGCTCTCCAGAATGGCTGGATAAGTTCACAACTCCACCAGCAATGCATTAGTGTTCCAATTTGCCCACATCCTCTCCAGCATTTGTATTTTCCTGTTTTGTCATCTTAGCCAATCTGACTGGAGAGATGTGGTACCTCAGAGTTGTTTTGATTTGCATTTCTCTAATCAGTAGTGATTTAGAGCATTTGAGAAGAAACATTTTTAAATGGCACTTAGGGATAAATTCTCAAGATATCAAAATGAGGGGCACATCATAAAGTCCAAGGAGATCACAAATGATATCTTTAGTGAAGAAAAGCAACCAATAAAATGTCACTCAACCAGTAAGCATTTATCAAGGCCCTATTGTGTGCCAGGCATGTTAAATGATGTAGATAGAAAGAAAGGCAAAAGTACTTGCTCTCAAGACTTCCTCTGTCAAGTAAGATATCATACAGACATCTATGTACAAGCAGGATAGGTACAGGATAAATTGGAAATATTCACAGATGGAGGGCACTAGTCTCTTTAAATTAAGGGTGACTAGGAAAAGTTTCTTGTAAAAAATGGTATTTTAGCCAAGACTTGAAAAAAAAAAACAGGGAAGCAAGGAGGAAGAGATAAGAAGGGAATGTATACCAGGCATTCAAAACAGTCACTGGAAATGCCCAGTCTGGAGACGGAGTGTCTGGGGCAAGGAATAGCAAGAAGACCAGTGGTCCTAGATTACAGAGTGCATGGGAAGAGTAAGGTGTAAGAAGACTGGAAAGGTAGGTAGGGGCCAGGTAAAGAGGGACTTTAAATGCCAAACAGAGGATTTGATATTGATCCTAGAGGTAATTAGAGTTTATTGAATGGGAATTTATTGAAAGGAAGTGACATGATCAGATGATAATTGACTTTTGTAGCTACTTTCCCAATGGTATAAAATATTTATGAGAAGGATCAATGCACACTCTGAGGGCATACTTGACAAAAACATGAGAAAGGAATAAATTTGTAGACTTTCTATAGGTTTTCAGGTTTTTCTTCAGCTAGTAAACAGCAGAGCACATCTTTTTCAATCACAATACTCAGAAGTGTACTGAAAAAATAATATTCTGCTGTTTATTATTTATTGTCTTTTTAAAGCATTGACTCAATAATGTGGCCTTTAAATGTGGCCTTTAAGGTTTTCCTAAGACAAGGTATCTTCCACGTATAGTTAAGAATCACATAAGACTATTATAGATGTGTTTTTGAAGATACCTTAGTTTAATAAACATTAGTATCAAATGAGATATAAAACAGGGAGTTATACATTCACAAATGGTGTTCACTGATGGCATGGCATGAAAAATTTCTTGTCTGGTATCCCAACGAAGGGAGGATTCATTATTGATGGGTAAAGTTCTCCAAATGTTTAGAGCTACAGAAGACATTGTACTAGCTTTAATATCTAAAAGATGCTCAAGTCTCCTCTGAAATGCATGCCAAATGTGAAAGAGATACATCTAATCATTCAATCAGGGAATGTAAAGGAAATAAGTAAGAAACTTGTGTTGCTCAGATTGTGGCAGAGAGCTGAAGGGGAAGTTCTTTGAGTCGGTCTGTTAATATGTGTAGCTTGACTGAGCAGTGAAGATGGATTATGAGCCGAGCACAAAATTGAGAGAATAGGCTGGATTATTAAAGAAATGGCCATATTTTCACCAACTCAAATCTTCTCATTGCTGTTAAAGTCCATCTGTTTAACACCAATGTTTTCCTGCAGAAACTAAATGCCTTAATATAATGGAATATCACTCCTCAGAAGAATTAAAACTATGAATCATCCAAAGGGCAATGGAAATACATATGATGGCATTAGTAGGCATGTTACCAATGACAACTTGCAAGTCAGAAGCAATATAAAAATGAAAGACTGCATATGACCACAAGAGGAGGTGAGCCAGTTGTGTATCAAGAACAATAGGGGCCACTAGGTGGCACAGTGCATAGAGCACTGGCCCTGGCGTCAGGAGGACCTGAGTTCAAATCCGGCCCCAGACACTTAACACAAAAACTAGCCGTGTGACCTTGGGCAAGTCACAACCCCAATTGCCCTCCAAAAAGAAAAAATATATGATAGACAACAGTTAGATAGCCCTAGTGATACATGAGTACCCCTGAGATACTAAAAAGAATGTTAGGAAGACCACACTACACAACTCCTCTATGGAAGAGTTAGAGTTGAACCAGCAGGAAATTGTAAAGAGCCAGCCTAAAGCCAGGAAGATTTAGGTTCAAATTTCATCTTTGACACATACTGATTGTGTGATCCTGGCCTAGTCACTGAACTCTCAGTGTTCTAAGACTCTCTGAGACTATAACTGGCAGAGATTGAAACTTACATTGGTGGCGGTATCTTCCTCACCTAAGATTTCCCTATAACAGTTAAGCTGTAGGTCCAGTCCTCATCCTTATCCTATACAATTGCAATGGACGGAAGGGGATTGGCCTGTGTCAGTCAAGGATACTTATACTTATGAAATCATGGGGCCACCATAGAACCAAAAGTATGGAACAGTTTCCTTTTTCAGATTGCTTCTGAAATAAGTTTTTCACAATAATTTTGTGAAGAATGTAGGACAAGTACTTTCTTCTTCTTTTTTTTCCTTTTTTTGCAGGAGGGGAGGCTGGGCAATTGGGGTTAAGTGACTTGCCCAAGGTCACATGGCTAGTTTTTGTGTTAAGTGTCTGAGGCCGGATTTGAACTCAGGTCGTCCTAACTCCAGGGTTGGTGCTCTATTCACTGCACCACCTAGGCGCCCCGTGACAACTACTTTCATTTTATCAATAATGATGATAATAATTAGAATAATAGCTATCATTTATATGGTACTTGCCAGATGCTATACTAAGTGCTTTATAATCATCATCTCATGTTATCGTCATAACAACTGCTTGGAGGTAGGTATTTTTATTATTCCCATTTTACTTTTGAGGAAACTGAGGCAGAGAGAGGTTAAGTGACTTATGCAAGGTCACACAGCTAGGAAATGTCTTAGGCTGGATTTGAACTCAGGTCTTTCTGACTTTAGGCCTAGGGCTCTCTCCACTATACCATCTAGCTGCCTAAGCGACTTGCCTAAAATTATACAGCTTAAGTGGCAGAACAAATGTGACTCTCCTGACCCCCCAGGCCAAATATCTTGCTGCTAGACCCCATTCTTCAACATACAGAAATTGAATTTTACAAGCAGATAAATATGTAAATGCTTTGCTGAAGATTCTTTTGCTTTGAAACAGAATGCCCTGTGTTTTCTTTAACTAGCAGGCTTTCCTGGTATATTCACATTCAATCCCACTTATATTTTGTGTATCTACTCTATAAAGGAAAGCTTACCTGTTTTGTTTAAATTATTACACATACACACATATGTATGTGTGTGTGTGTGTATCTCTCTCTCTCTCTCTCTCTCTCTCTCTCTCTCTCTCTCTCTCTCTCTCTATATATATATATATATATATATATATATGTGCCCTAAAGCAACCTAAATGAACATTTATAGGAGATAAGGCACTGTACTGGTTTCTCTAGGATACAAAGATTAATATGGTCCCTGCCCTGAAGGAATTCTCAAGCTGGAAATATAGCAGTCTGTGGATTTTAGATTATTTTACATCTGAGACATAATGGAAAAATGCTGGAGGACTGCTTAATTTACTTGAAAGAAAGCTATACTGTTTTTTAAAATTTATCATACCACTATCTCAGAAAGTAAATTTAATATCAAAAACAATAATCTTAGAGCCTGACCTTCTGCCATGAACTAAAGGAGATTTTTATTTAGGGCTTCTTACCTGGGGCTTATTTTATCTCTTTCTGGAAATAAGTTGGTGATAGGTATGCCATTATAGGATCAAAATGAATGATTGAGAAAGAGTACTAAAGGTCGGCAATGGTCAACCATTTTGCCATGGACTTGAAGGGAAATTCAGCTCTTCCATCAGAAAGCAGAAGTGTTGGTTCATGGGCTTAGATTATACAGGATTTGGGGATTATCCAATCAAAAATAAACCAGAGAAATTCTAGACAAATATTCTGTTGTTATCTAAGATCAACATACTTTTAAAAGTTTTAGAATCACAGAATATGAGAGCTAGAAATTCAATTTCAAAGGGTGGCTAGGTGGCGCAGTGAATAGAGCGCCAGCCCTGGAGTCAGAAGGACCTGAGTTCTGACCGACACTTAATCCACACAAACAAAAAAACCTAGCCCTGTAACCCTGGGCAAGTTACTTAACCCCAATTGCCCTAAAGGGGCGGCTAGGTGGCGCAGTAAGTAAGAGCACCGGCCTTGGAGTTGGGATCACCCGAGATCAGATCCGGCCTCAGAAAATGAGCACCCACGAATAAATAATGACTAGCCGTGTAACCTTGAGCAAGTTACTTAACCCCAATTGCTTTAAAAAAAAATTAAAAAAAAAAAGAAATTCAATTTCAAATTCAGCAAAAAGTAAGTACCAATATTCAAGGCATTGTAACTAGGTGCTGGTAATACAGAGGTTAAAAAAAAAAAGTATTCAGTTTTTGTCTCCAAGAAAGTTACAGTCTCATCTAGAGTGATAAAAAGAAGAAAAAGAAATTGAAGGAATTAGAATAGGCAATGAGGAAACAAAACTATCAGTCTTTGCAGATAATAGGATGATATATTTAAAGAATCCTAGAGAATCAACTAAAAATCTACTTGAAATAATTAACAACTTTAGGAAAGTTACAGAAGACTAAATAATCCCACATAAATCATCAGCATTTCTATATATTACCCACAAAGTCCAGCAGCAAGAGATAGAGAAATTCCATTATAAAAAAGGTTACATTCTTCTAAGGGACCTTAGAAATCATCAGATCCAACCCTACTATCTCACTCCCATTTACAAGTGAGCAAACTGAGAGCTTAGAAGGAAAAGTTACTTGCCTGAGTTCAGCAAAACCAGTATTTGAACCCAGGACTTTTGTTTTGACTCCACTCTTAGCAGCATACCATGCTCTCATGAACAGAGACCCTAGCAATTTATCCTCTTCTCTCCTCTCCTCTCTCTTCCCTCCCCCCTCCCCACCCCTTCCCCCCCTTCCCTCCTCTCCTCTCTTCTGAATTATATACTTATTAGTTTGTAACAGCAAGCTATTAGACTTCTTGTAGTTGTTGCCCTTCATTCTCAAAGAGGACCAAAATGAATTATGTTGGGATTGATGTATAGTGTGTCCAACCAATACAAGCTCAGAAGGCTCTATCACAGGTCAGGCACAAATAATTTATACGAACATTTAGAGTTGGAGATATCTCTAAGTTTTCACATCTCACAGTTCTTTTGAGCTACTGAAATTCTGCTTTGCTCACAGATTACAACACCTTCTTTGATGCAGGCATGCCATGCTGGGCAGTCCAGTGTCTTCCATGTCTCACAATCAATTCCAAAATTCTTACAAGAGACCTTGAGAGTGTCCTTATATTGCTTCTTCTGACCTCCAAGTGAGCACTTGCCTTGTGTAGATTCTCCAAAAATGGTCTTTCAGGCAAATGTCTGTCTGGCATTCAGACAACATAGCCCATCAGAATCATGCTCTCTACACTTTGAGAAAAGACAGTGTCTGGTAACTTATCCTGCCAGGTGATTTTCAGAATCTTCCCAAGACAATTCAAATGGAAGTAATTCAGTTTCCTGAAATGGCTCTGGTAGACTGTCCAGGTTTCAAGGGCATACAACAATGAAGCCAGAACAATAACATTGTAGACCTTCAGTTTGGTAGGTAGCCTAATACCTCTTTTCTCCCACACTTTCCTTCAGAATACTGAGCTAGCTCTGGCAGTGCCTGTATCAACTTCATCATCTATGTGGACATTCCTGGAAAGTACACTGCCAAGGTAAAGGAACTTAGCCACATCGTTCAACATTTTTCCATTTGTAGCTGATGGTTCCACATATGGATGGTGTGGTACTGGCTGGTGGAGAACCTGTTTTCTTGGTGTTAATTGTTAGACCAACATTGGCACAAGCAGCAGAGAATCAATCCATACTTTGTTTCATTTCAGTCTCAGAGGCTGCACTGAGTGCACAGTCATCTGCATGTGCCACTGTTTCTGGCTGGATATGTTGTCTCCTATTAGTTGCATCTTTCTGATCCTAGTTAGAGGTACTATTTGCTCCTGGTCTAGTGTCTCTGATTACATGATTGAGAGAGACAGAGAGACAGAGAGAGACAGAGAGCAAAAGACAAAGAGACAGAGACAGAGAGCAAAAGACAGAGAGACACAGAGAGAAACTCTTCTCCCAAGAGCAATTCCTTCTGTGGGGTTTGGTTCCAACTCCGGAACCAGAATCTTCAGCTCTTGAATTTAGAGTCCTTGGGGACTCCATGTTCACCACTTGACTATTATTTTTATATATAGGTACAGCTAATTCTTTCAACGAATCATGAGATGTTTCCTGTGTGGCCTTGCTTGCCTTAAGTCAATGACCCTATAATTCTTTCAAATTGATTTTGGGCTTGTTTCATTATAGTAAAGTTGTGGTTCATTTGAATTGCCTGGGACTTCCTGTGATTACATTAATTGCAAAATAAATAGATATGCAGTTACCAACTGAATAAGGGCACATATTTTGGAAGTATTACAGTGTATGGAAAGAATACAAAGAGTTAGAAAATCTGGTCCCATAGCAATAGGAGTCATTCTGTGGCAGCTCACGTCATTTCACTCTTCCATGCTTCACATACGCATGCCTACACAAGAAAGAGATCATATAATGCCAGATTCTCATTGTAGATAATTCTGTGAGAAATTTTTCTCTGAGTTACCTTAGTTAGTCCAAGCAAACTCCCTAACAGGACGAGGGAGTTCACTCTTCCCGTTACATACAGCAGTAGCTGAGCACTCATTAAACACAGGGTCAGGCTCTGGACTCCACAACTTGGAAGGGACAAGGGAGAACTTGGAGTGAGTCTAGTGGAGAGTGGCAAGAATGATTAAAAAGCTGGCAGATAAATCTTGCGAAGAATTGCTAAGAGAATTGAATTATTTCTCCTGGAGAAGAGATAAGACAAGGCTGTATTCATTACCTACAATGTCTCACATCTCTATTTTTAGCCTCTGCAATTCCCATTTTGAAGGGTTGGGAATTTGAAGGACTATTAGGAAGTATTTTTTTTTACCTTAGATGGCCACTTTCTCATTGATTGTGGACTGTGAGGGAAGCATGCCTGGACATGGTTTTATTTCTATAGCCTATTTATCCCATCATTTCCCCACCATGTACATTCTCAAGATCAAAAACTAATCCTGTAACAGTGAAAATAAGTCAGTTTTCCCCTTTGCTTCTACCACACAGCTGAATTTTATTTGAGTTATTTTGAAACTTTATTTGATTCCTGTTTATGTTCAGAGAGAATTCTGGATGAATTAACTATACAGGAAAACTGATATCAGAAATACCTAGTTTGATGTAATAGATATTTTCCTGGGGAAAAAAGTTATAGAGAAAAAGAATTTTTGTAAATTGAATTATGTTTTAAACACAGTACAAGAGTTTATTATTTAAAGACAACCTATGGGGAAACACAGTGCTAATAAAATAACTCTTTAGTTTTGAAAATGAATGAATAGATGAATGAAGAAGCATTTATTAAGCTTTTACTAGGTGTCAAGAATAACAGTAAGTGCTGAGGATACAAATCTAGAAAATTAAGACAATCCCTGCTCTCAAGAAGCACATATTCTAATAAGAGAAGACAATACATAGAGCGGAGGGTGGTCAAGGATGGTGAGCGGAACCCTGGGTGAACCATGGATAGAGTCTTTCCAGGAACAATGAGAGATACTTGTTTGGGTTTTTGTACATAAAAGTTTGTTGGGGTTTTTTTCTTCAAAGTATAGCACTGTGATGAAACGAGTTATTTTGTGTATGACTTTCTATCCAGTATGGTTCTGTTGTGAGAAGTAACACTTGAGATTCTTTATCTAAACTGTGAGATAAAAGAAATTAGATCCAGAGTTTTGGAAGTAGACAGAGGCGGCTGCAATAAAGGAGGACAAATGTGGGAGGACAAATGTGAGAGGACAAATGTTCGTCTCCCAGAAAGTTCAAGTGCCAGACATCTACTCTAAGGAGTAAAAGTCAGGTACAGGAATGAATGTTGCAGTGAGGAACAGGGACCCATCATCTGAAGACACAAGGTTTTAGAGCTGGAAGGAAACTTGGACTTAGCTAGTTCAATTAACTCATTTTGCAAAAAGAGAAATGTGGGAGAGCCAACGCGGATTTACCTCAGTGCCCTTGGGAGGTCCCTGGACCCGTGACGGCACTGCCTCGGGGCTTAGGCGATGATGGCAAGGCCTCTCGCCCCCATTAACCCTCTAGGCACTTGAGGGACTTCTAGGCCCCCAGTTGACCCCCGCCTTATTCTGCGGAGCGACGAACATCCGGGTCCACAAGGAATATCCTTGCTCCGGGTAGAAATCGCAAGATAAGAGTCCCAGGGGTTAAGGTGTGCTTGACCTTAAAAGGCAAAAGGTGTTGTAATTGGCCAAGAGCCAAAATGGAAAGTGCTTGCCTAGGATAGGCTATATTTGTAGAAGAGCAGGAAATAAAGTCGGAGTTGCCTCCTGAGTTGCTGTGTAAGTATGCTTTGTTCTGCTCGGCGCTCCCCGACACGTGGCGTCTGGAAGGCCCCGCGAAAGAAACTGAAGTTCACAGAGGTGAGAGGCTTGCTCAACAACACACCAAAAATTCGTAACTGAAGCCTCAAGACTAGAACCCAGGCCTCTTGAGTGCTGGGCTTCCTTCTTGACAATTTCTACTAGCAGCCTATTTATCAGAGATATCCTTAGAGTGTCGAGTGAATTCAGAGATCAATTAACTCAGTTTAGAGAGTATTAGAGACCACAGGTGTCTCATTAATAAACTCAGGGAGTTAAAAGAAGAAAGTTCTCCTTAGCAAAATATGCAAATTTTATGAAAGAAAAAAACTAGCTTTAAAGACACAACCAGGTTTCCAGGAAGGGGAGATTTATGAAACCAAGTTAATATTCAGAATGAATCAAAGGTTAATATTTTAAGTGTCATTCGTAAGCTTAGGGCTAGACTATTACAGAACCTAAAAGTTGGAAGAGTGCTCTGAGACCATCCAATCCAACCAATACCCAACTAAAAATCCCTTCTAGAACATCCTTGCCAAATATTCCTCTGGCCTTTGCTTCTTATCTTTCAGTGAGAGGAAGCCTACAACCTCCTTGAACACAGCTGATTCCACTTTAGGATAACTCCAATTGCAAGGCAGGTAGGTGCCTTAGTGGATAAAATGGATCAAATTAGAGTCAGAAAGAACTGATTTTTAGGGGCCGCAGTGGATAGAACACAAGCCCTAGTATCAGGTAGGGCCCGAGTTCAAATTTGACCTCAGAAACTGGCTAGCTGTGCCACTCGGGCAAGTCATTTAACCCAAACTGCCTCAAAAGAAAAAACTGACATTGAATCCTGTCTCAGTTACTTGCTAGTTGTGTTGCCCTAAGAAAGGTACTTAACTTCTCTCACACTCAGTTTCCTTATCTGTAAAATGGGAAACATTGTAGCATATATCTTACTATTAGCTATTGTGAGGAGCAAATAAGATACCGTGCTTTGCACGTCTTAAATTGCTATGTAAATGTTAGCTATTATTAAGGAAGTTTTTCTTTCTCTCAAGCTTGAATTTCTCTATAACTCTCACATGTTCCTCTCTGAACCAAACAGAACATGGTTAATTTCTCTTCTACATGACAGCCCTTCAAATTCCTGAATTCCCTTGACCTTCTCTTAAACCTCCCTAATTCCTTTAACCAAAATTGTCTTTGGCATGATGGCAGCTAGATGGTGCAGTGGTTAGAACACTGGACTTGGAATCAAGAACACTACTAAAAAAAAAACAAAAAAAACAAACTCTTCCTGAGTTCAAATCTGGCGTCAGATACTTACTAGCTGTGTGACCCTCAGCAAGTAAACTTTCCCTGTTTGCCTCAGTTCCTCTTCTGTAAAATGAGCTGAAGAACGAAATAGCAAACCACTCCAATATTTCTGCCAAGAAAACCATGAATGGGGTCATGAAGAGTCAGACAGGACTGAAAAACAACTCAAAATACTATGGCATGATCTCACCTTGACCCTTTACCATCCTAGATACTCTATTTTGCAAGCACTACAGCTTTTCTTTTCTTTTTTTTTTTTTTGGCTTTTTGGAGGGCAATTGGGGTTAAGTAACTTGCCCAGGGTCACACGGCTAAGTTTCTTTTTTGTTTGTGTGTTCGTTAAGTGTCTGAGGCAGGATCTGAACTCAGGTCCTTCTGACTCCAGGGCCGACACTCTACTCACTGCGATACCTAGCCGCCCCCACACTACAGCTTTTCGATGCTATTTAAATATGGTATCCAAAACTGAAAAAAAAAAAGTTCCAGAAGCAGTTTGTTTAACCAGGGGAAAGAATTACCTCCATGTTCCTGGAGCTGTGCCACTTATAATGTAATCTAAGAATGCCTTAGCTTTCTTGGCTGCCATATTGAAAGAAGGAACCAAGGGAAATCCTGGTCAACTCAATGAGTTTCTCCAATATACCTGGCAAAATTGCAAGGCATGGGCGTGTAAGGGGCATCTCACTATGGAGAAAAAACATGCATACAAGTGTCCTGTTGAGACCTCCTCCTCTGATCCACAGTATAATTGGGAGTTTGGGGCATGTCCAGATCACCTAAATGGAGCACTCATGTGGGAGATTCTTGGGACCTGCTCCTATGAGACAGGAACACTGGTTCATTCTTTTGCTGGTATACCACCATGGAATAGCCTCTTTCCTTCAGCCACATACCTAGAAATGTGGCCTTTAATCTACCAGGATGAGACACAATCTCTCTCTCTCTCTCTCTCTCTCTCTCTCTCTCTCTCTCTCTCTCTCTCTCTCTCTCTCTCTCTTCCTCTCCCCCACTCCCCCTCTCTCTCTCTCCCTTCCTTCCTCTCCCCCTCTCTGTTTCTGTCTCCCTCTCTCCCTCCAGTGGCTTGCAGGAGTGAAGGACTCATTCACTTATAGCAGATAGTGCATGGACACCATATAGTAAGGGACAAAGACCTGAGGGCCACCTTTCTCTTCCCCCAGGCTAAATGATTCTGAGAATCACTTGGGAATGAGCAGGATGCTCTCAGAAAAAACCTGGAAAGACTTACATGGGCTGATGTAAAGTGAAATGTACTGTGTACAAAGCAATAGCACTATATAAGATAACCAGTTATGAATCACTGCCATTCTCAGCAATACAATGATCCATGACAACTCTGAAGGACACATGATGAAAAATGCTGCTCCTCCCCAGAGGAAGAACTGGTGGTGTCTGAATACAGACTGAAAAATACTTTTTCAGCTTTCTTTATCTTTCTCGAGGTTGTTTTGTTTTTGATCTGTGTTTTCTTAAATACAACTATACTTGTATAACCTGTATCGAATTGCTTGCCTCCTCAATGAGGGACCTGGGGAGGGAAGAAGGGAAAGGATTTGGAACTCAAAATTTTAAAAATGAATGTTAAATTATGTTTTTACATGTATGTAAAAATGTATGTAAACAAAATTTCCATTGAGGAAAAATAAAATACTAAACAAAATTTAACAGAGAAATGGACTTGGGGTTTTGCCTTTGTTTCATTTATCCTTTTCAGTTCTAGGAGCCGGATATGGAATCTCCAGATGTGGAAACTTGAGCCATGGGGACCTTGGAACCCAGTATTCCGGGCTAGATGTTGTAACCAACCCAGGAGGGAGATCCTGAACAGCCAGAGTCCTAGAATGTCAGCCCAAGGGGAACATTGGACTTGGAACTTGGCAAGAATTATGTTATACAGAAACTGAGATAAATTGTGAATGTCGTCCCCATAAGTTCCTCAAAGAATGAGGTGGGCTGGGGGGATTTCATCCTGAAGTATTGGGGGTAAATTGTTTTTATGTTGCTCTTGCTACAGCTTTAAAGTAAATATTCCTTTGTAAAAACTGATTGTTAAGTGGTAAAATGGAGCTGGGGTGTTTGAATGCCTAAAGTTGGGGAGAGCATAATCAGTGGGGCTTGAGTCAATGATAGAAAGGCTACACCTTCCCCACCCCCACTCCCCAGCCCATAAAACCACTTGAAGTTTGGAGAACCCTAGGGAAGGTGTGAAACACACCTGGCTGATGGTGGCACCAGAGTAATCACTGTTAGACTGGTGGAGGGCAGGGAGGGAGTGGAAGCTGTCTCCTGAATCTCTTGAGTCAAGGGAGATACTCTTGTCTGAGGAACTACCCCTTCTTGGTCTATTTAAAGCAATCTGGCACAGTTTCTCACTTTCTTCTGTATTTCTTCTTCACCTTTTCCTTGTATCTTCTTCCAGAATAAAGAAACTGTGTAGAAGAAAAGGATATTTACCCGTTCTTCTCCTCTACCACGATGTAACAAATAATGACTTACAGGTGAGCCACATGTGCTTGTCCTTGTGACCTAATAGGAGAATACATAGCCTTCAAGTTCCTATCTCTCTTCTGCCTATAGATTTTCTTTTCTAAGCACAAGTGTGAAGCTAGAGTTTCTAAGAATGGACTTTGCTTGCCCAGGATATGGCAGCAGCCAGGGCATTAGTCAGAGCTCCTGCAGAGCCATATGAAGACATGGACATGTGCTTGCATACATCCTGAGAGAAGAGAGACTGAAAGTGAGCTTTTCTAGTATTGGTGGTTATCTTTTGAATGATCTAAAATTTTTAATTTCCCAAATTTGAGAATTTCTAAGCTTGAGAGTTCAGGCATCAGTCTCCTAGGGAGAAAATATTTCCTTGAGCGCATGTTTTTTGGATAAACAAGAGTATTGTCAACATGGTTCCTATAGCTGGGAAATTGGAGCTTTGTCATTGGAGACCAGAATATATGAAGCTTGTCATCTTTACCACTGCTGATATGAGTTAAGTCAGACTGTGCAGGTCTAATGGTAAAGGGATTACTTATTCAGCAGGACCCTCACTTTTTGTGGTTTACTTTTTGTGGGAGGCCTAATAATTTGATTGTCATATGTTTCTGTATCTTTTTAGGGGCTTCTTAAAGTCTTTTGATTCTCAGACATTTGCTGTGGTGGTGAAATAAAGGCTCTCTCATGCAGCCTTCAGGTTGTATATTTAGGACTTGTGCAAGTATTGGAAAATTACTATCCATATTTTGGGAAATCTAGATGTGAATATATTTAGAAGTTTTCCTGGAACACTGCAGGCAGGAATGAAAGTCAAAGGGATTCCATTAGACTATAAGCTCTTTGACAGCAGGAACTGGTTTTTTGTTTTGTTTTGTTTTGTTTTTTTGCCTTTCTTTGAATACCTAGCACTTAGCACCATACCTACCATATAGTAAGTGTTTAATAAGTACTTACTACTTGACTAACCCCCACGGGCCAGACCCCAGAATCAGACCAGAGGTTACATTTTAATCTTGACTTATACTGAACTTGAATGACATGAAAATTCTAGAACTTTCTTCAGGTGAGCTACTGTCTAGCCATGTTCCCTTCATCTCATACTTGCAAAGTTGATTTCTTAAACCTAAGTGTAAGACTTTACATTTATCCCTGTTAAGACCTAGCAATTAGTGAGGCAAAGAAATTTATATTCTAGGGAAGTTAGGTGGTATAGTGAATAGAGCACTGGCCCTGGTATCAGGAGGACTTCAGTTCAAATCTGGCCTCAGACACTTGACACACTAGCTGTGTGACCTTGGGCATGTCACTTAACCCCAATTGCCTTGCTTTCCCCCCGTCCAAAAAAAAGTTCTTTAAAAAATATATACATTCCTATATCTTGGGAATTTTACTTCCATCAAACTGGGATGATCTAAAAATTATGTGCTATGGTCATAAAAAATTTTCTGAAGAGTAACTTTTTAATAAACAATTTTTGACACAAAAACAGTTGGAATAGTTAATAATGTTAATTGAGAGAGAAATAGGACATGGCCCTATCACCTAGAAGTAATGATGATAGTGGTAAAGAGAAACTAATAAAATGCCTTTACTTTTCTGCCAACTCCCCAGATTTATGGGAATTTTCCTGGACTGGAATTTTGAACATATTTCCTTTTTGCAGTCAAATTCCTTATCTACCCTTTAACCTCTCTATTTTTTTTAACCTTGTGTCTGCTGATAAAGATTAAAAACATAAATCTTTTCATGATCTGGTCAGTGGTAAGTAGGGCTTAGGGAGTTTGATGTTTCTATCGTTGGCCTTATTTGGAAACCCACTGAGTACCTAAAACTTTGTATGTCTCTTGTGGTTCTTAACACATTGGCCTTTTATTTTAGTTATTTGCATAGTTAATCATCTCATTTAATATATTTATTTGTGTGGTTGGAAACTTCTGGAGGGCAAGGATTATGTCGTGTTTTCCTTTGTATATGCCACAGTACCTGTCACAGTGTTGAATGAATGAGCAAATGGTTTGTAGAAAGAGACATCATTTTGAATTTTAGAGAAAATAAACACCTTGAATCTTGGATCTTCTGACTGTCACACACTACTGCCTCTCTAGGGGTAGTGGACGTAAAGAAAAGAAGCCAAAACTAAAATGAAAACCAACTTTTTTAGTACCCAAATTGAGGAACAAAAATGGCAAGGTGGCAGCTTTAAGTACAGTAAATTATCATCATGTTGTGAGCTGACTTAATATATAAGATGAAAAGTAATGTCTTTCTTTTTTTTAAACAAATGCTTTATTAACTCCTGTTTTACATCATTCATTTCCGCCAGATTTTGAGTTACAATTTTTTTCCCCTACCCACCCTTCCAGAATAGCAGTCCCACAAGATATCGCTTCCTCCATCCTGCTTTCTCCCATATCTTCTCCCATACCCCGTTCGACTTTTTCATTAGAGCAAGGTGAATCTCTGTGCCCCAATGCCTACACATCTTATCTCCCAATTACATGCAAAAGAGTATTAATAATAGTATTTATATATATTTCAAACATTTAATTTTAAGACCTTGAATTTCCATTCCCTTTCTCCCTTGTCAGCCATTCCCTTTGGGAAGATAAGTAATTCAGTACGTGTTGTACATGTATAGCTATGTAAAATATTACCATAGGAGATATATTGTACAAGGCTGCTTATAATTCCCTCTCACCCATCCCACCCCCCCCCCCCACCTGGTCCATTCCCTATTTGATCCTGTCCCTCTTCTATAGTGGGTACTTCCAACCTCCCCTCCCCCCAAGGATGCCCTCCCATCCATCATCCCTCCTCTCATCCCCCTTCCCCCTATTCTGCTACAGGTTGAAATATCCCATTTAGTATGTATGTCATTCTCTCCCTGAACCAAATTCAATGAGAATGTGGTTTTGCCTTTTTGCCTTCCTATTCTCCCCCTCCCTTGCAACCACTTCCCCTTGCTTCTTCTACATGATATAGTTTACCCTACCCTATCTCTCCCCATCTCCTCTTGCCACTTTCCTCTCTCACCTCATAATTTCACCCCTTGAGTATCCTCCCTTCCCAACAAATTCAACCTATGCCCTCTCTCCATGTATAACTGTAAACATATATACACACATTCACATATGTATTCATATGACCATACACCCTTCTTCCATTATTTTCATACTGATAAAGGTTTCATCAGTCACAGTTATTATTTTTCCACGTAGGAATGTAAATAGGTAAACTTTGATAAGTTCCTTTTGATTTCTTTTCCCTGATTACCTTCTCAGGCATCTCTGGCTTCTTGTGTCTGGATGTCAAATTTTCTATTCAACTCTGGTTTTTTCCTCAAGAATGCTTGAAAGCCCTCTATTCCACTGAATGACCATATTTTCCCCTGAAACAAAATACTCAGTTTTGCTGGGTAGGTAACCCTTGGGTTCAGTACCAGCTCTTTTGCCCTCTGGAATATCATATTCCATGCCCTTTGATCCCTCAGTGTAGAAGCTGCCAGGTCCTGGGCTATTCTGATTGTGTCTCCACAATACTGAAATTGTTTTTTCCTGGCTGCTTGTAGTATTTTCTCCTTGATCTGGGGATTCTGGAACCTGGCTATAATATTCCTGGGAGTTTTCTTTTTGGGATCTTTTTTCAGGAGGTGATCGGTGGATTCTTTCAACCTCTATTTTGCCCTCTGGATCTAAAACATCAGGGCAGTTTTCCTTGAGAATTTCTTGAAGGGTGATTTCTAGGTTCTTTCCTTGATCATGGCTTTCAGGTAGTCCAATAATTTTTAAATTGTCTCTCCTGGATCTATTTTCCAGGTCAGTGGTTTTTCCCACGAGATATTTCACATTGCCTTCTAGTCTTTCATTTGTTTGGATCTGCTTAACAGCATCTTGATTTCTCATAAAGTCATTAGCTTCCATTTGCTCCAGTCTAACTCTGAAGGAATGAATCTCCTCAGTGAACTTTTGAGATTCTTTTTCCATCTGGCAAATTCGACTTTTTAAGGCATTCTTCTCCTCATTGCCCTTTTGGGCCTCCTTTGCCATTTGAGTTAGTCTATTTTTTAAGGTGTTGTTTTCCTCAGTCAGGCTGTTGACCCTCATTTCATACTTTTCCTGCATCCTTCTCATTTCTCTTCCCAATTTTTCCTCCACTTCTCTTATTTGATTTTTAAAGTCCTTCTTAAGGTCCTCTATGGCCTATAACCTGCTCATATTTTCCTTTGGGGCTTTTGGAGCAGGATTTCTGACCTCACAGTCCTCTGTTCCATGCTTCGATCCTCTTTGCCCCCAAAATCGGAGTCTAATGTTTCATTTTTCTGTTTATTTTGTTTCCTTTGCCTTGACATGTTGCCACTTAATTACTTGACTTGTGGGCTTGTTGCCACAGTAGAACTCTGCCACCAGACAGGGGAGCTTCCGTCTGAAACGTATGGGGGGACAACTTCTGTTTCTGGCAAGCTGGATAACCACCCCACGACCTCCACCCCAGACCACAATCCAGATCCAGGGAGGTTAAAACAGGAGCAATTAACCCCCGAGACTGATTGCTGGATCTCCCTACAGTTCACAGGCCAGGAGCTGGAGCCGCCACTGAAAACTGCAAAATGGCATGTCTCCTCAGCGCCTTCTAGCCCCCAGGAGAGAAAGTTGACATGTTCCCCAAATACTGGTCCCAAAGTCCATAGGGCACTAACCTCTCACTTTGTCCTAGGCATATCTGTGCTGATAATTCTGGAATCGCCATGGCTGCTGGTGTTCTGGGGTCCCTCCAGCCGGTTGCTGGCCTGGCCACCTTGGGGCTAAAACTACGGCTCACACGGACCTGTGCTCAGCTTCCCGCGCACTGCTGGCTCCCAGAGCGCTGCACTGGTCCTTCCTGCAGGGCTTCTGGACTGTCCTCAGTGGGAGGTTAGTTTCTCTGTGTCGTTCTTTGGGTGCTGGGGCTCCAGAAGTTGTTCAGAGTCCCCTTTTACATAGTTTGGAGGTGATCTGGGGGAAGAGAGGCTTGGAAGTGCTGTTTCTACTCTGCCATCTTGGCTCTGCCTCAAAAGTAATGTCTTTCAAGGCAAATTCTTTTTAAAGGTTATTTCCATAACTTCATTGTCTCTGCAATAAAATATTCTAAACATTTTAAAAACTGATTTCATCCCTGTTCTACAAAAGTCTTGAATTGGCTCCCAAGAATTAAGTTTTGATAGATTCCAACCACTTCTCAACAGCTATCATCTGTTGTCTCTAATGCTATATTTTGTCTGAGACATTTTTCTTAAGTAAATTAAAATCCACTAAAGCTACACAGAGGCTTATTACTGAAGAGAACATTTTCTCTCAATTTTCTTTGCTTTTGAAATCTTGTAATCATCTTTTTTTTTTTTAAGCATCTATCAAACCCATCACTGCCACCCAAGGATTGAACTTAGAACAAAAAGTAATTAGGAAACATAGTGACTGAGTGTGTGATGAGATTTCATTTCAGCATCTGTGTTTCATGAAAAGAAGGGCTTCTTGCCTCTTCTACTTACAATGTTTCCCAACTGGATTGGATGTAACTCTCAACTAACAAATGGCAAATATATCACCAGGACAAATTTTTCTTAACTGACTACATTCACTAGGCATGATACTGTTTTGACTTCTTTCCCCTCTATTTGTAAACCTTAATGAATCTGTTGTTTATTAGGTAGGAAAAGTAGGTAAGAAGGAAATTTGTTGTTTAGTAGTTGTGAAGGAAAATAAGACATTTTTGACAAAGAATTTTAACATTATCTTCTCCTGAAAATTTATACATTAAAAAAAACTCTAATAAAAACCTAAATCAAAAAAATTATCTCTAAAATAATGGACAAAAAAGTGACCAATAAACATATAGGGGGCATACTAGGGATAGAAATGTTGGATTTTGAGTAAGGAAGATCTGAGTTCAAATCCTGCCTTAGGCACTTATAGCTAGCATCTATTTCATAAGGTTTTTTGTTTGTTTTTTCTTTTTTTTTTTTTTAAAAAAAGCAATTAGGGTTAAATAACTTGCTCAGGGTTACATGGCTAGTTATATTTTATGTGTGGGTGCTAAGTACTGAGGTCAGAACCGATCCCAGGTCCTCCCTGGGGCCTGGTGCTCTTACAGCACCACCTAACCACCCCCATAGGGTTGTTATAAAGATCATATGAGATTACATAACAATATCTGACATGTATATAGTGCCTACTATGTGCCAGACATTATGCTAAGTGCTTTGAAATAATTATCTCATCTGATCCTCACCGGGGAGGTAGGAGCTGATTACCCTCATTTCACAGATGAGGAACTGAGGCAAACAGGGTTAAATGACTTACCCAGGGTCACACAGCTAGTAAATATCTGAAGCCAGATTTAGACTCAGGTTTTCCAGACTCTAGGCCTAGTGCTCTATCCACTGTACTACTTAGCTTCCCCTTATAGTACATACGTCTAATGCTTTGCAAAACTTAAAGTACTACATTAATGCCATTTATTAGTGTAGAGGGATTTTTAAGCAAAAGAAAAATTCATGTAAAAAGGGAAGAAACATGAATATCAAATTTATGAAAATATTCCCCACATGTGAGAATAGGAGGAGAGGGAGGTAATTACTAGACAAAATCCCCCCAGTAAAGGCATTGTGACTTAGTGGATTCACTTCTGATCTTAGAGTCAGCAAGACTTGAGTTCAAATCCTGTCTCTGACATTTATTAGCTCTGTGACCCTGGGGAAGTCACTTTTGTAGCTTGAGTTTCCCTGTCTCTAAAAGGAGGTAATAATAGCACCTGCTTCCCAGGGTTGTCACGAGTATCAAACAAGGTAGTGCATGTAAGGTGCTTTCTAAACCTTAAAACAACATATAAATGCTAACTCTGAAATCTGATCAGTTTCTAAATCTTAGTGATTCCATTTGTCTTGCACCCTTCGATCCACCAATTTTTATTAAACCCTTACTGTATTCCAGGAACTGTGTTAGGCACTAGAGATACAGATACAAAGAAGGAAACAATCCCTATTCTCAAGCAGCTCTGTGTGTATATATAGAAACGTGTACATATATACATACACCTACATGCATAGGTACATATGTGTGTATTTATAGGCATGTGAGTGTAATGTAAAGGGGGACTGACTGCTAAGAGCCCGGTCCTTTAAGCATGCTCCAATTTGCCTGCCTGGTGGGTTATTCAGAGTATCTGCAATATTCTCTGCTTGTGGACAATCTAACACATAGAACGTTAGGGAACCGTACTCGGTCATGAGTAACTGAGGAGCCATGACTATCTGGTGATGGAAAGCAAATGAAAACATGCTGCTGAGCTGGAACTGAGTGTATGAGCAACAGGTGGCAGTAGAAGATCCCTCTGGACTCTGGAAGATTTCAAGTGAAGAAAACTGCCGTGAGCCCTAGAAGGGGAAGGGACATCAGTGTCCATGAATGTGCTGTCCCGGGTACATGAATGTGTAGCGTCTCTGTTTGTTCTCTCTAGGGTTTCTTCTTTTCTGATTGTAGGCGACTGAGTATTCTAGGACATAATTGATCAAGTGACAACCTCCTGAGCTTCAAAAGGTTGGAAGAGTGATTAGAGATCCAGCAAAGGGAGTCAAGAGCCCACTTTATTGATGACCACAATGGCCAGGTCTGGTGAGCATCCTGTGCAGCAGCTAAATGGCCTGCTTGACTCAGCCCAGCAGTGGAGAAACCTGCAGCTAAGACTCTGGTTTGCATAGACATAATCAAGCCTGAAGTAAATTTGGTGGGGACTCCAGGAAGGGAAAAAAGGCTTCTCAGAGCTAGGCAGTGCGCCTCAGCCATGTTGTTCCCTTCATTCACACCTCAGTACTTTTGCACTTCAAATTGGCCCCAGTCTCCTCAGGGACTAAGTATACAGAGGAAAGTTTATCCCAAATATGGGGATGTTTGTAACTTGTAACTTTGTGCTAGCTATACCTTCTCAATAAATATAACTTCGTGAAAACTAATTGATATGAATTCATTGAAGTTCATTGATATTGTAGGGAGCACAACAGATATGGTGCTCATAATCAGTAATATTAGAACCCACAATCCCTCAGTTACCCATAAAACACCAAAAGTTCTATGGGTAATACTGAGGGCAACAGTCAGCTCTAGGGACACAAACTACCTGTCGGAGTAGTAGTTAGGAGAGTGAGCCCAAAGGAGTGTGATATATATATGTAAAACTATTGACCCCCTCGCCTCAAGTCTCTCCTCACTCCAAGTGGATATGATTTCTCTTAAGCACAATATGACCATGTCACTCCTATCCATATATACACATACATAAATATACCTAAAATGTATATATGGATATACATATAGATAAATACAAGCACATATCCCTTATAAACAAGACATATGCATGTATTTATATACTTAGAGAAATAATATATGTATATATTCATACATCTATACCTTATATGTTTATGGTATACACACACACTCACATATATGTGAGTATGTATACACACATATATGTACTTCCATATATTTTGGATATGTGTGTGTATACACATACAAATATAGAAACATACATGTGTATATATAGATGCATACACGTGTACTTGTATACATGTATGTATATACATACATACATGCATACATGCATACATGGGTGGGAGTAACATGGCCATGTCTAGCCTTAAGAAAAATCATTTTAGCTGCTATGTGGAAGATTCACTAGAGCAGGGAGAGACTTGAGGCAGGGTGATCAATAGATTAGGCAAGGTAATAAGGATCTAAACCAAGATGGTTGCTGTGTGAGGAGAGAAGAAAAAAGGTACAAAAGAAGTTGTGGAAGTAGAAACAGTAAGATTTTGCAATTGATTAAATATGTTCAGTGAGGAAAAGTGGAGAGTTGAGACTAACACTGAGATGAAGGGCCTAAGATACTAAAAAGAATGGTGGTGCACGCAAAAGAAAGAGGGAAGTTGGAAAAGGGGTGAGTTTGGGTGGAAAATTCTGCTTCAGACAGGTTGAGTTTAAGATGTGTCGGGAACATCCAGTTTGAAATGTCCAATAGGTAAATAGTGAATATGATTCCAAAGCTCAGGGAAGAGATAGTGTGTGTGTGTGTGTGTGTGTGTGTGTGTGTGTGTGTGTGTGTGTGTAAACTGTGAACCATCTGCATCTATGTAATAATTAACCCCATGGGAGCTGATAAGGTCATCAAGAGAAGGAATGTCAAAAGAGAAAAGTGTCCAGAACACAGAAGAGAACCTTGGAGAGCACCCGCAATTAGGTTTATGATATGAATGATGAGCAAGCAAAGGAGACTGAGGAGGGTCTGGGCAGGTAGGAGGATTACTGTGAGGGCAATGTCATGAAAATTGAGAGAGAAGAGAGAGTACAGAGGGAAACGGGTGTGAAATACAGCCTCAATGATGAAGACCGAAAAAAAGAAGCCCACAAGATTTGTAGATAGAGAGATCTTTGGTAACTTAGGATAGGGACGTTTCGGATGAGTGTCAAGGACAGAAGCCAGACTGAACAGATGAGAGCTAATTGTGTGTACTTTTTCTTGGCCTTAATTAATCTGCATCTCTTCCTATAGAATTTTCTATGTTTCTCTGTATTCATCACATTCATCATTTCTTACAGCACAGTAGTCATTCCTCAAATCAAGTGTTTCTAATTCACTATCACAAAAAATGATACTATAGATATTTTTGGTATATATGGAGACTTTCTTCATATCAATAACCTCCTTGGGGTATAAGCCTGATCAAAGGGGATGGACATTTTTGTCATTTAATTTACACAATTTCACATTACTTTCCAAAATGGTTGTACTGATTCACAGCTCTACCAATAATGTACTAGTGTGCCTGTCTTCCCAGAACCCCTACAGTATTCATAGTTCTCATTTTTGTCATCCTTGCCAGTTTGCAGGGTATGAGATGAAACATCGGGGTTATTTTCATTTACATTTTGTTTATTGTTGATTTGGAGCATTCTTTCAAACTGTCAATAATAATGCAATTCTTACTTTGATAACTATATTTAGGTGTCTTTTGTTGAGGAGTGACTATGTGTGCATGCATGTACATGTGTGTGGGTGTGCCAGTGTATGTGTGTATGTATATGTGTGTGTGCACATATATATATATATATATAAAATTTTGGCTACCAAACCTTTATTAGAAAATTTTGAGACAAAAATTTTTTCCCATGTGACTATCTCCCTTCTGAGTCTGGGTATATTAATTTTATTTGTGTAGAAGCCAAGAAAACAATATACACGATGGCTATAACAATATAAATGGAAGAGACAATCCTCCTCCCTAAAAAAACAGAAGTGAATGTTGCATAATTGTAAAGAATAAATATGACTTAAAAGAGCAAAAATGAGAAGATACCCCACAAGTGGACCCACAAGTGTTGTCCGAGGCATATATTTTCAGTCTTTTTTATGTATTGATCAATTATACTGACTTGTTCCATTTTATTTATTTATTTATTTTTTGCTTTTTTGAAGGGGGGAAGGCGGGCAATTGGGGTTAAGTAACTTGCCCAAGGTTACATGGTGGGTAAGTATTAAGTGTCTGAGGCCGGATTCGAACTCAGGTCTTCCTGACTCCAGGACTGGTGCTCTATTTACTGTGCCACCTGGCCACCCCAATTTTTTCCATTAAAAAAAATTACTATTTATTACTTAAGATGACTCTCTGGGAGAAGGAGGGGGAAATTACAGTGATGTAAATAAACAAAAGACACCAATAAAAACATGTTTTAAGAAAGTAAAAAGAGGAAAGCTTTGAGGAGTGAGTAAGGGAAGTGAAAGCAGCAGTTATGGATAGCTATTTCCCCCTACTTACATGGCCACCACCCTCATTTAACTCTTCATTACTTCTTGCCTCAACTATTAAAACTCCTAATTGGTCTCCTTGCCTCAAGCCACTGCTCTCCAGTTCATCCTCTGGGCAGCTACCAAAGTCACTTGTTCATATCATTTCCCTATCCAAAGAGCAGTAGTGACTCCCTGTATCCTCTAGGGATCGAATAAACTTTTGTTTGGCCTTGAAAACCCTCCCAAACTAACCCAGACCTAACTTTGTGGACTTATTATACTTTACTTCCCTTTAAGCATTTTTCAGTCCAGCCAAATTAGCTTTCAATCAGTGAACATTTATTCTTATTAAGTACCTATGTGCCAAAACCTGTGCTAAGTGCTGGAAGCACTGCGTTCATACAAAACAAGCCATCTTCGTTCTTCATACTTCTGCAAACTCTCCTCTCCTCTGTTACCTGTCCCTGTTACTGTTAAAGGCAAACCAGTTGCCCAGGTTTGCAACCCCAGTATCTCCTTATTCTCATTTACTGCACATATACAACCCTTTACAACACCTCTCCCATATGTCCCTTTTTCTTCACTCACAACCATTCTTCCCCTTGGCTGGGAAAACCAGAGAACTTCCCCATTTCACTATTGAGACCAGGACAGCAGACTGGAGCATGGTTTGGTGAGTAACCCCTCACCCCAGTAGGGATGGATTCTTTTTAATTTTTTTCTACTTAAAATAACATTTATAATCAAGGAATATCTCATAAGTTTTGTGGCCAGAGGAGACTTTCCATTTTAGAACTTTTTTAAAAAAAAATTTTATTTTAATTTTTTCACAATCACATGTAAACAAAAATTAACATTTGTAGGGCTAGGTTCTTTTTAATTTTTTTTCTACTTAAAATAACTTTTATAATCAAGAAAGATCTCACAGATTTTGTAAACAGGAGACCTTTCGCCTTAGGACTTTATTTTAGCTTAATCTTTATTTTATTAAAAATTGTTTTTACATGTAATTGGCAGAAAATAAAATCTATCAAATAAATTTAAGAATTATTTTTCTCTTCAATTACATACAAACAAAAATTTTTCACATTTGTTGGACTGGGTTCTAAAGGAATGTGTTTCTGGCATGTCAATTTGGGATTTAGAGTTATGGTTAAATAGATACGGTTAAAACTGAGGGACCCTTAAGTAGCTGAATAACATCCTTAACTGAAAAGCGAGCACTTTGCATAATCAACTGTAATAACAGAGACTGAAATATTATGAGTAAGGTAGAAATAATATAAGCATTTACTAGACAACTTCTATTTGTGGAGCATTGAGTTAAATGTTGAGGATATATCAAGGTGTAGGTTAGATTCCCTGTACTGGAGCACTAACAACTTTAGTTGAGGAGACAGAACAGTAAAAAAAAATGTTTTAAAAACCAAGGCATAGAGATAGAAGGGATTGTGAAGAACCTCTAGTCCAATTCCTTCATTTTATAGATAAGGAAACTGAAACCCAGAAAGATCTCCCATCTTACTCAAGATCACATGGGCAGAGAACACCAGAGGCAGGCCCTCTGCCTCCCAAGCTACTCCCAAGAGTACATGCTCTTTCCACTGTATCACAGCCAGGCAACTAATAAATAGTGCAGAAAGCAAGTGGACAGTGAGGGCAGGATTTCCAGAAGGGGTAGGGAGAAGGCAAGGTTTGAGCTGTTCTTTGATTCAGAAAAATGAAGAGAGGAGGTGGAAGTGGGGCATTTCAGGCCTTTCAAGAAGAGCATTAACAGTGAACAAACACAGGGAGGGAAGAAGAAATTCATTAGATGTATCTGTGGTACAGTGAGCAGACTGGTTTAACTAAAGCAGAGGAACCTTTTTATCCAGAAGTGAGAGCGGAGAAACAGATTCTTATTGCTCAGTCATGTCCAACCTTTGGTGACCCCATCTGAGGTTTTCTTGGCAAAGATACTAGAATAACTTGCCACTTTCTTCTTCAGCTCATTTTACATATGAAGGAACTGAGGCAAACAGGGTTAAGTGACTTGCCCAGAGTCACACTGTTAATGAGTGTCTGAGGTTGGATTTGAACTCAGAAAGATGAGTCTTCCTGACTCCAGGTCTGGCACTCTATCCCACTGCATCACCTTGCTGCCCAAAGAATTTATAATAGAATATTATAAATAGATTGAATTATTTCCTATACTAAGCTAGAAAAAAATGAACATGGTATTTGTAAGTAAGAAATTCCTGGAGATAATAAAAGAAATTTTTTAGTATACAGTAAATTTAAACTAAATGATAAAAGACTATAGATGAATTCCAGTTGTACTAACTGAATCATGACTGATTAATGAAAGCAATATTGCAGATGTAATGTAGATTCCTCAGGTATACCATTTTGAAAGAATATAGAAATCAAAATGTGTGAAGCAAAATAGGCGGAAGGAAATCAACTTATATGAACATACAATTTGCTTATTGAAGTAAAGATTGGAACTGGTTAAAACAAGTCTATGATATGACTAAAGTACTCCTTTGGTTGAGAAAAATCCAAAATGTGCACATTGGAAGTTGCCCAACCGATAAATCAGAGTCTAATTATTCACATTACAAAGGCTTCACTATAGAGTGCCTTTAAATAGTGAGCATTCCTTACCATACTTAAAATATGGTTCAACTTATCAAAATTCAGATTCCACATGATATTTAAGGAACATATCTGCTTTCTTACTCTTTGCATCATGTATAAATACAAGGACAAAGCAAAAAGCAATTCTTGACTTCCTGAAGAACATGGTAAGCAGACCGGAAGAAATATTTAAGAGACTGTGTCTAAATGTTAGTTATATTTCTATCTAGAACTTAGGCTGAAGTAGAGAAATAGGACCACACAGCAAATTTTAGAAACAGCTAGTGCTAGAGAATTTAAATGGGGAAAAAGAAATAAAACCAAAAGACACAAAAGGAAAATTGAGAAAAAATCCAAAGATAGATTATACATGCCCTGTGGTGCTATGTGTTTGTTCTAGCAATAAATAGGAATGACAAAGTAGATGAAAACCTTGAAGTAGCCAATGGCAGAGGTGAATACATGGAAAAGATGCACAACTTTAGAAATAGGAGACATTGTTTACTGAAATCTGGAGGCACAAAAACGCTGAGACTGAGAACTAAAGAGAAAGAAGAATCAGAAAATAGAATCAGAAAATAAATGTTTTCAAGCACATTACATAAGTCACAAGAGAACAACAAATCAGAAAGGGACATGGAGATGGCAAGGGTGATTTGCTGACAAAAGTAGAGATTGACAAAAAAGATTGGCTCTTTTTGCTTCAGCATTTAGAGAAGAGAATGGGTGACATGTCAGGGACAGACATCTTTCTCTTATGAAACAAAAGTAGAGGGAGGGAAAAAAAACTAAGATCAGACCAGATAGATAACAAGGACTGATGGAACTCCAGGACCAGATAAGATGCCTTCTATAATTCTGAAAGCATTAGACAAAGGGAAAGATGAAACTCTAGCCACTCTGTTTCAAATCCTTTAAATACTTAGAGAGAAAACTATTTCCCTAGCCAAAATATAGAAAAAGCAACTGTCTTTGTTGCTAACATATGCATAATAAAAAGAGGTATGTTGACTAAGGGAGTGGAGAACAATGTCCTTGCCTCATCAAATTTACCTTCTGTTCTGGCTCCATTTTATTTGTGTGCTGGGGCTACACTGGGTCTTTGGGGAGTCTAATGCTAAATTAAATAGTTTTCTACATCGAAAGTCTTAGATCTCCACATAGAGGGGAAAGAAAAGAAAAAGAATCACTCCTAGGGAATAAAGGGTACCCATAAAACCCAACAATAGAGATTGTTAGTCTGAGATATCCACAAATTCAGGTTTGGGACTAGAGGCCAGTTTGTGTGAGACTGCTGACTAGTGACCTCCTTTTTTGCTTGGTGTTTCATTTGTGAGGCTTCCTGGTGAATAGAGGGTATATACACACAAAGTCAGGGGCTGATGGTAGTTAAACCAAGCCATATGTGAGATCAGAATTGTGACTGCTAGCAGGTGCAGACAGAGTTTTTATAGAAGTGCTAACCCTGTTAGGTCAGTAACCAGGCTCAGGTATGACACTTTGGGAGAAATGAGATAAGGGCTTATCCATGTAGACAAATGGCAATTATCATGGCGCATGTAATTTATACTTTGCACCTACTGACAACATATGTTATTAGGTATTACATATGACTTATTTGCTATGCAATATACTTTCGTTGTTGTATTAAAAGTCATTGTCCAATGTGCTATTATGCAATGTTATAGATATACTCTTACTATTGTGCAGGTTGTATATTTCTGTATGTAATTGTCAACTGGACCAAATTAGCTTCTGATTTGTGGGTGGCCAGAACTGAACAGGCTGGAGACAGGAGAGTCAGGATTCAAACAAAAGTTTAATTTCACAGTGAGGGAAATGGTTTGCAAGTAAGGAAGCAAATCAGACACATATGCTGAGGTCCTGTGTCTAGTGTGGGGATCCCACTTTAGTGTGGCTAAACCTTGATTTATATACCTGTGGCTAGACAAAGAGTCAAACAGTATAGTTTAGCAACAGTACTGAGACCCAACAGCAACACTGAGGCAAGGTGGTCTAGTGACAAAAAGTCCATTCATAGCAGGGCTTCATGTCTGGGCCTGTTGGTGCTTGTCTGAGCTCAGACCATCAGTTTTGTGATGCAGTTGCAGGAGTGTTCTTCTAGAGGGTGAGTGCAAAGGATTGCTGTTATGCCAAGCTCAGGGCACAACCTGCTCACTGGGCTTTAGTTCTGGAAAACAGGATGACTCTTAAAATCTCAACATTTCCTCCTTTTGACCAAAGAGAGGGGGTCTAAAAGGACCACTACCCTTCTGACCAATAAAGGAGAGGTAGATATAAGCCAAAATGCCACGAGAGACCAGTTGGGTCAGAATAAGATGTTGAGTTGAATAGATCTTGTCAGGTCATATTTATGTCATGTTACAGATCGAACTATGTAAAGGGCTCACAATGGACTAGTTTTGAGAAGGGAAGTTTACATATTGCCTAGGTAACCAAGAAAATGTAAACATAAATCATGCAAAGCCATACAATAATTATCACCAATGTTAACTAAAGTCTCTTGTAACCTAGAAACCCTCTCAATATCCATTTCATCAGCACATTTTGAGTCCCAGATGTCTCAAGTAGTTATCTGGTCCCTAGATATCTTTTCATGGATAATAGACTTTATTCTTAAGTCAGTTTTAAAGGGGGCTCTGCTTCTCTGGTTCCAAATCTAGAGGTTCCTAAATAATTCTGAATTAATATAATTTAGTACAATCATTTAAACTTGGTTTGAAACTTCAGAGAATTTGTTTATATACCATTTGTTGTTTCTGTCTTTACCTAAATCCTGTACCTGATATAAGAATCTTTTAAAAATTTATGAGGGTCTAACCATAAGTTGAGCTCCTCTTCCTTTTAAAATTATCAGACAGAGATTACCTCCAAACTATGTAAAAGGGGACTCTGAACAACTTCTGGAGCCCCAGCACCCACAGAACGACACAGAGAAGCTAACCTCCCACTGAGGACAGCCCAGCAGCCCTGCAGGAAGGACCAGCACAGCACTCTGGGAGCCGGCAGTGCAGCACACAGAGCATGGAGAGCTGAGCCTAGGTCCTCATGAGCCATGGTTTTAGCCCCAGGGCGGCCAGGCTGGCAGCCGGCTGGAGGGACCCCAGATCACCAGCTGCTGTGGCGATTCCAGAATTATCAACACAGATATGCCTAGGACAAAGTGAGTGGTTAGTGACCTGTGGACTTTGGGACCAGTATTTGGGGAACGCGTCGGCTTCCTCCCTGGGGGCAAGAAGGCGCTGAGGAGACACGCCATTTTGCAGTTTCCAGTGGCAGCTCCAGCTCCTGGCCTGTGAACTGTAGGGAGATCCAGCAATCAGTCTTGGGGTTTAATTGCTCTTGCTTTAACCTCCCCGGATCTGGATTGTGATCTGGGGGGGAGGTCTGCAGTGTGTATCCAGCTTGCCAGAAAGCTGTGAAGACCCCAACATTTGGGTCGAAAGTTCCCCTGTCTGGTGGCAGAGGCCTACTGTGGCAACAAGCCCAAAAGTCAAGTAATTAAGTGGCAACATGTCAAGGCAAAGGAAATAAAATAAACAGAAAAATGCAACATTAGACTCTTATTTTGGAGGCAAAGAAGATTGAAGCATAGAACAGGAAGAGGTCTGTGAGGTCAGAAATCCTGCACCAAAAGCCCCAAATGAAAATATGAGCAGGTCACAGGCCATAGAGGACGTTAAGAAGGACTTTAAAAATCAAATAAGAGAAGTGGAGGAAAGATTGGGAAGAGAAATGAGAAGGATGCAGGAAAAGTATGAAATGAGGGTCAACAGTCTGACTGAGGAAAACAACACCTTAAAAAAGAGACTAATTCAAATGGCAAAGGAGGCCCAAAAGGGCAACGAGGAGAAGAATGCCTTAAAAAGCTGAATTTGACAGATGGAAAAAGAATCTTAAAAGCTCACTGAGGAGATTCATTCCTTCAGAGTCAGATTGGAGCAAATGGAAGCTAATGACTTTATGAGAAATCAAGATGCTGTTAAGCAGATCCAAACAAATGAAAGAATAGAAGGCAATGTGAAATATCTCATGGGAAAAACCACTGACCTGGAAAATAGATCCAGGAGAGACAATTTAAAAGTTATTGGACTACCTGAAAGCCATGATCAAAGAAAGAACCTAGAAATCACCCTTCAAGAAATTCTCAAGGAAAATTGCCCTGATGTTTTAGATCCAGAGGGCAAAATAGAGGTTGAAAGAATCCACCGATCACCTCCTGAAAAAGATCCCAAAAAGAAAACTCCCAGGAATATTATAGCCAGGTTCCAGAATCCCCAGATCAAGGAGAAAATACTACAAGCAGCCAGGAAGAAACAATTTCAATATTGTGGAAACACAATCAGACTAGCACAGGACCTGGCAGCTTCTACACTGAGGGATCGAAGGGCATGGAATATGATATTTCAGAGGGCAAAAGAACTGGGAATGAACCCAAGGGTCACCTACCCAGCAAAACTGAGTATTTTGTTTCAGGGGAAAATATGGTCATTCAGTGGAATAGAGGACTTTCAAGCATTCTTGAGGAAAAAGCCAGAGTTGAATAGAAAATTTGACATCTAGACACAAGAAGCAAGAGATGCCTGAGAAGGTAATCAGGGAAAAGAAATCAAAAGGAACTTATCAAAGTTGACCTATTTACATTCCTATATGGAAAAACAATAACTGTGACTGATGAAACCTTTCTCAGTATGAAAATAATGGAAGAAGGGTGTATGGTCACATGAATACATATGTGAATGTGTGTATATATGTTTACAGTTATACATGGAGAGAGGGGATAGGTTGAATTTGTTGGGAAGGGAGGATACTTAAGTGGTGGAATTATGAGGTGAGAGAGGAAAGTGGCAAGAGAAGATGGGGAGAGACGGGGTAGGGTAAACTATCTCATGTAGAAGTGGTTGAAAATTTGACATCTAGACACAAGAAGCAGGGTAGAAGGGGAAATGGTTGCAAGGGAGGGGAAGAATAGGAAGGCAAAAAGGCAAAACCACATTCTCATTGAATTTGGTTCTGGGAGAGAATGACATACATACTAAATGGGATATCTCAACCTGCAGCAGAATAGGGGGAAGGGGGATGAGAGGAGGGATGATGGATGGGAGGGCATCCTTGGGGGGAGGGGAGGTTGGAAGTACCCACTATAGAAGAGGGACAGGATCAAGTAGGGAATGGACCAGGTGGGGGGTGGGATGAGTGGGAGGGAATTATAAGCAGCCTTGTACAATATATCTACTATGGTAATATTTTGCATAGCTATACATGTACAACACATACTGAATTACTTATCTTCCCAGAGGGAATGGGTGGCAAGGGAGGAAGGGAATGGATCTGAAATTCGAGGTCTTAAAATTAAATGTTTCAAATATATATAAATGCTATTATCAATACTCTTTTGCATGTAATTGGGAGATAAGATGTGCAGGCATTGGGGCACAGAGATTCACCTTGCTCTAATGGAAAAGTCGAAGGGGGTATGGGAGAAGATATGGGAGAGAGCAGATTGGAGGAAGGGATATCTTGTGGGACTGCTGTTCTGGGATGGTGGGTAGGGGAAAAATGGGGAAAAAATCTGGCGGAAATGAATGATGTAAACCAGAAGTTAGTAAAGCATTTGTTTAATTAAAAAAATGTACCAGAAGGAACAATGAAGTATTGATGATTTTAGCTGTCCCTGTCAACAGCTTAAGTCCCCTTTTGCACAGTGGTTTATTATTGTCATTGGTAGTGGATTGTTTGGTTTTTGTCATGTTTTCAAGTAGTAAAAATTTGAAAATGCATCGTACGATAAACACTTGCTTTATATGTAAAATAAGTATTTGCTTTATGTGAATACAAACTTAGAAAGCTAATAAGCCATACTGCATATCCACACATTACACTATAATAAAATATATCCACTTAAAGGAATTTCCCTCATCCACAATCTCACTTTAATACCCTTGTAAAAAAATTAAATAAGATTAGTCTAGTATGTCCTGATTTTGGTGAGCTTGTATTTACCGTTTAATACTAAGTCTGACAATTTTACCAGGAATTGAAGTCAAGATCACTGGACTGTGGTTTTCAGACTCCATTCTCTTCTCAGTAAAAAAACCAAAAAGGGTATACTCTCCAAAAAACTAAATAAATAAATAAAATTATCAGACAGCTACTTTAAAATAATGGGAAATAATTTCACTATCTTTACCATTATCCATATAATGTGTATGTAAAACCTTAATCTGATTTTGAGGACTTATTACTAAAACATGCTCAAAACCTTCATTTCCATGACAGCTAAATTTGGAAGCCAATCATCTACTTCTGTATATACTTCTTAGAGAAAACAGTCTAATCCTGTTACTTTTCTCAAAATCTACTATTCTATTTAATTAGAAAACTTTTTACATTCCATCTTCATCTTATTACTTTATTTTATCATTTCCCCCTTAGGAGGATATCATCTGTATATGATAATCTGACCGCAAATATAGGTTAAAATCATAAGATATTCATATCTGCACCCTATTATAGTAACTCAGAGATGTTCCCATTATCAATCTATTATTTAATAGATTTATTATTGTATTTATAAAACTTCTTGATTATAGAAATTTGCTATAAAAGGAAAAGGAAGAACATAGCTATAAAGGGCGGGGGGATTCCCTTAGCTCTGTTTGATTCCAGGCATGAGTCATATCTGATAGCCAATCATGTAGTCACAGAGTTTTAAAAGAGGCCCAGGAAATAACATAAGGGAAAATAGAGTCATGAGGATCACACCTAGGCAATGTCAAGGTCATCCCCAAAGTTTTCCCAGGCACAGACACACACCTTTAGCAGTTCCCCGACTGCCATTTTCTACTATTGGCTTCATGACAATTTGAACAACTATGCCTGTAATCAAAACTCAAAGCAATCGTAAATTACAGTCCCAAGAATTTACCTTAAATAGCACATTTTCGCTAGCTACAGCTTAGGGCTTAAATATCTTTCCTGATATTTCCCTAACAGTTAATATTTTATTTATTCTTATAATTAAAACTACCTATCTTCTAGGACTTCAAACATACAGCAAATACCTAATACTTGACTCATCATTAATATGTTGAAACTACATCTTTAAACCACCATATATACTTTCATAATGGTCAAAGATTTTCAAATGAAAATTTACTATCATGTATTATTATGTTTTATAACAAAATATACCTCATTAAATATTTAATAATTTTCAAATATCTATTTTTATCCCATCCTTTTAAAAGTCCAATGCATGTACAACAGCATCCTGATTAAAAAGTTGTTTTATCTAACAATATATCTATTAAAATGTTCTCTCAAATTTCACAATATAAGAGAATTTAGAAATACAACAATAACGTAAACAAAATCATGTGTTTAAAAGATGAAACAAAATTTCAGATGAATCAATTCAGTTAATTGCACTTCCAAATTATTACATAGAAAAATCATTGATCTTATTACCTTTGGCATTTTGAAACCATTTGAGAGTTATCAGGTATGGAACAATTACATTCAATTAAAGAAATAATAATAATATAGTGCTCAGCATATGCCAGTTACTGTGTTAAACACTTTACAATAATTGTATTATTTTGATCTCACAACAACCCTGGGAGTTGGGTACCATTATTATTTTTATCTCTACAGATCAGGAAATGGGTGCAAACAGAGATAAAATAACTTGCCTAAGATTACACAGATAATAAATTTCTGCAACCAGAGTGTAATTCAAGTTTCCCTATTCATTTCCAGCATTTTTTTAAACACATGTATTTGGGAATCTGGTCTGAAATGAGTGGGATTAACAGGGAGAGGGAGAGGGCCTTTGACCTAGGGGAGTTATAAGAGATCCTTGGTTTAAACAATATTTCCTCTTTGTGTGGTTAGAAATATCAAGAAAGGGTTAAGAAGAGTTTGCTATAAAGTGCAAACAATTTACCTATATATTTTTTTCCTTCATCACTCTGGGATTAATTCTAAACTAGCTGACTTTTTTCATTGCTTTGAACAATAAGGCTATTAATGTTTCTATTTGCACTTAAACTTTTACAAAATATAATCCTTATTTTTCCTTAAAATAAATTCTATAGAGTTGTACCCTAAAACTTACTAAGATATTTTAAAGGGGAGTAAGTTCCTGGAATTACCCCTAAAGTCTCAGTAGTTCTTCCCTGCAATCTTAAAATGATTAATCTTCAAACTCCTTAATCTGCTAAGATGTTAATAATAGTTCTACAAACTGATTATCTGACTTTATTTCTGTAATTCCAGCATAACCAAAGCTGAAATGATAGGAAAAAAAGTCTTACAGGGGCTTTTTTTTCTTATAACCTAATCTCTCACAGAAAACCTAAAATGGAAGTTAGTCCTGCTTACTAGGACAATTGCTTCAAGTATAAAATTCATTAATCTTTTCCAGTGTTCTAACCTCTTTGGCTAAATCCCTTAGAAATTTTTTTCTGGCTGGCTGCATTTTAAATCTTTTGAGGTAACAGAATATATACAAACAATACAAACATGAAACAAGAATTTTACATTTTATAAAGACACAAACACAGACAAAATGATAAGACAAATACAAACAGACACAAACAATTCTAAGTGCACAATTACAATTCTAAATTTACAGAAGCACACAGTTACTGAGGCATGTAGTTGAAAAACAGCCAAGTCATGCAGAGAGACCAATTAATATAGGTGCACAATTTAGGAAAAGATATCCTTACCAGGGTGATCTGAGATTAATTGGGTCACTGGAGGGGCCCTGGAGTTTTCCTCACAAAGGATGACAAGTTTGACCAAGGTGGGAGTTTGGGGTATTGGAGCAGGGAGAAGGGCACAGGACTCACTAGATGAGGGGGATTATACTCTGAAAGAATAAATCTCTGGTGCCACCTAGTCTATTCTCACTGGCATTGTAGAGTCCAATGAGCTGGTTCCATGTCCAGTCTAATCCCTGGCACCAATTAATGTCAACTGGACCAAACTGGCTTCTAATCTGTGGCTGACCAGAGCCGAACAGAGCAGGCTAGAGACAGGAGAGTCAGGATGTAAACAGAAGTTTAATTTCAAAGTGAGGGAAATTAATTGTGAGCAAGGAGGCAGATTCACACATGTGTTGGGACCCCATACATAGTGTTTATACACCTTAATTTATATACTTGTGGCTAGACAAAGAGTCAAACTGTATAATATAGCAACAGTAGTGAGACACAACAGCAACGCTAGGTTTAAGTTGTCTAGTGACAAAAAGTCCATCCATAGCAGGGTTTCATGTTTGGGTCTGTTGGTGCTTACCTGAGCTCAGGGATGATCAGTTCTGTGATCTAGTTGCAGCAGTGTTTGCCCAAAGATAAGCACAAAGGATTGTTGTTATGCCAAGCTCAAGGCACAGCTTGCTTTCTGGGTCTTAGCTCTGAAAAACAGGGTGTCTCCTAATATCAGACATAATCTAGAGATTTATATCTTTAATTTAGTTAGTGTACTTGTCTTTTTCATTTATGCTATTGATTACATGCCAAGTAATATTTAATTGAATGTACCTTATTCTATATGTTCACAAATATTCATTTATATCCAGGGATGTGCTAGAACCAACTCATGAGGGCTGGTTGATAAATTTTCAATTTGGGCATATACACCTGGAAAATTGACAAATGTTGCAAATCCAAGCTTCATTTATTGTTTCCTTGAGTTATCTAGATGAAATAAAGTGATGGAGAAAATATGATAATGTAGATTATACTTTATAGTGTACAGTGCATATTTTTTTGGTGGAGGAACTGGTTATTAAACACTTACCAACACACCCCAGTGTGTAGTTCATTTGCTTTGCTAGGACTAGAAATTCTTTACATAAGGGAGACTGAAAGGCATTGCTGACCAAATCAATCACTTAAAGAAGATTATTCAGTTGATAGGTATGCATAATAAAGGCAAAAATAGGGGTAAGGGAAATGGGAACTATATCTCCTTAAACTTGCCTTTTGGTTTATTGTTGGCCAAAATATAGTAACAAAGCAAGGATCTTTGCTGCTGAAAGATATGAATAATAAAAGTGGGTATGTGGACTATATGGGCGGGGGAAATAATGTTTCCTTCTTAACCTAACCTTTTATGAAGGCTCAAATTAATTTGCATGTTAAGCCAGAGAGAATCTTGTAAATAAGTTAGATCGTTTTCTGTAATAAAGGACTTTGATCTCTGTCCAGACAAAAGGGTAGAAGAGCCTTCATCTGTACCTAGATTACACCACCTGGCATTTGTAAGCAGTATATGTTGGTTATAATTCAATAACTATCACCTGCCATCAGCCAGAGAGAATTCCTAGCTACTGTGCCCTATGAGACATGAGCTGAGTAAGATGTTGGCTGTTGAGGATGGAGTCTTGCTTGATGTATCAGTGAGGATATATCAAGGAGACAAAGGCATTGATATCTACGTTCCTATCTATACTCTTGTCCACTGGCCCATAAGATTATACCAAATGGAGAAAGGGAGGGGCCACAGGGAAGAGGAGAAATTCTGCTACTGACAGATATGTGTAACAGATTAGGGACAAGGCCTGTGACTTTATGGACATCAGCAATCCCTGGAAGAGCACAATTCCTCTCCTTTCTCTGTAGCCTTAGAGAATTGTCTAGAGCATAGAGAGGTTTAGTGACTTTCCCTGGGTCACCAAGTCAATGTGTGTTAGGGGTGGACTTTAAACCCAGATCTTCCTGACTTTGAGGCCAAGTTTTCTATTCACACTTAGGCAGAGAAGAGATGGTGGCTAGCACCTTCTTGCTCACATTCTCTAGTGAATATTGTCCCTGTGATAAAGTATCATGCCTAAGAAAGGGAGCTTTACTGCTGATAGATTTGCAGGATAAAGTCAATAGTGAGGGTTCAGTATGGGTAGAGCTATTATACATACTTTGTTAAGTCCCAACTAAAATTCCACCTTCCTTTTATAGGAAGCCTTTCCCTAACATCTCTTAAGTCCAGTGCTTACCCTCTTTTAATTAGTTCCAATTTAGCCTATACATAACTTGCTTTGTATTTATTTGTTTGCATGTTGTCTCCCCCATTAGACTATAAGCTCCTTGAGGGCAAGGTCTGGCTTCTGCCTTTTTTTGTATCCCCAGCACTTAGCACAATGACTGGCACATAGTAGGCAGTTAATAAATTTTTTTTGAATTAAATTTACTTGTATTTTGCTTCTTTCCATAATCCCCAGTGCTTAGCACAGTGCCAGGCACTTAATAAACATTTATTGATTGATTAAATTTAAGTCCTATCCTAGCAATAAGCAACATGTTAGAGAGGAAAGAAAGTTAGCTTAGGCATCAGTCTTGCCTCTGTCACCTGTGGGCTATGTGATTCCAGGTAAGTTACTTAATCTATCCATGCCTCAGAAAACTTTCCAAGGCTCTTAAGTCCCAAGTTTGCATTGGTAGACAGAGCTTCCTTACTTAAATTTCACTATATTGGGGCGGCTAGGTGGCGCAGTGAGTAGAGCATCGGCCCTGGAGTCAGAAGGACCTCAGTTCGGATCCGGCCTCGGACACTTAACGCACCCATAAACAAAAATCTAGCCGTGTGACCTTGGGTAAGTTGCTTAAGCCCAATTGCCCTCCAAAAAGCAAAAAAAAAAAAAATTCACTATACTAACAAAATTATAGATCTTGTTCTCACTCCTTAAAAACAAAAGTGGGCTCAGAATGTAGATATCAATGCCTTAGTCTCCTTATACTTTGTTTGTTTGTTGTTATTTGCTAGGTATAATTCAGCAGCAAAGTCCTAGCCTACTTTTTTGCAAGTGAAAGTATAGCAACCAAGTCCTTGCCTACTGGAACTGGGAGTTTGATTCATTTGTATGCTAATTCAGACAAGATTTTGGGAATGCCTAATTCTGTATTAGAGAGCTATCTGTGATAGAGGGCTTTGACCTCTCCCGAGACAGAGTAATGGAAGCAGGAGGATTTAATTTCAACTTTGTGGGTGCTGTTTTTTATGTTTTTTTGTGAATATGGTGCTTTTGTCTAAAAAACCATCAGCCTGTGGTTTTTTTTTTGTTTGTTTGTTTTGTTTTTGTTTTTTGTTTTTGCTTTTTGGAGGGGGGGAGGGCGGGGCAGTTGGGGTTAAGTGACTTGCCCAAGGTCACACAGCTAGTAAGTGATAAGTGTCTGAGGCTGAATTTGAACTCAGGTTCTCCTGACTCCTGGGTCTGTACTGCACCACCTAGCTGTCCCTCAGCCTGTGGTTTTTTGTGAGCAATTCTCACCACTATTCCCTAGTAGGATAGAGATGAAAGAATTGGCACCAACTGAATGGCAAGTCTCTGGGGGATTTTCTAGCTTAAGTTTTCACTATAACCTAGATATAACTCTCCTCCTTTGATGCTGATTGATATGCATAGTAAAGGCATGAATGTGGGCTATTTATGCAGAGAATGACTTCCTTGTGTGATTTATCATTCCCTGCACAAAAACTCTGGTGACTTCCTATTTTCTCTAGGATCAATACAAACTGTTTTGTTGAGTATTTAAAGCTCTTTACAACCTGGCTCCTACCTCTGTTTGTAGTTATACTCCTCTTCATGCAGCCAAACTAGGCTTCTTGCCGTTCCTCACACATAAATTCTGTCTCCCATCTCTGAGTCATTATATGGGCTGCATCACTCACTTTGCTAACTAAGGCTTAGAGCTATGCTTTGGGGGCATAATTGCAACACAAAACTTAAGTTTCTAGGGTAGACAATGAAAAGAGGCAACAAATGCACAGGGAGTTCTTTGCAACAGTAGGGTGAACAAGACCAGTTAAGCACCTAGTAGGACGTCAGCCACTCCACACATTTGTGCACATCCCACCTCTCATTTTTTTCCCTGCTGTGTGTAGCTGCAAATGTGCCAACAAAAAGTGAAAATGAGGTTACTTAATGATACTATATTAATACAAATCCTTGAAGTTGTGAAAGTTAAATATGCAAACATTGAGGCTATATTTAACTCAGACTGTCCAAAATTCATCTTGCTTCCTTCCCCTCACGCCAACCTTCCCCTTTCCCTAATTTCTCTATTACTGTTGAAGATACCACCATCTTCTTGGTTAGGCAGGTTTGCAACCAAAGTGTCATTCTCAATTCCTCTCTCTCTCATCTTCCCCATATCCAGTTTGTTGCCAAGTCCTTTCAATTTTACCTTCAAAATATACCTCCTATATGGCTTTTACACTTCTCTGACACTACCACCACACCGGTCCAAGCCCTCAGTATCTCACACCTAAACTGTTGCTATAGCCTTCTGGTTTTCTTCCTACCACAAATCTCTTCCCACTCAGGTCAGAAGGTCTGAACATGCCACCCCACTACCCCCCCAGTTAGCTAGCTGATATATCAAATAGAGTTGGGTCAAAGTCAGAATACAATATCAAATCCCCTCTCAGTTACTAGCTATGTGACTGTGGGAAAGTCACTTAACCATGGTCTGCCTTGGTTTTCTCATTTATAAAATAGGAATAAAAATTGCATCTACCTTACAAGGTTATTGTTAAAATCAAATAAGATAATATTTGTAAAAGTACTTAGCACAGTGCTTAGAACATAGTAGGTATTTAATAAGTGCTTATTATCAAATAAATAAATTATTAAATAAATAAATTATGAATAAATAAATAGGTGTTTAATAAATGCTTATTTCCTTCCTTCTTTTCTCCCCCTTTATTCAACAAACTCCAGTAGCTACCTATTACCTCTAGAAACAAATACAAAATCTATTTGACTTTTAAACTCCTTTATAACCTGGTCCCTTCCTACCTTTCTAGTGTTCTTGCACTTTATTCCCTTCTATGTATTATTTGATCTAGTGACACTTGACTCTTTGCTGTTCCTTGTATATGAAATTTTCTCTCAATTCCAGACATTGTCACTGGCACTCCCCCATATCTGGAACTCTCTTCTTCCTCATCTCCACCTTCTGGATACCCCGACTTTGTTTAGGTCCCAGCTAAGATCCTGCCTTTTATAAAAAGACTTTTCCAATACTATGTAACCTTGGGCAAGTCATTTAATCCTGTCTGCCTTAGATTCCTTAACTGTAAAATACAAATAATAATAGAACATACACCTCTGAGGGTTTGTTGTGAAGAATAAATGAGATAATATTTGTAAAGCACTTAGTACAGTGCCTGGCATACAGTAGGCATTTAATTAATGCTTTTTTAAAATTGACTTCACTCATACAGTTCCTTCCACTTGCATTCCATCCTAGGTTTCTCTGGCTTCCTGTTTTTATATTTCAGTATTCCTACTCAGCCCTTACCTTCTCATTAAGAATGCTTAAAAGTCCTCTGACCATTCAAGGCCTATTACCCCCTATGAACTATCCCCAATGTTGTAAGGTAAGTTATTCTTGGCTTAATTCCATATTCCTTTCTTTTGTTATATTGTATTTCAAGATCTCCTTTCATTGGTGGTAGAAGTCACCACATTTTGTATGATCCTTACTATTTATTCTTTCTTTTTGGGGGGCAGGGGGTGGTGGCGGCATTAAATTGCTTCTTTCTAAATTCTTGCAGTATTTATTCTGTGAATTAGAAGTTCTGGATTTTGGCTATGACATTTCAGGGACTTTTCCTCTTGGAATCTCTTTTAAGAGGTGATCAGTGGATTCTTTCTATCGTCACTTTGGCTTCTGGTTCCAAGATCTGGATAGTTTTCATTTGTAATTTGTTGAAATTTGATGTCTGGCTTTTATTTTATTGCAGTTTTCACAGAGTTAAATGTTTCTTAAAGTATCTTTCCTTGACCTGTTTTCCAGATCACTTGTGCTTGACTGCAGATATCTTAGATTTTCTTCTCATTTTATCAGTCTTTTGGTTTTGTTTTAATGTTTCTTGCTGTCTAGTGGAATAATTAATTTATGTCTATTCTGGTTTTAAAGTAGTTTATTACTTGGGTAAGGTTTACAACTTTCTCTTCTATGTAGTCTCCTTCAAATTCTTTCCACCAAAGATTTTATTCTTTTTAACTTTTGTTTTTCTAGGTATTCATATAGTTCTTGTGGAAATTTTTTTCTCAGTTATGACTTGTGGTTATTAAGAGTTATTCATTCCTTCTTTTGGGACATTTCTAAGTTCACAAAATTTTTTATAAAGATTGGCATTTTCCTTTTATTCACTCATTTCTCTAGCTTTAGTTCTTGATTTGGACTTTTGAGCCATCACCAGATGCTTGCTATACTTCTGGGTAGGGTGGTTGGCCTTGATTGCCCATTACTACTTTTCAGATCACTACTTTTGGAACCCCCTGAATACTTGATGTTCTGAATTCTGGATCTTCATGGCCCTCTATAGAGTCTTAGGAGAGGGCACTAGGGTTCTTGGAACCTCTGGGTCTAATCTGTCTTAGCCTAAGGGCTACTGTGCCACTGTGATCACTAGCACTCCTCTGGACTTCCACTATTCCTACCCTGGGGCTTTCCAACTTCTCTGGGTCTTTCTTATGGTGAAGGGAAAACCTATCCTTGCTGTTTCTGTGCACAAAGCCATTCAGACTACAAGTATCTATGGCCATTTTCTTGTCAGAGTGGGAGGGTCCCAACTTGTTTGGCAGCACTAGCATCAGCTATTCTGCTGGTCTCTTTCTTATGGTCTTTTTTTTTTTTTTTTTGGTTTTTGAAGGGGGAAGGCAGGGCAATTGAGATTAAGTGACTTGCCCAATGTCACATGACTAGTTTTTGTGTTAAGTGTCTTAGGCTGGATTTGAACTCAGGTCCTCCTGATACCAGGGCCAGTGCTCTATTCACTGAGCCACCTAGCCTCCCCTCCTATGGTCTTCTGGATGACAGGTTTTGTGTACACACGTGCACATGCATGCATACACAAATTTCTGAGACTTACTGTACCTTCTCACTGGATTTCTTCATCATTTGTTGGTCTAGTGCTAATTTCAGGTTTTTACTAAAGTAGACATGTGGGAACTAAGTGGTGGGTTTCATCTAGGCAGCCATCTTGGCTAGAGGTCCATTAGTTCTTTTCCATGAGCCCCTCAGCTGCTAGTGACAACCCTCAAATATCACCTTGTTTTAAATTTCATATATAGTTATTTATGTATATGTTGCCTTTATCTATAATATGTAAACCCCTTGAAAACAGGGACTATCTCATTTTTGCCTTTGTAGCCCCAGTGCCAAGCATAGTTTCTGGCATATAATAAGTGTTTGTGATTGATTGGTCTTTGAAAAGTCAGAATACAACATCAAAGTTGGTGTGTTCAGCTGGCTGATATGTATAACACAGGCAAGAATATCAACTATATTTCTGGAGAACAAAGACCATGTATTATATAGCACACCTTTTGACTTTCACTAGTCAACAAACCCTGATCACCAATGGATTATTTACTAACAAGTATGAATAATTAAGGCAAGTCTATAGAAAATGTGCATAGAGAACTTTGCCTCCCTAAGCTTACCTTTTATTCTGACTCTGGCTCATTTTCATATTAAAACAGAAAGGTTCTTGAGTATGTATACCCCTAAGTTAAATAGCTGTCTATAAAAGAGGATCTTCTTTACAATGAATTGCAGAGGAAAGGCTTCATCTTTGAAGAGAACAATGATTTCTGCCTTTTGTTCACCATATATGGTAACTTAGAGTAAACAGCTATCAGCTTTCTCTTCTATCTGAATGGGTCCTGTCACTGTGCCATTGCATAATGGAGCAGAGGTAACAGTTGGATAACTTTGAAGATAATGAGGAGTACGGTGGGTAGCAGTGAGTTATACACAGTAGCCACTGTTTATTTTAAGATTAAGAGAGATAATATACGTAGAGTCCTTTACAAACTTCTTTGCTAATGTTACTTAACATTATTAAGATTGTCTGAGACCAATGATTCTTTGCCCATCAAAACACTATTTTCTTGGCAAAGCAATGCCTTGCTGAGATTATGAGCTTAGATCTGCCCATCAGGTCCTAACAGATGTCTCAATACCAGTAGAGATGCCATACCTAGTAAAGAAATAGATGTAGTGAAAGCAGCATGCTAATATGGAAGGTCCTGCATTGTTAGGAATGTGAGTTGTTCCCTCCATGTGTTCATTCTAGCCACAAATGGTGTTTATTTGTGTGGCTTTCATGCATTATGGGCAGCCAAGTGGAGCAGTGGACAGAGTGCCAGACCTGGAGTCAGGAAGACATCTTCCTGTGTTGCACTCTCTGCATTAGAGTTTGAAGGCTTAGCAGGTTAGCCAGAGAAAATACCTCAGTGTCTAGTACCTTATCTTTCCAGGTGATCTTCAGAGTATTCCTAAAACAATTCAAACGGAAGCAGTTCAGTTTCCTGGCATAGCTCTGGTAGATTGTCCAGGTTGATAGGCATACAACAATGAGGTCAGCACAGTAACTTTGTAGACCTTCAGTTTAGTATGCAACCTAGTACTCTTCTCTCCCACACTTTCCTTTGGAGCTTCTCAATGAGCAAGCTCTGGTAATCAACCTCATCATATATGTGTACATCTATACAATTTCTGCATTTGTTGTAACCAATGGTTCCATGTATGGATGGTGTGGTGTTGGCTGGTGGAGAACCAAAATTAGCACAAGCAGCAGAGAATCAATCCAAGCTTTGTTGCATCTCTGTCTCAGAGGCTGCATTGAGTGCACAATCATCCATGAACAACAACAACAAAATCACACAAATATCAGATTTTATTGTTACGAATATGTTCTATCATGTTTGTAAAATTTCCAATGTATAATATTCATTTCTGGGAAACCCAATGTGCTTATTATCTAAAATAATTTTAAACAATCCTATAGCACATTTACTAATAGCTTTTTAAAAGCATATAAATTTTTCAATAAATTAATTTATATATTATTTATATATTTAATATATTGGTATTGATATGCATTACTGATGATGGTCTAAAGGTATATTTGTTGGTTTTCCCCTCTGCTTTGCCTCTTTTTAGTCTGGTTTACAGTGATTTCTTTGTACATTATAAGAAATTTGGTAGGTTGCACTTTTCTCTATTTTTATGAATACTGTCATCATTGGTTCCATGAAAAATGTATAGAATTCATCTACAAATTCAAAAGGACTTGAGTTTTTATTTGATATTAGAAGCATATTTATGGCAAGTTCAATTTCTATTTCTGAATTTTGTTTATTTAAATTCTCTTTCTTGTTTTGAAAATAAAGGCATTTTATATTTTGAAAAATTATATTTTGAAAAAAAACCCACTAACTCTCTACTTCAATCTTGGCTTATAGCATTTTCAAACTAAGTAACTTACTAACAATAAATCAGCTGACAATGCGATTCACAACATGGAACTGCAAGGCTTTGATGTGCTTCCTTTCTCTCTCCAGAGGGTAGTCACAAAGTTCACTACTAGTCATTTCACAGTGAATCTGGACTATCCCTTTGCAAGGCATAATTTCTCCACGAGACCAATGGTCAGCTAGATTTGTTTCTTTTAGAATGGGATGTCTTAGCTAGATGGGCCAATCTGCTATTGTGCTTGACTGAACAGGTCACTTGGTGGTTTACCGGTTTCTCACCAGACTCTGAGACTACTGGAATAGGTTGGGTGAGCTGCTCTACCACTAGGAAGTGGCTGGTGGAAAGGGCCCAGCAAGCCACACTATCCTAGGCAACTGCTGCCAGGCTGGTATGAGACCACTCTCCACTCTGCTGCTAGACTTTTCTCAGGATGTGGTGTCTGTGCTACACTGGTCAATCTGCTGGGTTTGTTCTTTCATAGGCAATTGTAGTGCCTTCATCTTCAACTACTGAGTGGATTGAGGAATAATGTACTATCTTAAGCTAGAATGTTCTGTGACCCCTATCCTAGGTTTGGCAGGAATGTCTTCTCTTACTCCCTCAGAGTCTGAGCACCCAAAGAAGGGGATGGGAGAAAAATGGCTTCTCCTTTTCAATAAATTCTTTGTGGTTAAAAGCCCCTTCCTTCCATAAATGGAGTTCCATGTTACCTTTTGGTGATTAGTATTTTTCACCTCCCATTCTCCTTTAGGAATCTCGTGTAGATGACTGGCTAGACACATGAACCCTCTACCCTGGAGACTCAGTTGTCTTGCTGACTTCTTCATATGAAATTAAGGTATTCAAACCTTCCCCTTCTTCTGCAGTGGGAAATAGCTATTCTGGATCTCAGGGCTTTCCCTTGTACTTTTCAATATCTCCCATTTTTAGCCTCTGCTAAATCTTGAGTTTTTGCTGAAGTCTCACTCAGGTACTCTCTTTATACATCCTTCAGGGCACAGTTTCATTTACTGATATGGACAAAAAAATTTAATCACTCTGACTTTCTAGTAACCAGCTCCTGAATGTCACTATTTTGGCTGTCGTAGGACATAGTTTAACCTGTTGCTTGTCCCACTGTCTAAGCTCTTCCAACATGATTGTACATCACTCATCTTGCATGCTGCCAACATAGCCTCTTAAGCCCAGAGTGAGTTGGTCTCATGCCTTTCTATGGTATGAAAATAGAACTTTAATGGAGGTTAGTCAATCTAACTGCCAGAAAGTTAATCCAATCTACATATACAAAACTAGAAATGTGTTTCCCTCCTAAATATAAGAACACTTCAAGAGCAGCAGTCACGGGTAGTAGAGAGCTGGCCTCAGAGCCAGAAAGACATGAATTCAAGTCCCATCTTTGAAATATAATGTCCATGTAATGGTGAGTCCCTTTGCTTTTTTCACTGTCCTAGGTCCAGAGGTATAAAATATAAAGCTCAAAACACTCCCAAGAGAGTCCAGAACCAAATTAAAATGTAATTGAGAAATATTAACAAAATAAATAAAATATAATAAAATATAGATAACATTACATTTTAAAACCAAGTTAATATGTGGCCCACAGTATCTTTACATATGGATTAGTGGTCTCCATTTCTATTGGAGTTTGACACCACTGTTCTGGGTGACTCCTGGATCATCTCCAGTTATCGTGATGAATATCTAGTCACTGGATCCAGATGGCTCTGGAGGAGAAGGTGAGGCTGGTGACCTTGCACAGCCCTCCCTCACTCAAGTCAAAGTCAACTGTGAGTCATGTCATCATTTCCCTGATGCCATGGTCCTCTTCAAAAACAAAGGACAAACACAACAACAACAACAACAACAACAACAACAACAAATTGCAGAGAAGGTACTTAACCTGCACGGGTAAAAGGAATTCCTCCCTGGAAAGTCCCCACACTAATGAAATCACAGATCCAGCCTCTATTCCATGAGAATGGATCTAGGATCTGAGAGCCCAGTTGTCATTTGTGGTAATTCATTATTCATCATGTAGCAGTGAACTCCTCTGAATTTAGTTAGACTGGTTTCCTGGCAAAGTTCTCATGATAGTTCACAGATGCTGACCCTAAATGTGAAGCCTCTTCAGCGTGCTAGGATGTGCTGGAGCCTGACCACTGGCACAGACTTAGGTTACCCAGAGTCATTTCTATAACATATTGGAGCATTAGAGTTTCTTTTCTGTACTAATTTAATTCCCTTCAATATTTAAAAAAAGTATGCAAAATTTACAGGATAATGTTCCCTGATGGAGCCCTGCTAAAGTAGGACATTAATAGAAGTCTAAAAAACAATTTGAAAATCATGAATGCATGTTTTAGCTATAAAAAATTTAAAACCAAACTTCTGATATAAAGACTTGTAAATTGCTATATCTTGGACTAAAAAATTAACCCTAGGATGAAAAATAAATGAATGCAAGTTAATTTTCCCTTGGTTAGAAGATAATCTGAGGGGCAGCTAAGTGGCTCAATGAAGAGAGCACTGGCCCTGGAATCAGAAGGACCTGAGTTCAAATCTGACCTCAGACACAACACAAAACTAGCTGTGTGACCTTGGGCAAGTCACTTAACCCCAACTGCCCTACCTTTCCCCCTCCAAAAAAAAAAAAAGAAGAGAATATAATCTGATAATATGTATAAAAAATCAGGACCATTTGATAGTCCCATTTGATAGACCATGGCGTCTAATTTGAACCTGGTTCTATATAAGCTTTCATTAAGTGCATGGTTGATGCTCAATTATCAGTATAGTGGCATTATTATTCAACAGCGGTAGGAATGTATATTTTCACCTTGTACTAGGGAACATATATGCAAATCATATTTCATCAACTCAGCAACAAAAACATAATGTATATAAACCATTTGCAAACTTCAAGGTGCTATAGAAATATCAGTTATTATTATAACTATTGTTATGAGAAGCATATTTAATTTCCAGTAAATTATCATATAAAATTGGTTAAATAAGTTAACTTTTTGTTAAGCCTTTTGTGAATTGAATTATTAACACCTATTGTATTTTTTAAGCATCTTAGTGTATCAGATCACCTAAAATAGAATGAGTGCTTTGAAACTGATAGGAAGTGTAAAGCAGGAATCCTTATCACCAATCTCAAGGAATTAAAATGAAATCTTTTTTTCCCCCAGCCAAATTCAGGCTATTGTAAAGTCTGGATCAAAATGGAGACAAGTGACTGCTATTCACTCAAATTCCTTCCTTTCTATCACTCCTGGAGATAGGAGAAGTGTTAACGGAGCAATTGCCACCAGCTGGAATTATCTATATCCAATGGATATAACCTTATCATTATTATTGAGGTCTGTACCAAGAAACAATATGTCTAAAATAGAGGGAATTGGTAAAGAAACAGGCTACATGCAGCCTTCAACCTTTCAGCTTTTCTTTTCCACATCCAGCTGTGAGACCTTGGGTGGTTAGGAATTTACAACCTGGAAAAACACCTTGCAGTTGTGATTACAAAACTCCAATTTTCAATCTCTGAGGAATATTGGAGGGCAGAGGAGATGCCAAAAGTCTAGTGATGAGTGAATTTTGTTTCGTATAACAAAATAGACGTTTAAAAAGTGACTTCTGGAAGCTAAAGCTGAGCTGGATGAACAAATGTATAGAGTGGACTATTTGACAGATGGTTTTGAACATTTGGTGGGAAAAAGTAGAGATTACTAGTAATTAGCACCAGTTCATAAAGTCATGACAAACTAATCTATTATGATGAGAACATCAGACTGGTAGATTGGGAAAATGCTACATAAACAGTGTATCATGATTTCAAAGTGTCTCCTTTATTCTTTTGGAGAAGTTAGAATAATAGGATAGATAGAATGATAACTTGAACAGTCAAAATTAGTTTAAATTTTTATTGATGTCTTTTGCTTTTTTTATATCACCACAACTTCTCCCAGTATCCTTCTTCCCTCTTGAGAGCCACTCTGTAGAGCAAATAACAATTTTAAGGAAAAAAGAGGGAAAAATCAATAAAAAGTGATCAATGCATCTAAAAAGTCTGTAAATGTTCAATGTACCGCACCTGTGGGCCTCCCACTTCTACAAAGGAGTGGGATGGAAATATTTTCTCATATCTCTTCTTTGGGGCTATGTTGTTGTTCTCTATTATTTTGCAACATTCACTATCTTGTGGTTGTTCTTGCAGGTTGTTCTTTATTACTACAATCATTGTCTACTTTGTTTTCTAAGTTTTGCTTACTTCATTCTGCATCAGACCACACACATCTTGCCATGCTTCTCTGTTCATCATATTCATCATTTTTTACAATGTAGTAATATCCAAAGTGTGTTAATTAAGGCATTGAACCAGAATGGTCTCTCTAGTGGTGGGTTCTGTCCTTGGCCCTGTCCTATTCAATATTTCCAACAATTAGAGCTGTGCAGCCATGGCATAAGCTGTTTCTTAAGGTAGTGAGCTCCCTATGACTAGAAGTGTTCAAATAAAGTTTGGATCCCTTAACCTGTTAGGGATGTTGTAGTCCTGTATAACATGAGGTTGGACAAAATTACCTCTAAGATAACTTTCAACTTTAATATGATTTTAGGAGATGGGCCAAAATCCTTTTCAAGGGGCAACTAGGTGGCACAGTGAATAGAGCACCCTCCCTGGACTCAGGAGGACCAGAGTTCAAATCCAGCCTCAGTCACTTAACACAACTAGCTGTGTGACTTTGGGCAAGTCAACCCCAATTGTCCTGCCTTCCCCCCTCAACAAACACACACACACAAATCCTTTTCAAGTTCTTATGCCTTTTAGGTCAAAATTTCCAATTGTAAAAATAAATGATAAAATAATCTATTTTGACCTTTTCAGAGGGAATGCACTGTATTTCTCTAAGATGTGATTATTGTCACTATCACTGACATACATCCTCTACTAATTAATTATAGCAGCATTGACCTTCTTGGCCTAGTACACCACAATAATTTATGGATGGAAAAGTACTCTCAGTGATATGCCCTCTCTAGACTCTTCCCTTCTGAACTGCCAACAAAATATTCTACTGTAGACATCTTGTTTTGTAAGATTTCTAAGTAGAGTATTTGAAACTACCCTCTGATGCTTAGCTAAGTGTCCTGACTTTCTTTTGAAGTTTCTCAGTTTCCACGTTTGCTTTTATGCCGCACTCAGAGCCTCTCTGTTTGCTTCCCCTGCCAAGGGTATGGTATTATACTCTATTTGAAGACAGAGACAAGAGACCTAAGTGGTGGCAATCCATGGCAGGATTGCCAACAGCGGGTGCCCCCTTTATTGGAGTGTATGTTGAGGAATGGGATGGGGGAAGAGACTGGATGGAAAGAGGGTGATGTTTGGCCCTATTACTGTCCACCTCCCTTAGCCCGACTGTGGCGCCACTAAGTTAGACTGAGAATAAGCGTGAGAGTTCCTAGGGGGCGGAGAGCTCTGAGTGAGAAGCGGACTGCAGGAGCAGGTTTCCAGTCTCTGGCTTCCCGATAAACCCCGGGACCCCGTTCTTCCCTGCAGCAGCACCTGTAAGTCCTTCGACCCGTTTGTTAGCCCTAGGAGCGAAGTTAGGGAAGTGACCCTTGGCGCCCAGAGGCCCCAGCACTAAGGCCAGGGCAGAGGGAAAGGTGCAAAGGGTAGGGAAGAGGCAGAAAAGAGAAGAGAGGGCGGCGGCAGCTCTGGCTGATCCCAGAACTGGAGGAGTGAAGCCTCGGAGGAGGTGGTGGTGGCCTGGCCGTCGCGTGGTTCATTCAGCCAGCGCCAGCAATTGTGAGGGTGGAGGTCGGGGGAGATCAGGGAGCAGCCCGTTCCGGGCCAGGGAAAGCCAAGGAGGAGAGCGCTTAGGGGCGCTGGAGCCTCAGGAAGCTCCGCTTCGCTTGTCCCTTTTCTTGGTCGAGTTCCCACGGCTTCCTAAGGAGCCCACTCCCCAGTTGCTGCCGCCGCAGCCCGAGGGGACACTTGGGACGCGAACTTCCTCTGGTACCCCACGTGTGCAGCCAGCCTGGGTCTGGTCTTTCTTGTCCCTGGGGTCTCGGCTCTGCCTGTAAGCCAGCTCGCACCGCCTGCAGAGGGCAGAGGCAGGCAGCCTGGACGGAGGCGGAGGCAGCCTAGAGAGAGGCAAGCACCCGGGACCTTCTCCAGGCACCTATACAACTTGCTCAGCCCTTGCTCTGCTGCGCTGCACTCCAGGAGCCCAGACGGGAGGGGAGGCGAAGGAAGCGGGCAGGAGGTGAGGGGACCCCACGGGGACGAGAAGGAAGGGAGGAAAGGGACGAGTCCTTGGGGAGGAAAAGTTTCCTTCCCTGCTCAGTCCTGGAGGACTTCAGTGAGTTGATCTCCGAGCAAAGATCTCGGGGTAACGCCCTGAACAGTGATTTCTCACACGCATCCTAGGGGAAAAAGGAACCTTAGTTTGGGGGTCTAGGGTTTGAACTCTCCTTCTGACGCTTACTACCTTGTGACCTTGGGCCTCTCTAAAATAAGGGAGTCGGTCTAGATGGCCCCTGAGGTCCATACTACATCTGTGAGCTTAAGGGTCCTTTGCGTGGCGGGGACACACAGGCGGGCTTAATCTCCCTTCCTAGGAAGATAAAGTCAGAGTCAGGAGGGAGGCAGAGAGGGAGGTGAAGGGGCTTGGGCTCTCGCAGGTGTGGGATGTGTGGGGTTGGGTGAGGTATTGGGAAAGCTGATGCTTCAGCTGAGAGGGAGTTCGAGATCGATGCCAAAGAGAGCCAGGGTCCTCTGGCTTCTCTCTTACTGCGAACAAGGTAAGGGAATATGATTAATCCCATCTTGCATGATTTACCATGTGTTTTGATGTAGGTTTCGTGTCTACACAACCCCTCACCCCACTTTAAGGTCAAAGAGTGGGCGCTGGCGCTAAATGGACAGCTTCTCGTTTACTTTCCTCCTCAACCCACATTTCCACCTTTCTTACTCAGTTGGGCTCAACCCACCACCGTGGCCTCTCTACCGGTCCTCAGCCTTCTCTCCTGGAAGTAAAGAAGGCTACTAGCTAACTGTCTAAGGGCTGAGAGCTGCTCCGGAGGCTGGACGGAAACTTCAAGCAAAGTGGCTGGAACTCTAATTTGCTCTCCGTGGTCCCTTTGCCAGAGGGCTGTGAGGTGGCTTGTCTGGGAGAGGGGATAGAACCGAGAGAGATTGACAGCAGGATATGAATTTGAAATTAATCCAGCTGGGTGCAGGGTGAGAGAGAGGGCATGCTTCTTGATTAAAGCAAATAAAAATCCTGCCTCTGGCCGAGTAATTCACCTCAATCAACCCCACTGGGATTTGGGGTTGGCTCTGATGGAACGGAGCTCTACAGTTCCTCCTTCCTTCCATGTCTTCGCCTTGTTTTTGACTTTAGCTTAAGGGTCAGAGGGGTGAAGGGCTAAAGAAAGGTCTGCTAGAGTTGTGGGCTTTGATTTGGATTTCTTTTGGTTTGTTGTAGTCAGCAGCAACACCCCATTTCCTTTGACTCATTGTAATATGGACCTACTTTAAGTGAAGAAGACTCAAAGGGAGCTGTGAATGAGTTCGGGGATCCCAGACAGGGCTTTCCCCTTTTCCTGCTTTTCCGGCAACCAAGAGGACCACGGTGATGACAGCCGGGGTACTCTGGTGAGAACTTAGGTTGTATCTCTTCCCCTTCGCATGTTTCTTACCCATAGGCCCTCCCTTCTCCACCTGTCTTTAATACATTCTTTTAATACTAATATTTAAATCCTGACGTTTCAATTCAGACCCCCTAATGCTCCTTCTATGTCTAGTAGCTGCAACATTGGGTGATATTTATACTAGGAAAGCATCAGATGTGATTTAAAACAGCTTAATGTTTTACCCTCCTGTTATTTCCTACCCCTCTTCCTCAACCCTAACTCCCCAAACAGAAAAGATACACGAATCGCTGGCATTTTGTGACTGAGGCTTGCAATGCTAATGTATAGTACTTATATGGATAGTGTGGATTTTAGGAAGTCTTTCCTCCTTCCTCTTTTAAAAAAAATCTCTCTCCCTGTCCCCTTTCCCTCTTCCATTTGCTCCAAGGACCCCTATTTCTCTCAGGCTATAAAGCTCTCTTGCTCAAATCCAATTTTATGATCAAGTGGCATGCTGTGAATAATGGATTTTGACATTGTTAGGAAAGCTTGGGTTGATTACATTATGATATGATCCCTATGGAACTGTTAAGTGAGAAACTGGATTAACTCTTCAGTATCTGACTTTTTTCAATAAGCAAATGTTTAAAATATCTGGGTTATAGAGTATATACGGTTCAATTAATGTAAATTGTTCTATAATTTATATTTTTTCATATCAATGTAGTCAAAACACAGTGGGGTTTTCATTTTTGCTGTAACATGCAAGCATTGGTACCTGACTAAACAGAAGCATTCTTTTCATATAAGGGGTGTTTCTGCTCCATTTTTCATCCACTTATCAATATTTATAAATAATAATCAGAGTACAAACTGAATATAAGGACTTTAACTTATTAATAATAGCTAGGAAGTTAATGGGGATGTTCTATTATTGGGGCACTGGCATCATTAGTATAATGGCATATGCTGGACTCTGCTTTTTGAAAACATATGTTGGCTAATTCAGTTCCCTTGGTTTTGGACCTCTTATCATATGCCTACTAAACACGTCAAGAATTATATAGGAATGTTTTTTTTTTTAAAAGATTTCCTTTTTTGGTAGCTTACTAGAAAAGCAATTGTAAAAGACCAAAAACAACCTTCAGATTTTCTTTTTCAAGGTCAAAGCCAAAATAGCATTTGATTTCTTTTCCTTTTCAGTTTTCATGTTCTACTTTGTAAAAGTTCTTTTTTTTTCACTTGGGACTCTAGTTTGAAAAAATTTATTGGCATTTTTTGGGTGGATATGAGAGTGCAAAGGAAAGAAACATAACCATTATAAATGAAGTAAAATGCTTTAGTAAAACTAGAGTCTTCTTTCTTTCAGGGTTCAGCATAGTGTCCTGTGTATATTAGACACAATTTTTTTTTAAGTCAGAGATTCTGGCAATTTCGGCCTGAAGTTTGGGACACTGGAGTTATCCTTGCCTTCTTACTTTCCCTCATTCTATATGTCAAATCAGTCATCTAGTTTTGCTCATTTTAATCTCCACAACACTTCTGGAATCCAGTCCCTTCTCTCCACTCACACAGACATCTCCCTAGTTGATTACCTTGTCTAGAAGAGTGCTATAGGCTCCTAATTAGGCTCCCTGACTCCAGTCTGTCCCTTCTCCAGCCCATCCTCCACACCAGTAGTATCAAATATAAATAGAAACACCCCCACAGGGCACACATTGACTTAGAAAACCTCAAGTTAACATTATCTATGTTGTATTGTATTTTATTTATTTTGTTAAACATTTTCTAATTATGTTTTATTCTAGTTTGGGCCATTCAAGTTGGATACTTTTGTTCTACACAATTTCACAAGCGATATCCAAAAACAGGTCCGACAGACTCCAAATACTCCCTATTATAACCTCTAAGGTTAAATATGAAATCCCCTGTTTGACAGTCTGGCTCCAACCTGACAATCATGCCTTATTCCCCTTTATGTAACCTCTTCAGCACAGCTACCTTGGCCTTCTTACTGTTCCTCATGCTGGACACTCCATCTATTCTCTTTGTGTCTTTGGATGGGCTGTCCCCCTCTATCTAAAATACACTTCTTTCTTACCTCTGCTTCTTAGAATCCCTGGGTTCCTTCAAAATTCAGCTCAAATGTCATCACATGAGGCCTCCAAAACCAAGGGAATTGAATTAGCCATCCCTACCCCCAGCTACTATTGTCTCCCCTTCAAATTTAACTTATATTTATTTTGTATATATTTATATCTGTACTTGTTGCCTCCTCTTATCCAATGTAAATTCCTTAAGGGCAGGCAGGGAATGTTTCATTTTGTCTTTTCACCAGTAGCACCTAGTATATATAGTTCCTTGTACATAGTAGGTATCTAATAAGTGATTATTGATTAATTACTACATATACTGTTTGAGTAAATAATATGGAACATAACTTAGTGTCTCTATGTGTGTGTGTGTGTTTGTATATGTATACATGTATGTATATGCATGTATTTATGTTTTACAAAACACTCTCCAACTTAATACAGTAGGTAGTGCCAATATTCAATATTATGATCATTTTATAGATGGGTAACTGAGGTTCAAAGAAGCTGTGGCTTGCCTATGGTTATACAACTACTAAATCTGATAATCTAGCCTTCTGGTTCCATTTTCAGGACTTCTACTATACAACAATGCCTAAATATAGGAATTTTTTTAATCCATAATTTTGTCAATGAGAGTACTGTTCCCTCCCAAAACAGACTTTGACACCTTAACAGAGAGTTTGATGAATTGCTGTGACATTCCCCCCCCTCAAAAAAAGTCATTTCTTTGAAACCACTCTTCTGATAATGAGCATTTCTGAATTAAACCTGGTTGATCCTTGGATAGTAGACAAGTCATCCATTGCTGGCCCCTCCTTGAAGCCCTTCTTCCTTGTTAGGGCTTGCCAGCCACAATTTGTCTTCCACTGGCATAGCTTTCAATGACTGTCCTACCATGATGTGAGACATTGAAGCAGGACTGCCATGGAAGAATTAAAGTAGCACAAACTTTATAGCCATAAGAGTTCTTAGAGATCATTTAGCTTACTTCCCTTCATTTTACAGAGGAAGAAACTGAAGCCTCAAGTGGTTAAGTTATAGGCCACAATCATAAAACTGATATGAGGAAGTATGGGAATTCAAAATCCAGTACCCCTTTGACAAAACTTTTTTTTTTTTAAATGGAGGGCATCTGTAATGTCTGCCAGACAAATGAGAATGGGACAAAGTTTAGGAGGAAATCACATGTTCTTATGATGCATTGTCCCATTGAGATAATTTTCCTCATAATGATGGTTTCCAAATAGGTTTTCTTGAAGAAGTACATCTTTTTTGAGATATTAAAAAGAGGGCAGGAAGAGTCGGAGGGTTGTATAGGGAGTGGGAGGTTGTTCCAGGCTTGTGTGCCAGTATGGAAGGATTGTGGAGGTGGCAATAAGAAAAGGGGAACATATGGGGCCAGAATTAAGATGTGATTGTACTGAAAAGGGGATGAGTAAATGAATGACAGGGTGTGAAGGGATCAAAGCAGAATGAAATGGAAAATTAAGCATAATATACTTGACCTCTGGAGAGCTCTTATCTCCCTTGGATGTGGTACTGGAGAAGAAAAGTGGAAATGTTATCAGTTTGCTAATGGGATATCTTCTATTTGGTAAACCCTCTTTTTGTACCATCAGAACAATATTCCAACAGCATAAAGTGTGAGGGTTGTTTGGTATAGTGAAAAGGAAACTAGAATTGGAGCCAGGAAAGACCTTGGACTTAGGTCTAGCACTGCCACTAATTAGTACTAAGGGCAGGTCATTAATCTTTTTGGGTCTCAGTTTCCTAATCTATAAAAAATGCTGGAGTAGTATATTCTAAGGCCCTTTCTGGCTCTGTTAGGTCTTTACTTGTGTGAGTACATGTGTGTGTGTTTTACTGGACATGTGATTTTATTCTTAAGGAAATTCATGGTGAGGAACTTTTTATCAATAAGCTAATCAGTCAGCCTCTTCTCTGTAACTTATAGTCTTAGAAAGTTGCATACAGCACAGAAAGGTTAATGCCTTGCCCATGATCACACAGCCAGTATTTTTGTGAGAGATGGAGTTTGAACAAATATCTTCCTGACTCCAAGACCAGCTTTCTATGCACTATACCACGCTGCCTCATTTTCTTTTGAACCATCAATGATCAGATGTTCCTTGTTTTTACAAGTGTCATGATCAGGGTGGCTTATATGAGGAAAATGTTTCAAATGCTCATGAATTAAAAAACATTTCTGTCTTCAGTTAGTGAACTAGTATTTATTAAGCACACCTACTATGCTCCAGGCACTGTGCTAAGCCCTGGGGATACAAAGAAAGACAAAAACCAGTTCTTGCTTTCAGAAAGCTTATATTCTAATGAGGGGAGGTGTAGTTAAAATGAAAGAATAGATAAACTGGTTTAAAAAAAACTGAAATTATGTACCTCATATTATGGTGCTTTACTTGTGGGGAAAAGGAGTGTCCATAAACTTGTTTAAATATTTTTTTTTGTAATTGGTTTCTTTTGTAATCTTATGCATTTGGTTTTCTTCATTTAAAAACTTTATCCTGAGAAGGGGTCTGGACTTCACTGGACTGAGTCTGAAGGGACCCACGACAGACAGAAAGGTTAAGGATACCTGCTATAGGCAAATAGACACCCAACATTTTCTAAGTCTTAGCCCTCAAAACAATTATCAGATAAAACTACTTATAAGATAAAATATGTCTACCAGACCAATTTAGTCATGGGAATGGGTTGCAAGATAATCTATTTCACTTGTTTAAAGATCAGTCAAAAATTGTGAATTGGAGGAGAAACATGTCATTAGAGATGTAATAAAGACTATGTTTACAAAAGAATATTCTTATAGGTTAAAAAATTCTCTAGGATAAAATATAATGAATTAAATTAAGAATAGTACAGAATCCAGTTGAGTAAATATTAAGTGTTTTGTATGTTCTGCTTACTGTGCTAAGGCAAAAGGCAAAAAATGACACATAGGTAGAGGAGAGATAAGTCTGAAAATAAGAAGTTAAGCATACATGGCTTTTCATAACCTCCAGTGGCTCTTCAGTCTCCAAAGACAAGCCCATAAACTTAACCTGTTTAGGTTACCTGACCCTTCCAAGCCATTGAGATAGAGTTGTGCTTTTGGATGAAGTTTAAAAACATAGCATTTTTAGGTTTTAACAGCATCTTTGTTTTTCTTATGGCTCATTACCAGAGACATGTTAACAAAGTATACTCTATTCCAGATGGTAGACATCTGTTTCTTCTCTCTAGCAAATCAGGAAAGGACTTCCTTAGGATAACCTGAGCCCTTGTTAAAAGTTTGCATCATTAAGGCAAAGTGTATTTTAGATAGAGTTGGGAATCTTTGGAGATTAAATTGTCACAATTCAATTTATTCTTCTAAATGCTTAAAGTTGTCAAGCTTCAATTTTAGTCTAGATTTCTATAATGTAAAATCAAACAAACTTATCAGTACCCACAGTAGCCTGAGAACCCCTCAGGCTAATTTGAAGAAGGTTCCTCACTAAATCCAGTAGCAAGTTTTGCTAAATTATTGCTTAAAGGAACTAATTAGATTTATGTTTCTGGTGTGTGTGTGGAGGGGGGTAGTGGTGGGTTTTGTTCTATTTTTTCTTTCAAATTACCATGAGGAAAAAATATTATATAAGAGATTTCAAATCACAACATCATATTTCACAGCATAGCAATTAATGCAATTAAGTGAGCACATGACAGAAAAGTAAAATTCATTAAAACTAATGCCATTTGTACAGATTAACTGCATGGGCAAATGAAGGAAGAGAGCATTTCTTTTCAATGTTTTTATGAGATATTAACAAATTCTGAGGAGGCTGGAACTCTTCTACATATATCACTTGAGGAAGGAAAGGAAGGAGAAGAATGGTGCTGTCCCAGACTCGGTCATTTACTAGATATATTAGCTGGCACAAGTCTTTTCATCTCTGAAATGGGGATAATGCTTATACTCTTTCCCTCAAAAGATTGCTGTGAGGATAAGTGAGGTAAAGCATTTACATAATTTTTGGTAGGCATTTTATATTTATAAAGCACTATATTAATGCTAAAATAGCCATAGCACATTAATAAAGGTAATATATTTTGTTTTTATCAAGGAGAAAAATCTTTTGGGGGAGGTGGAAAAATTATATGAAAATAATATCCTTAGTGTGTTTGATATTAACAACCAGAAAAGAGAGAAAAATTAAAGATGAGGTGTCCTAGAAGTCAGTGCAGTTTTAAGCTATTAAAGCTTAAGACCTCCTGCTCCAGGACAAGTAGGACACCTTGGCCTTTGTTTCGGCTCCAATGTCTCCCTCTGTTCTTGCATTTTCTGAGGAGGTGATCCTTGAGACTTACAAGATACAATGTGTCAGGGGTGGCTAGGTGGCACAGTGAATAGACCACTGGCCCGCAAGTCAGGAGGACCTGAGTTCAAATCCAACCTCAGACACTTAACACAAAAAACTAGCTGTGTAACCTTAAGCAAGTAACTTAACCCCAATTGCCCCTCCAAAAAAAAGATGCAACGTGTCCATCTTCCATGAATCTAAACCTCAAAGGAGGACCTTGACTTGTCTAATCTCATTCTACCTACAAAGACTTTCCAACTACTGATACTTGGCTTGGACTCACTGTTTAATGTTTATCGCTATACGCACTCTGTACCAGAAATCCCAAACCCCTAGCTGCTGATATATAATCTCCATTTTCCTATTCTTCTCTCAGGCCCTACTCTCTCAGGTCCCATCCACCTCAACCCCTTCCCAGTGTTCCACTTAGTTCTGCCCTTTCCTTCCTCTGTACCCTTTGAAATTTCTGTCCCAAAAGTAAGAAACCTTTTTTCATCTAAAACATCTTTCTCATTCTTCCCATCTTTTGGATTTCACTGAAACACCACCTTCCTCCCCCCTCTCATGACACTGCTTCTGTCACCACCTTTTCCAGTACTGTCTACATTTTCTTTCATGCCTCTAAACTCATTCGTCTTGTGGAAAGCATTAGAATTGCTCAATTAATACTTCCAAATCTTCTCTTGACCAATTCACTAAACAGCAACATCTTTGAAATTCATGTTATCCAAATTTATCATCCTATCCAGATTGGGTGGTTGTCACCTATGGACACCCCACTTCCAATCCCCCAGGATGCATTCTCCTTCCTTCTTCAAGTTAATTGCTTTCCTCACAGTCTTTCTCCCCTCCCCATCTCTTCCTGCATACTAAAGGACTTCAACATATTGACACCCCCTTAAATACTCTAACTTCCTAGTTCCTCAGTCTACTTAATTCCAGTGACTTCCTCTTCCACTTTTCCTCAGCTTCACACAGAAAGTCAAATCCTTGCTCTTGATGTCAAATGCAAATGTTCCACATTCATGAACCCCAAAATTCCCTTTTCTGATCATAGTCTTAATATTCCATATCCCCCTAAATTTTGTGACCCCCCAATCCTATACTTCATTTTCACTGTGTCCTCCTTCCCTCCACATCTCAGTTCTTTTTTCTTCTCCCTCCTTTCCTCATCCCAATTCCATACTATTTTCCACCCTTGCACCTTTGTCCAATAACAGATCACACCTTTGCAAGCCCAGACCCTGGATTGCCCCCACCATTCACTTCCACTCCTATTCACATGCTGCTGAACAGAGCTAGAAGAAATCATGAAACTGTTCTGATTGGTGCCATCACAAATTTCTGTTATTTAGTATCAACTGGGTCCACACAGAAGCAAGACAATCATCCTATTCCTCCCGAATGAATTTGCTATCCCACTCTCCATACCTGCTCTTTGAAACCTTCCATGACCTCCTCTACCCCATTCTCTCAGCTTAGGATTTTGTCTCGTATTCATTGAAAAGAAATTGAGATTATCCACATCACTCGGACATCTCCATCCATTCTTTTCTCCTTTACGTTAGTCTCAGATGAAGAAATGACCCTTCTCTTTGCCTAGACCAGCCCTTCTCTATGTGCCCTTGATTCCTTTCTCTCCTGCTGTATCCTGCAGATTGCCCCCAGTAATATCTCCACTCTCTCTTTTATTTTCCATTTCTCCATTTCTACTAGCTCTTTCTCATATGCCCATGTTTTCCCTCATCCCTATAGGCATTGAGGCACCTAGGAGGCATAGTGGATAGAGCCCTGAGTCTAGAGTAGGAAGACCTAAATTCAAATCTGGCCTCAGACTCATCATAGCTGTGCCTCTCTGGGCAAGTTATTTAATCTTTCCATGCCTTAGTTTCTTCAACCATAAAATGGGGATAATACCAGCACCGACTTTGCAGGGTTGTTGTGAGGATGAAATTAGATAGTATCTCTAAAGTGCTTACACAGTACCTGGCTCATAGCAGCTGCTATATAAATGCATATTCTCTTCCCCTCTTTAAAAAACATACTTCAGGAGGTGATCGGTGGATTCTTTCAACCTCTATTTTGCCCTCTGGATCTAAAACATCAGGGCAGAGGGCAAAATAGAGGTTGAAAGAATCCACCAATCACCTCCTGAAAAAGATCCCAAAAAGAAAACTCCCAGAAATATTATAGCCAGGTTCCAGAATCCCCAGATCAAGGAGAAAATACTACAAGCAGCCAGGAAGAAACAATTTCAATATTGTGGAAACACAATCAGAATAGCCCAGGACCTGGCAGCTTCTACACTGAGGGATCGAAGGGCATGGAATATGATATTCCAGAGGGCAAAAGAGCTGGGAATGAACCAAGGGTCACCTACCCAGCAAAACTGAGTATTTTGTTTCAGGGGAAAATATGGTCATTCAGTGGAATAGAGGACTTTCAAGCATTCTTGAGGAAAAAACCAGAGTTGAATAGAAAATTTGACATCCAGACGCAAGAAGTAAGAGATGCCTGAGAAGGTAATCAGGGAAAAGAAATCAAAAGGAACTTATCAAAGTTGAACTATTTACATTCCTATATGGAAAAGCAATATCTGTGACTGATGATATCTTTCTCACTATGAAAATAATGGAAGAAGGGGTGTGGTCATATGAATACATATGTGAATGTGTGTGTATATGGTTACAGTTATATATGGATAGAGGGCATAGGTTGAATTTGTTGGGAAGGGAGAATACTCAAGGGATGAAATTATGAGGTGAGAGAGGAAAGTGGCAAGAGGAGATGGGGAGAGACAGGGTAGGGTAAACTATCCCATGTAGAAGAAGCAAGGGGAAGTGGTTGCAAAGGAGGGGGAGAATAAGGAAGGCTAAAAAGACAAAACCACATTCCCATTGAATTTGGTTCAGGGAGAAAATGACATACATACTAAATGGGATATCTCAACCTGCAGCAGGATAGGGGGAAGGGGGATGAGAGGAGGGATGATGGATGGGAGGGCATCCTTGGGGGGAGGGGAGGTTGGAAGTACCCACTATAGAAGAGGGACAGGATCATGTAGGGAATGGACCAGGTGGGGGGTGGGATGAGTGGGAGGGAATTATAAGCAGCCTTGTACAATATATCTACTATGATAATGTTTTGCATAGCTAGACATGTACAACATATACTGACTTGCTTATCTCCCAAGAAGGAATGGGTGACAAGGGAGGAAGGAAATGGATCTGAAATTCGAGGTCGTAACATTAAATGTTTCAAATATATATAAATACTATTAGTAATACTCTTTCGCTTGTAATAGGGAGATAAGATGTGCAGGCATTGGGACACAAAGATTCACCTTCCTCTAATGGAAAAGTCAATGGGGGTATGGGAGAAGGTATGGGAGAGAGCAGATTGGAGGAATGATATCTTGTAGGACTACTATTCTGGGAGGTTGGGTAGGGGAATAATGGGGGGAAAATGATTGTAAGTCAAAATCTGGCGGAAATGAATGATGTAAAACAGAAGTTAATAAAGCATTTGTTTAAAAAAAAAACATACTTCATCCAACCATCCTTGCTAGCTATTGTCCTATATTTTTCTTCCTCTTTATGGCTAAATAACTTGAGAAAGCAGCTTCGACTTCCCCCCTCTTCTAAACCTGTAAAATTTAATGACCTTTTAAAATGATCGTTCTCATAGACTTTCCATGTAGCATTTGATACTGTCAAGATTTCTTTCTCTTCACTCAAGGATGTATGACACTGTTCTCCACTGGTTCTCTTCTTATTAGTCCTTCTACTCCTCAGTCTTCTTCTTGGCTGCTTTATCTGTGTCTGACTAACCTGGGGTATTTCCAAAGTCCCTGGGCTGGGTTCCCTTTTCTTTTCACTTTATACTCTCTTAGTTAGTAATATTATCAGATCCCATGAGTTCAGTTACCATCTCTCTGAAGATGGTTCCCAGATCACTATCTAATCCTAGCCTGTCTGCTGAACTAGAGTCCTAAATCTCCAAGTATCTCTTGGGCTTCTCAGACTGGATGTCCTATAGGCATCTCAAACCCAATATAGCTAAAACAGAGCTCATTACCTCTCCCACTCAATATGCCCCCCACCCAAGACTTTCCTGTTTCCCATCAAGGGCATCTCCATCCTCCCAATCACCCAGACTGACAACCTCAGTTATCATCTTCAACTTTCTGAATCTCCCTCATCCCATATATTGGATCCATTGCTGGATCTTGTCAGTTTCTCCCTTCTCTTTCTCTCTGCTCATACAGCCACAACTCTATTCAGGTCTTTATTTCTTCTTGCCTGAGCTACTGTTTAGTGAATGAATAATGAAATCTGACTAGAAGGGATAAATAAGTTATGAGAGTATCCAACTGTGGGCAAGAGCATAGAGAGAGAAAAAAAAGAGAGCCAAAACCCAGTACCTACTTTGAGGATCAAGAAGAGGATGAAGAATCTGAGTGAAAAATTTGTTGGGCAATTTTATATCTTTAATGACAAGTGAAGAGAAAATGTTTGGAAGTAAGGGGAATGGTCAAATGTGACAAAGAAGTCAAAGAGGATGAGGCCATTTAATCTGGTGATTTTGAAGTTATCAGTGACATCTGAGAGCAACTGAGCAAAGTGATAGGGATAAAAACCAAATTGAAAGGGGGAAGGAAGAGGGAAAGAACAGAATAAGTGGTAAGAAAATGGTATCAGTTGTAGACATTTAAAAAATAAATTTCATTCTTTTCAATGATCAAATATTTATTTTTTCATCCCAACTTTCCCCTACCAAAAAAAAAGAAAAAGAAAACCCTTGTAACAAAAGCATAGTCAAGCAAAACAAATTCCCATATTGGCCATGTTCAAAAATGTACATCTCATGTTGCATATTAGTCTATCACTTTGTAGTCCTCCGGGAACCATGGTTGATCATTGCATTGATTAGAGTTGTGGAGAGCAAAACTTCCCTGCAAAACAGAATGGAATGTGGTAGTAGGTAGAGGGGATGGATGGGCAGGCAGAATACTTTTTAGGATTGTGAAAATCTATGCTTGTTTATAGACAGATGGGAAGGGGCCAGTGAAGAAGACAACATTGAAGATTGTAGGATTTAAATTTGGAAGGGATCTTGGATGAATGGGAGAAAAGAAATGACTTCTAAAGCAAAGACATGGAAGAGGAAAGAGAATAGAATCAAAGGTGGAAGGCTTAGCCCTAGTGAGGTATAGGGATACTTCTTTGAGACAGCTGGGAAGGAAGAGAGGATGGGTAGGTGATATTACATGAAGTGGAAGTAAAAAGCTGAGGGAGCTCCCTTTGAATGGATGTTATTTCCTCTACATTATAATTCTGTTTCACTTTGAAGCTCATAGACAAATTTTCCTGACCCACCAGTAATAAAATGTCTGACTTTTAAATTTGTTTCACCACCAGGTCCCAAGCCCCCTTGGGGCTTACCTGTGTTGCCCCCTGTGGTTGTCCCTTCCTTAAACTAATTGCTTTAGTTAATGATTCTAGATTTGGGTTGGAAGGTGAAGTGAATATTTCCCAAGCCTTTAAGATGCTGAACATCCTAAAATACTTCTGTTCTGGAGCTTGTTCTAGCAAGTTATTGAATTATGCGATGTAGAAGAGATTAAAGCACAGCCTAAGAATTTATAATTAGTTTGGCTGTTGCTGTGGTTAGTCATGGTGGCTTACTACTGTCTGAGTTTAAATATTTTCCTCTTTGATTCCCATCATAATCAAATTTTTGGTGTAGAATTCTGCTGTCCACTGACCCCATGCCTACTGATGTAGACCATTCCATTATTTTCTTCCTTATCACTGCCTTTCATAGTTCAAGATAAAAGATCCCATCGATTCATAAAAAATTCTATAGCTCTGCTGAAAAATCTATGTCTGACTTTGATTAATTTCATCCATTCCCAAGCATATGCTTTTGAAGACACAGATCTATGATATGTTAGCACTTTCAACTTTTAAAATAGCTTATTTTAATACATGTAGTCTATCAGATGCCCAATACTTATTCAAAAGTATTGATGATGGAGAATAGGGAAGGAAAAGGGAACAAGCATTTATTAAGGTGCCTACTATGTTCCAGGCTCTATACTTCACACTTTACAAATATTTCATTTGATATTCACAATAGTCTTGTGAGGTAGGTGCTATTATTATCCCCAATTTACAGATGAGGAAACTGAGATGGATAGTAGTTAAGTGATTTGCCTAGGGAAACAGCTATTTAGGAAATGTCTGGAGTTGAATTTGAATTCAAGTGGTCCTGACTTGAGGACCAGTACTCTACTGTTCCACCTGGCTGCTGAAAGAAAGAAAAAACAAAGGAAGGACGGAAGGGAAGGAGGGAGGGAGAGTAACTTGGGTAATCTGCATTGGCATGGCAATAGCAAATCATTTCAGATTTTGTATGTGGGCCCAGTTATTACTTTTTACTTATGGTATGGTCTTACTGGTTTTTACTTAAGTGTGGTCTACAGATGAGATTGTTGGATTATGAGATAATAACTTGATAAATCACACTTGCATAATTTTTAAAGCAATTGGGGTTAAGTAACTTGCTCAAGGTTACATGGCTAGTCATTATTTATGTGTGGGTGCTCATTTTCTGAGGCCGGATCTGATCTTGGGTCATCCCAACTCCAAGGCCGGCGCTCTTACTCACTGCGCCACCTAGCTGCCCCTTTAGGGCAATTGGGGTTAAGTAACTTGCTCAAGGTTACATGGCTAGTCATTATTTATGTGTGGGTGCTCATTTTCCGAGGCTGGTTTCGATCCCGGGTCATCCCAATTCCGAGGCCAGCGCTCCTACTCACTGCTCCACCTAGCCGCCCCCTGGCATAAATTTTTAAACAAATTTTGTACAAATAATTTTATACAAAGTTAAGAAATTCCTTCAACAAATGCAGATTAGCAAATATCCAGAACCTTAGGGTCTTAACAAGTTTTCTGGGAGCAGTGAGAGGTTTAGTGAATTGCTCAGGGTTGTGTAGCCAATATTTGTCAGAGAGGGGACTTGAGCCCTGACCTTCCTGAGCTTGCTGCTCACAACACTATGATGCCTCCAATTATTTACCTTTTACAAAGGGTATTCCTCACCCAGCTCTATAAGGTAAGCCATGAAAATATTGTCAACACTTCTGTTTTATAGATGCATAAACTAAGATTAAGCAGCTTGTCCAAGGTGACTACCCTTTGTTCTCCCACACTTTCTTCCAAACCTTACTAGTTTCAAGAAAGCAAATGTTCTGTCTGTGAAGACTTTAAACTCTAGGCAGGAATTTAAGGCAGCTTTAAGTCATGGTTTTCCACATGGCTTTTCCCTACTATTGTTGATTCTGTACCTAGTGACTAAGCTGTAGTGAAATCCATCCTTTCCATACTTTGTACGAGGATATTGTTTCGGGTATATGAACCAAATAGCGAGAAATTGCATGTGGACTTAAAACTTTACTCATGAGTCCAAGACATTGCTACTGACAAAATGAAAATGTTCTCTTAACAACCACTATTTTAACTAATGATTGCTTCCTTCAGTGAGGACTTGGCACAGGGTTAAAGAAAAAGAATTAAGTACAAGAATGATTTATCATTTCACTAGGGGCAGTAAAGACTGTTCCCAAAGCAGATTCTCGACATGCTGTCAGACTACAGGTTGTCCAAGCACCAGACTAGCCAAATTCAGAGAGGTTCATCATCACCATAGGGCTATAGAGTGATGAAGGAAAAGAAAGGGAACAAGGCTTTTTATTGCAATTGCTATGTGGTAAATGCTTTTACAAAACGAAATCATTTGATTCTCACTTAACCTTTTAAGTTAGATGTTGCTATTCTACAGTTGAAAAAATGGAAGCAAAGAGACTTAACTAAGTGACTTATCCAGGGTCACACAGCTAGTACTTTGTCTGAAGCCTGATTTGAACTGGGGTCTTCCTCACTTCAGGTCCATCACTCTATCCACTGTGTCACCTTGCTGCTTCTAAAATTTTTCCACCATAGCAACTTTCAAACATGATCTACTGAATCTTAGAGGAATTTTGATTTATGCTGGTAATTGTAGTACCCACACAATAATTGAATGATAGGTTCTTTAAGTATTTTGAGGTATATCCCCAAAGGAAGGTAGCAATTACTGCTGGGTTGCCAATGGTGTCGTGTGCTGATCCTTACCTAACTTTGGTCCAATGCTGGTTCTTTATTCACTAAGAGCCACACTAACTTCTTCAAGTAAGATAGGAAGGTCAAAAGAGGGTCTGCACTGATAGTATGTCATAGCCATGTTATTTCTCAAATACTATTTTTATAAAAATAGAGGGAATGGTAGAACAAATATGTTAGCAGCAAGGGCTCTTTTGCTGGCCTTCTGGTTTATCCTGAAATTCCCCACTTGAGCTACTATTTTTTTAAGTTGTCTTTGGTTCTTAAAAGATGGTAAAAGAGTAAAATAGTCTCGTTTGGCATCTGTGTATGGGGAGTATGCACATTAATGAGGCTACAGATCCTACCCTTAGATTGTAACAACCCCATTTCAGGCTGAAATCAGAAACATTGATTTAGGAGAATCCTTTATAGGAGCCTTCGTTGCACACTCCTTGAGAAGAAAAGGATAGTCTTTCATTTTCATGCCAAGGCCAGCCAATTTGACTAACATTTAGTCAATCCAAGCACAAGATAGGGAGAAAATGAGGGGGAAAATTATTTCCTTTGCTTGTCTCTCCTGCCTGCCTGTGCCACTCCTTCATCTAACTCATTTAGTTTTCAGATGCCTCATAGAGAAGATGCTCCTCTACCTCCTTTTTATGATTTAAATTGTTAAATGTAGCTAGCTAATGTAGGCTATTATGATGATGACAATTATAGAATCACAGAATGTGAGAGCTGGAAAGGAACTCAGAAGTCATCTTGTCCAACCTGTTTATCTTAAAGAGGAAGAAACTCAGGTTAAATGATTTCCAGTGATTAGTGGCAGAAAGACTAAAGTATATTTCTCTTGACTCCTAGTCTAACCTTCACTGCACTATAATATCTTGCCTGAAAGAGTCTGGTCCTGTTCATATAGCAAGTCCTATATATACCAGCATACTTTTTACTGGCATGGAATTTTCTAACACACATACACACACACACACACACACACACTCTTATACTTGCACAGTGTATATTTAAATATTTTTTATACATGGAACATCTTAAAACTCCATCCCGATAATGCAGAACAGAAGGTGAGTTAAGAAGATATAGTAGAAATATATTCAAACAGATTTTAATCAAATTTAAAGATTTCTCGCTTTCTATGGTTAGCTTATTGCATAGAAATCTCCCTTGTTAGCTTTTTCCCCTGGCTTTCTTTAAAAAAAAAGTTTTTAGCTCCATCCATAATTTCTCAGGGTTAATGAGGGATGTTAAACTGCTCTTCAATTATATATTTATTCTGCATTCAGGATTGCCCTGCAATTGAGCCATGGCCCTGGCTAAAAGAATACGCTAATATTCTCCATGCAGTTGACCATGCAGATGTAGTGGTTTCCTTTGGGCTTTGTCTCTCTGATTTTAAAAGCTTATGCAGAGAGAAACAAGTACAAACCTGTTGTTGCATGAAGGGTGCCATTTGAAAGGATATCAACTAGAAAAGCAGCAGACATCTCTTTGTAATTTGCCATGCAAAAAAAAAAAAAAACAACACAACATTTCTACTCTCTGGCAAAATCCAGATAGAAGAAGAGAGGGAGGAGGAGGAGGAATATGAAAATAGGGACTGAAGAAAAAACACCCAAAATGAAATTTAATTTCCACTTTTCCTTCAAGGTTCACTTCAAATGCTACTTCCTCCAAGAGGTCTTCCCTGACAACTCTTTTATTCCCTTTTCTGAGGAGAATTTGTAATTTCTTTATGTTTGGTTTCAATTACAGTAAGAATGGCAATGTGGTTGTAGGTCACAGAATCCCATTCTCAATATATCCTCTTTCAAGCTTACCAGGACCTTCCCTACTCCTATTCTCTCAGCTTACAACTTTGCCTCATATTCACTGAAAAAAAATTGAGATTATCATATCACTCAGACATCTCCCTTCATTCTTTCCTCCTTTATGCTAGTCTCAGATGAAGGAAGGAAGGGAGGAAAAGAAAAAGAAAGTCAGTCTGACCACATTCACTTGTTGTGTGTCCCTGGACAATTCATTTAGCCCTGTTGGCCTTAGTTTTGTCATTTGTAAAATGAGCCAAAAAAGGAAATGGCAAACCAATATCTTTGCCAATAAAACCCCAAAGGAGGTCATGAAGAGTTGGGCATGACTGAACAACAACTTTACCAGGCACTGTACTAAACACCAGGGATACAAATATGAAAAAGAAAGATGGAGCTTACAGTCAAATGGAGGAAGACAATGTACAAAAGGAAACTGGAAAGGGCAGGAGAGAGAGGGGGAGGAGGAGGAGGCATATGCTGGTCAGGAGCATGATAGAGAAACCAAAGTAGTCCAGAATGACTGTAGGTAGGAAAGAAATGGGGAAATAGCTGTCCTGTGCCCCCCTCTCTAAGTGGAAGTTGAGGAGTTCCTGGCTCTACTCTCCAATTAGAGGGTACTAATGAGTTGTGAGTACCAAGGCTGTTACATCTTAAGTATAAGAGCTGAGTTTGAAATATCTTCCTAAGTGAAGCAATTCCCTTCTGCCCACAGAAATCTTTAAAAATTGGTGAATGGTTGTCCTTTTGTCTGGCTAGTCATCTCTTACCTCCTTTGACCTTTTGTAGGTTTAGTCTTTATGTTGAAACCTATGTTAAATCCCAGCTTCTTTCCTCCATCTTTTGTTGCATTCTAGAGGATAAATTGGACAAAATTCATCAAAATTAATCTGCTGATATGACATTGATGACATGAAGCAACAAAGTCATTCCAATTCATTGTTTGATGATTCAGGTGTATGTTGTGCTTTCCATTTTGCACACTCATTTTTCAACTCAACCCTGCGAAGTAATGTTTCTCCTCTTAGAGTGTTCTTTGAGCCTCCTTTAGATTTGCTTAAAAGAATATTGTCAGACCATTGGGGCGGCTAGGTGGTGCAGTGAGTAAGAACACTGGGATGACCCAAGATCGAATCCGGCCTCAGAAAATGAGCACCCACACACAAATAATGACTAGCCGTGTAACCTTGAGCAAGTTACTTAACCCCAATTGCTTTTTAAAAAAAAAAAGAATATTGTCACCTATCTGTTAAAAAAAACCAACAAAGCAATAAATAGTAAGTAGTTTGCTTTCTCTTCTGGGTTTTAAAATTACTATTTAAAAAGATCCTTTTACATTTTTTTTTTACTGATCTGTGCCTTTTCTCTTCAAATCAACAAATATTTATTTATCACCTAATATATGCAAGTTATTTTTATTATTTTTTTTAATTAATGAGGATTTTAGCTTTCCTTTTCCCCAATTGGTAGGTGGGAGGAGGGAACCCTTGTAATAAATTGCATAGTCAAGCAAAAAATAAATCCCATATTGACTATGTCCAAAAATATGTGTCTCATTCTATCCATTTAGTCCATTACCTCTCTGTCAGGAAATGGGTAGCATTCTTCATCATCAGTACTATTGATCATAGTTCTTAAGTCTTTCAAAATTATTATTTTTCCCAATATTATTATTATATACACTGTTATCTTGGATTCTTATTCTCTTTGTTCATATAAATCTTCATAAATTTCTCATAAAGTGGTCCCTTTTTGTCATTTCTTAGGGCATACTAGTATTGCATTAAATTAATATACCATAATTTCTTCAACAGTTCCCCAGTTGATGGATAGCTCCTTAATTTTCAGGTTTTTGATATCACAATAAAAACTACTGTAAATAATTTTGAACATATAGGATCTTTTATGCTTTCTTTGATTTTTGTCATATAGGCCCAATAGTGGTATCATTGGGTCAAAGAGTAGGCACAGTTGAGTAGCTTTGGAGCTATTGGGGTGGACCTGGTGCTAATAGAGCCCATTAGTTCAGATTCACTCTTGTAACCAAATGAGACTCTTAGATACAGTTAACAAAAGATGTTGACTTAGCTATAGTAAAGTGCTTAGCACACAGCAGGTGCTTACTCAATGCTCAACAAGCATATCTATGTATACGCATATATAATATATATGTACATATATGTGTGTGTATATGTATATGTATATATATGTAAGTGTATATACACATACATACTTATCAACAAGGATTTATAGTAGTATTCAACTTCAGTTTTGGCAGATACAACCTTCTTTGGCAAATACAACCTTCTTTTACCTCTTCAAAACATATGTCTGATCTGCAGGGCAGGATCTCAGAGGTAGGTCTGGACTCCACAAAAATGGGACTTTTCATGCACTTTGGGTGACCAAAAAGTTGGGGCAAGGTAGCCAAGAGCCAATCAGGTCCTAGAGACAGTTTTGTGTCCTTTTAGGGAAAACTAAGGGGGAGGGTGATTAAAGGGGAAGGCAAGGAATAGGCTTAACCAATTTGATGGGGAAATGTTGGTAAATATAAGTCCTTTTACATGGACATAGGTCTAAATTGGTTTCCAGAATACCTGGACCAATGCAGAGCTCCATCAATAGTGCATTAATCTTTCTGTTTTCCTGTCAGCTCTCTAACGTTTGTCATTTTTCATCTTTGGTCAACTTTTTAAATTTGATGGCTATGAGGTAGGACTTCAGTCACTTTAACTGAAATTTCCCTAATTATTGGTGATTTGAAGCATTTTTCATATAGTTTTAGATAGGCTGGATATCTTCCCTCGAAAACTATTCATATCCTTTGACTATTTATCAATTGGAAAATGGCTCTTATTCTTAAAATTTTTGAATCAGTTCCCTATAAATAGCAAATAAGACCCTTATTCAAGAAACATGCTGCAGAAATATTTTCCCCAGTTATACCTCCCTTCTAATTAAAGTTGCATTGGGTTCATTTTTATGAAAAATGTAAATTTCATATAATCAAAACTACCTATTTTATCTTTTGTGATTCTCTCTATTCTTTTGGTAATAAATGCTTCCCTTACCTATAGATCTGAAAGGTAATTTCTTTCCTTTGAAAAGCATTTTGCTAGATTTTGGAGATATAAAGATAAAAAATGGTCCAATCTTTGCCCTCAATAAAATTTGCATGCTAGAGGGAAGATAAGATTGTGTGCAAATGATAATCAAAGTGAATGGAAGTCAGAGTAATATAAGAGATTCTTCTAAGGAAAAATAACTTTTATGTCAGGGTACAGAGTGGGGGGAAGTAAATCCAGGGAAGGTTTTATGGAGGATATGGCATGTACTTTGAAAGAAAATAATTTTAATAAGCAATAATGTTGGAGGAGCCTCTTCTGGTCATGGAGACACAATGTCCAAATTTACAATGAGAGAAGAAAAGATAAAATTGGGGGCAGGGGAGAAGGTGTCAAAAAATAGACCAGTTTGGCTAAAACATAAAATGTATGAGATAATTGTGGAAAGATAACTTGGCACCATATTGTGGAGAGCTTTGAATGCCAAACTAAGGATTTTTATTTTATTTAATAGGCAATGAGGAACCATGCAAGTTTTTCTATTATGTGTACAATGAGATGAGATCTGTACACTAAGAAAATTACTCAGGCTGTTTTGTGAAGGATGACTTAGAAAAAGGAAAAACTGAAGGAAAGAAGATCCCTTAGGTGCCTCTTACAATTGTCCTAGCAAGAGATATCTACAACTGTAACTATGATGGTGACAGTATGAATAAAGAGGAGGGAGAAAATGAGAAGAAAACAATGAAGGTTGATTCAATGCATTTAGAAACTGGATAAATGGGTAAGGTAGAGAGAAGAGTCTGGGTGCCAGAGAAGATGGTGGTGCTAGCAAGAGAAATAAAAAAGCTGATAGGGCCAGATCTCAAGGATGTTTTAGTCATGTTGAATTTTAAAATTATTAGGATATACCCAGGCAGAAATATTCTATAGCCAATCTGTTTTTTTTGCTATTGGGGTCTTTGAAACCAAACATAAAATGTTTGCCAAACCTTGTATATTACCTTTGTTGTAACTTCTCCTCTCCAAGAGTGGAGCATAACAAGTCATTTTTTTCCTAAAATATCTTTCCTGCTTCCTTATTAATATTCTGCCTGGTACAAGGGTTCTTAACTTGGGACTTGGTTCTCTTTGGAGGTCATAAATAGTCTTCAGGGTATGTATGAGTGGAAAAAAGTTACATCTTTATTCAAACATAATTTGTTTCCTTTGTAATTATATGTATTTTATACATTTAAAAACATTATCATGAGGAGTCCACAGGCTTCACCAGATTGCCAAAGAGGGTCTTGACACAGACAAAAAAGCCAACTCGTGACTTACAAATAGATGAATTCAATCAGTTGTCTTAAGGTTTTTATGCCTGATATCCCCTTGGTATATTTAGTACTTTAAGTTATCGTCAATGTCTTTTACAATTTTTAGAATCAAAGACATTTAGACTTTGAAGAGACCTTGGAAATGATTTGGTTGAAACCTCTCATTTACTTTTTTTTCCACCACCATATTTTGCTACAACAAATCATCTAGAATTGATACATACTCAGAACTGAATCCTACATAATATATAATCCTCCCCACTCCATGAAAAGTTAAACAAAATGGCATGCAAGAATGATTGTGATTAAGTTCAACCATTACAATTTCATAGAATAAAGGTCAAGGACATATTTTATTGAGTTAGTACCAATGTTGCATATTGTTTTTGGCTGGAATCTTGTTTCTTTTTTAGAAGTTGTCTTCATTTCTAATAATCCATATAATGTCCAGCATCCTTTTGGGTCTGGTTTTTTTGGGGGCTTTGCATCATTTCAATAGGTATTTTCACATATCCTTTAATTTGTCCTGTTCATTATTACTTAAAGCAGAGAGGCTTATTATTAGGATGACCAGAGGGTGATGAATTTTTCAATGACCATTCACTAAATTAGTCCTGGGGAGTAGCACCTCATGGAATTTAAAATATAGATTCTTCAAGTATTGAAGTAAAAAAAAAGGAAACTGGTCAGACTAAGGATAGTGTATTACCATTAACTATTGATGAAAACTCTTTACTTTTGAACCCTTGGCTGTTCTAGTAATGTTATTTTTGAATATAGTGAATTCAAAATAGGGCATAATATAAAATTTGTTATTCCCCAACCAATAGAATTTCCTATAACTCTTTAATAAGAGCATTGACTAATCTGAAGTTGGTTAATTCAAAACCAATGAGTTGTTATTGTTTTTTCCCTTTCTAGTCCCATGGAATTAGAATTAATCAAGCATTACTGTACTGCTAAATTATTTGTGTAGTGGTGGAGTCCAGAAGTCCCAGAACTTCATTTCTCTGCATTTTTCCAGCCTTCCCACATAGCCACCACTGACAACCATTTTTAAATGAGCAATTCTCGCCCACCCCCTTAAGCTGGGAGGCAAAGATTTAGCATCCTAAGAATTCTTAAATTGTACAACTTTTTGGCTGAAATGAAATGGCATCTGATATGAAAAATTGAAGCAAATACTACTTAAGCCAGACTGCATCAATGCTCACTGGGATAAAAATGATGTTTTGCTATCACAGCATAATTAAGAGTACTTTTAGATTTAGTTGGGGGTATAAGTAAGCTATTTTGAGAAAGGTTCTGACATAGTGACATTCTTCCTATATGATGTGAAATACTAAACGTTTGTCTCCATCACCACAAGTTCTCTGAAATATGTGTGCATAAATATACATATATGCACACATATATTCATAAAATGTTTTATTGATGTCTTTTTTTACATCACCATAATTTCCTCCAATAGCCTTTCCCTTCCCAGAGAACCATCCCATATTAAAAATATATGATTTTAAGACAAAAACGAGGAAGAAATCAGCATATCAATCAGTACATTGAAAAAATCTGAATAGATGGGCAGAGTACATTTGAGAATCTTCTACCTCTGCAAAGAAACAGAGCACCATAGATTGTTAAATAATAAATGTTTATCTTTGATATAAGCAATATTTCTTCTTCCTTTTTCTTCCTTCCTCCTTCTTTCCCCCTCCTTATCCTTCTCTTTTCTTCCCCTTCCAGCCACGTCTCCCAGGTTTTGTTATGATTCCTTCTTTACAAATTGACAAATGTGCATTGAATTCCTAAGATAGGCAAGACACTATGCTTGTGGCCAAAAAGAAGACTTCTGAGAAGTGCATTTATTTCACTGAGGAAGGGGATCACATTAGGACAAAGGAGAAAGGAAATCTTTTTCAACCTCTTCTTATCCTACTGTACCATGTGTAATAATGTATGCATCCAAAGGGTATAATGATTTGGCACAAATCTCATATAGTTGGTGTGGGCTTGTTTAAAATCTAATAGGGAGAATGTATTAGGAAAGAAAATAGTTGTGGAAAAATATGGACAAAGGAAAAATTTTTATATGAATTGGCAGCCAGCAGGTAGGAAATGCAGCCAGTTAAAATCCTTTTGTTTTACCCTTCTATTTTTAGCGTTTTGTAAGTGCCTAACATTTCAGAGAATACACAGAGTACTTTATCATGGTTCCTAATAATGTTTATTAAAAAAGAAAAAGAAAAAACCTCCAGGGTGGGATAATTACAAGCACTGAGGCTTATTCAGATTTGGGTTTTGAAGGATAAATAAGTAATTCTCTATACTATCAGTGTTCATTTTAGACAAATAAAGCCTTCTTGTTATGGTGATTCATTTTTTTTTATCAGGGCCCTCTCCACTATCCTGGGATTGGCTTCTTGGGGATATATTAGAGGATCATAGGATTTAGAGATGGAAGGGGCCTTTTAAAAGATAATAATAATAGTAATAAATAATAGCAGCTGACATTTATGCAGTCCTTACTATGTGTCAGGCACTGTCCTGAGTGCTTCACAATTACTATTTCATTTGATCCTCACAGGAGCCCTGGGACATAGGTGCTATTGTTATCTGTATTTTGGAGATAAAGGAGCTTGGGCAAACAGAGGTTAAGTGATTTGCTCAAGGTCACTCAGCTAATAAGTGTGTGAGGCTGGATTTGAACTCAGGTCTTCCTGACTTCAGACTGGGTGCTCTATCTATCTATCTACCATCAGGCTAACCACTTTGTTACATAAGTGAAAACATTCAGACTCGGAGAAGTTCAGTGATTAAAGTCACACAGATAGAAAGCACAAAAATGGCATTCAGATTGATAAGGACATTTGTCTAAATATTTTTTTTATTCATTAAGTTGAACTAATAACCTAAGGCAATAGCAATCTATCTAGTTCATGGTATAAATCTACAAAATATCTGTTTAGATTCACATGTTTTACTGTCTTCTAACGCTTCTGAAAACCATTGTGTGCTTGGTATCATCACACATTTCAGTCCTCATGGTTTCATTCTTTTGAAAGCTGCCATAAACCAGTGATTACATGCTTAATGGGATTTTGATGACTGCCTGCCTGCCTGCTTTGGGTTGGGTAGGATTTTTACACACCTTTTCATTGCTGAACCCTTTCTGAAACATATTTAATAAAATACAGACTAATTAACCATACACTTTCACAATGGCAGACCCTCCAACTTGCCATTCCAGCCTTATGTCACCCCATTCTCCTTCCAATACTGTAGCTTCAGGAAACTGGATTAATTGTTGCTTCTCAGTTTCCTCTTCCCTTCTCTTGACTCTCTGCTTTTTTAGATATCATCCCAACTCAATGAGAATCTTATTAATTATTCACATGTATAATTGATAACATATTGTTTGCATTTTTGAAGGGTGAGGGAGGGGCTGAAGGGAGAGAATTTCAAAATATTTAAAAGTGGGTGTTAAAATTAATATATAATAGTTTAGGTGGAAAGGGGAAAGAATTTATTGTCTACTATATGAAAGGAGGGGCACTAGGTGGCATAGTGGATAGACTACTGGGCTTAGAATCAGGCAGACTCATTTTCCTGAGTGCAAATTCAGCTTCAGATATTTACTAACTGTGTGACCCTGGACAAACTGGGCATTTAACCCAGTTTGCCATAGTCCCTCATCTGAAAAAATAAGCTGGAGAATGAAATGACAAACCACTCTATTAACTTTGTCAAGAAAACTCCAGATGGGGTCAAGAAGAGTCAGACACAAATGAAATGATTGTTGAAAAACAGAAAGGTGGAAAAAATATAGTAGGTGTGGGGGATGGAAATATAAGACAGAAAAAGTCTGTACTCCTAAAGAACTTACATTTTTCCATGGACCCCTGTCTTATATCTATTTGTTGAAAGCCTTAGCTATTATGAAGACCCACGAAGCCTTCTTTGATTCTCACCAACTAAATGTGATTCTTCCCCTTTAGCTCACTTACGCATTTAAACACATATTAAGCACCTACTATATGCCTAGCACTTACTGCAGTGCCTAGCCAATAGTAGACCCTCAATAAATGTTTATTACCTGATTGTCTGACACCATGCTAAGCACTGGGGATACAAGGACCGGTCAAAGACAGGTTAACAGTCTAATGGGGGGACAGCATACAAACAACTATATGCAAACAAGATACATGTAAGATAAATTGGAAGCCATCAACAGAGGGAAGGCTCTAGCTTTAAGGGACATTGGGAAAGGCTTCTTGAAGAAAGTGGAATTTTAGCTGGGATTTGAAAGGATCCAGGAAGTTAAGATGAGGAAGGAGAGAATTCCAGACATAGGAGAGATTCAGTGAAAATGAACAGTTGGGAGGTGGAGCTATGTGCTCTTGGAACAGCAAGGAGGCTAGTTAGTGTCGCTGTATTGCAGAGTATGTGGGGGTGAATAACATGTAACAAGATGGGAAAGGTGTGGAGGTGGAGGAAGTTTTAGAGGGCTTTGAATACAAAACAGAGAATTTTATATTTGATCCGTTCTCACTTGAATTATAGTTATTTCTATATCTTCCCTTCCCTACTGCAATATGGCTTCTACTAGGAAGGACTCGGGTTTTTGTTGTTTTTTATATTTTATTCGTTTCAGGGCCTGTCACAGTGGTGCTTAATAAATGTTTGCTGGATGAAAATTATTCATTTGAATGAGGAAGAGTACAAAAAGGTATTCAGGATTTTACACTGCTGGCAGGAAGCATCATATCTTCTTAAATCTGAAAGTCGCCTACAGTATGCCAGTACACAAATTAAAGTCTATGAGAATAAGTCTCATTAGGGATTCCTAATTATGCTTTAGAATATAGAATGCACTTTCAAACTTATTCTGTTCCTCACTGGAGGTTTGAGTTGTGAAGCAATTAAATGAGGCATTTACATCTATGAGATGTAGTTAGATATCTTTATGAATGTGATGTGGGAAATCAGTATGGTAGGTATATAATGTACTACCACACACCTGCCAGGAAGTTTTTCAATACCAAGAGCTCAGAAAGGAACATTCCAAAAGAAATGCTAGGTTGGACTATTTAAAAGCAATTTCTTTGAAGGCAGGTCATATCAAATGAGTTATTTATACTTGAACCATATCTGTACAGTAACACCTTATCTGGAGGTTACATTTCTAACAACCTTAAACACAGCCCAGGAATTATTTTTAAGTCTTTGATAGTAGAGCAGCAACTTCTGTGAATTTGGAAAAAAGAAACTAACTGAAAATTATGATGTGTTGCCAACCATCCCATTCTTGATACATTGTCCCTCTGTAACTTTTATAACACCTCTGTCTTCTGGCTCTCTTCCTGTCTCTCTTCTCTGTCACTTTTGCTGGTTCCTTTGCCTTTGCATTATCACTAAGTGTGAGTATCCCCCAGGGTTCTTTCATTATTTTTCTTTTCCCTGTACATTTTTTAATATGGTGATGTCATCTGTCCCCATAACTTCAATAAGGTAATATGAGGTAGTGAGAAAAGCACTAGTCTTAGAATCAGGAAATAATAGCTGAGATTTCTATAAGTCTTCTTCTGATGCCTCCATTTGGTACTATATTTCATCTTGGGTTCTTGAAGGTTATATCTGAGCTGTCTAAGCTCTGGCAAGGTCTACCGTGGTGGGAAGTTGGTTAGCACAATTCTGACAGCAGACCTACTCTTCTGAGCACTATTCCAGATAGTAGAGCTAAGTTTATCAGTAGACTGCCCATTTGTTGATAAATTCTTTGACCACAGCAACCCAGGAAACAAAGGGAAATGCAAAATGGCCCTCAGTCCTGTGTGACTCTCTTCCACTTCTGCAGTTAATAGTGTGGCAGAGTGATGGAAAAAGGGAGGAGAGGGTGTTAAGAATCACATAGTTTTTAGACTATCTATAAACTTTAATTTAGCTACTAATATGCTTAATGGGAGATCCTTGTCTAATACCCAGTGAGTGGACATGCTAATAAAATGAAATCATATCCCTCTTAACATTCTTACTATACGTCAAACTATAATAAAGAAGTTATAGCTAAATGAAAAGATGTTTCACATTCTCAGTCCTTGGAGAAAACAAGAAAGGAATTGGAGTTGATTTTATTGTGTCCAAAAGCAATAAGAAATATCATTTGCATGGGACATTTGGTCATCTCATATTGCAGTGTTCATGATAAGTATCTACAAAAATCTGACAATGAAAATTATCGCATCTTATTAGCTAGCATATTAAAGGATCAAGAGGTTGATAAATTCTACAAAGAAATTCAATAAGACCCTTGAAATTAAATCAAAGTGTACTTTGATTCTCAGTGATTTTAATGGAAAATTGGGGATCCATGAAGCTGGTAAGAAATATATTGAAAGCTTACTAGTCTATGAGAAGAATAAGACTGAGAAGAGGAAAAGGAATAAGAAATGAAAATAGCCTCATGCCTAAGTATCAAGAATACTTTGAGGAAAAAAATATAACATTGATACAATGATTTAAGGTTTATCAAACACTTTACATGTTAATACTCATTTGGTCCTCATAACAACCCTATCAGGAAGATCCTATTATTATCTTCATTACAGATTAGAAAATTGAGACTGAGATAGGTTAACTGATTTGTGCAGAATCACACACTTAGTCTTCCTGATTCCAAATTCAGTGAGGTGTCCACTATGCCATACTCTCCCTGGCCCCAGTGAGTTGTACTGAGCATGATGAGCATTAAACAACATCACACAAAAAAGAGTGTGATTCAGATTTAGCACATAGAAAACAGTTATGATGTGGGAATCATTCCTGAATCAGTGATCTGTATACAGTCATCTAATGGGGGTGCTGGGTGTCGCACATACATACATATCTATACACACACACACACACACACACACACACATATATATATATTCACAATGGTTAAAGAAAAGATCAGTACAAAATACAAAATGAGATGAAAATCAAACAATATGGTATTTAGTTGAAGGACCTCAACCTTGACCTATCTAAGTAAGTTGATTTTTAAAAATGGATAATGGATGGAAGAAAGGGACATAGACACAGATTATAATAATTTCATACAGAAGTATAATTGATGTAAATCAATTGTGGAAACCAAAAGGCTTAGTCAGCCAATACTTAACTGACTTGCTAAGAAGAGAGACAGAGTATCCAAAGACAATACAATTTTTAACAAATAAGCTTGTTTGATCTTCTCCATTAGGTTTTTTTATTTTTCCTTTATTTTTTTACATTAATACATATTTATGGAATGAAATTTCCATAACATAGTACGATAAAAAGATGACTGTACATAAAACTGCAAATCTTCTAAGCATAACTTACTATTCCTTTCAAATATACAACAAAATTATTATGTAAATTTCTTTTTTCTTTTTTTCTACCTTTACCTCTATCCCACCCTAGAGATGGATACCATTAGACACAAATCAGTATGTATATATATATATATATATGTGTATATATATGTAAAATTATTCTATACATAGCTCTATTTATCAGTTCTTTTTCTGGATGCAGATAGTGTCATTATATATCCTTTATAGTTAATTGGGTTTTTATAATAGTCAAAATTAATTATTCACTAAAAATAATTCTTAAAACAATATTGCTTAAAAAAACAATATTGCTGTTACTGGATATCATATTATCTTGGTTCTGCTCGTTTTGCTCTTCATTATTTCATTCAAGTCTTTCTAAGATCATTGAGTTAATCATTTCTTATAGCACAGTAGTATTCCATCACTATCATAAATCACAACTTGTTCAGCCATTCCACAATTGATGGTATCCCTAAAATTTCCAGTTCTTTGTGACCACAAAGAATGCTGCTATAAACATTTTAGTACATATAGATTCCTTTACTTTTTCCCTAATCTTCTTTGAAAATTGACCTTGTAGGTAGTATTTCTGGGTCAAAGGATATAGGTAGTTAATAATTCTATGGGCATAATTCTAGATTGCTCTCCAAAATGGTTGGATCAGTTCACAATTCTACCAACAATGAATTAGTGTCCCAATTTTTCCACATCCCTTCTAATCCCCTTCAGTCATTTTAGGTAATCTGGTAGGTAAGATTTTACAATCAACTGTAGTAGGGATTGAATTGATGAACACAACCATGGAGCAGGTATGGGAATGGGATTGATGGGGCCATCCCATGTAGCACGAGTAGAGCTCCTCCAGCAACTTCAGGGGACATAAAGTGGTGCATTGTTGAATGGATTGGCATTTTTGGATGACACAGCAAACTATGGATTGTCCCTTAGCATTAGCACTCTTTAATTCTCTACTCCCTAAATACCATAGCATCAGTATTATAGGGCATGTATCGGTTTAAAATGGGGAAAACTTCCTTACTTTTTTTTTCTTTAGAGCAAGTTGCGTGTAAAACTATTTCTCTAAGATTACCTCTGACACCTTCCCCTACTGTATCCAATGTGGCATCCAGTGAGAATATGATAGAATATATAAGTCTTTCCTAGATTACCCCAAGCCTAAGCCTTAGGTACTTGCTGCATTTTTGGCTTTGTGTTCATTTTTCTGAGCATAGGTGACTGAAGAGTGATTGTGAGATGGATGCTTTCAGTTTTGGAAGCAATATTGAGAGTTCAAGAATCTGGGAGCTTCTGGGTCTACTGTTACCATGACACTTTGAAAGATCTTCTAGCAAATTGTGATTGTTCAGTCATTTCACTCATGTCTGAATCTTTGTGACCCCATTTGGGCCTTCCTTGGCAAAGATACTTGAGTAATTTGCCATTTCTTTCTCCAACTCATTTTATAGATGAGGAAACAAGCTAACTGGGTGAAGTGACTTGCCTAGAGTCACACAGCTAGTAAGTTTCTGATGTCAGATTTGAGCTTGAGTCTTCCTGTCTCCAGATCTGTCACACTCTATCCACTGTGCCACCTTCCAGCAAATACTATAACACTTCTTGGAGAAGTTTTTCACTAGCAAGAGGCCTTAATGAACCTAAGCTGTGGCTTGGTTGACTAAAAGACATAAGCCTGGAGAGAATTGTGACCTCTTTAGTTTCTATGATTGTTTTCTAACTTAAGTAATAGTGATAGTAATAAATGCTTGTAATTACTCTCTGTTACATATAATGTTTGCTCTTGGTTTTACATAGATATTACTTAGCATCTTTAAGGGAAAATCTATTTATTGTATTTTTAAGGGCAAGGTTTTAGATTTTATTAAAAACCTTTTTAGTACATATTGATATAATCCATGGTTTTTATTATTTTTATTATTGATATGGCCAATTGTGTTTAAAGTTTCCCTTATATTTTTGCATAAATCTAAGCATAGATTATAATTTTAATAGGTGGTGTAGCCTCTTTATTATTATGATACTTACTGTTTTGTGTCAATGTTCATTAGGAATATCAACCTCTAGTTTGCTTTTTCTGCTTTGTCTCTTCTTGATTTAGATATCAAGATCATTTTTGTATATATGTAGAATAATATATGCATTAAGTGTCTTGCGAACTTTAAAACACTATATGAATGCTTAAAATATCATATTTGTATCATAGAGTTTGGAATAATCCCTTTTTCTTATTTTTGTAAAATTTATGTCATGTTGGTATTAATTTATTCTTTGAATATTTGATAGAATTCCCTTGTAAATCCATCTGTTTCTGGAGTATTTTTTCCTCTAGGATTTTTTTTATTGCTTATTCATTTTTTATGTTTAGTTTTGTGTGTGTGTGTGTGTGTGTGTGTGTGTGTGTGTGTTTGCTTTTTGGAGGGCAGTTGGGGCTAAGTGACTTGCCCAAAACCACATGGCTAGTAGGTATCAGGCATCTGAGGCCAGATTTGGTCTCAGGTCCTCCTGACGCCAGGGCCAGTGCTCTATTCACTGCACCACCTAGTCACCCCCATGTTTAGTTATTTAAATAATCTATTTCTTCTATTATTCCATATGTGTACATATGTCTATACATATGCACATGTGTATACATTTGAAAGTATATAAACATTTTCTTTAGGATATCAGTTTGTTGGTATATTTGACATAATTGGTCAAAACTGATTTTGACAGTTTATTTTTTCTTTCCCTAGATTTATCTTCAATACTTGTAAATGCTTCTTTTTCATTTTTTGAAACAATTTGGTTTCCCTACTTTTTGTAATTAGATTAGCAAGCTATTTTATTTGGTGTTTTTTTAAACTAGCTTTTCATTTGTTGTATGAGTTCAACTTTTTTCAGTTTTATTTATTCTTCAGTTTTCAGAATTTCTACTTTGATGTTTAGTTGATGTTTTTTGGTTTGCAACTTTTCTAGGTTTTTTTTTTTAGTTACATGCCTAATTCATTAATCTATTATATCTCTCTTTTGTTGATAAAAGCATTTAGAGATATAAAATATCCCCTAAGGACTGAATTACAAAAGTTTTAGTATGTTATAATATTATTGTATTGTTTGTTTATTGGATAATTAATTCTTTATAATTGTTATTAAGTGGGCATTTATAATTATTTCTTCAAAATCTCTTTATTGAATATCATTTTTATTGCATCAGGGTCAATAAAGGATATGTTTAGTAATTCTATTTTTCTGTATTTGTATATGAGGCTTTATGGATTAATACATGGTCAGTTTTTGTAAAGATGAAATATATGGTCAAGAAATATATAAACTCCTTTCTGTTCTTATGCAGTTATCACCAGTGAGTTATTATAAATTTTTTTAAAAATTCTATTCATGTCCTTAAATACTTTATTTTTTCTTTTCATTAGATTTGTCTGGGACAGAAAGGGGTATATTGAGGTGTCACTATTATAATTTTGTGCAATTTGGTGAACATTTTTTAAAAATTGAAATAATTTTATTGATGCTATTTTTACATCACCATAATTTCCCCCCAAATCCCACTCTCTCTCCTTCTACCTTCCCTTTATTCCCAGAAAGCCATCCTATATAACAAAGAATATTTTCTAAAGATAAAGAAAAAGAGAGAAATTAGAATCCCTGTTCAACACATTGAAAAAGTCTGAAAAAATTGTCCCACTTATGCAAAAGGGTAGGGCATGGGTGTCTTCTCATATCTCTTCTTTCAAGCCATACTTGTTCTTTATAATTTTGCAACATTCACTTTTGAATTGTGCTTCTTTATATTTGTTTTATTCAATACATATATAATTTTCTTGGCTTTACTTAAGTTCACTCTGTGTTAGTTCATGTAGATCCATTCATGCTTCTCTATATTCATCATTTCTTTCACACACTAATATTCCATTGAATTCATGAACCACAATTTGTTTAATCATTTCCCAGTTGATTTATGTCTACTTTGTTTCCAATTCTTGGCTCTCACAAAAAATGCTACTATAACTATTTTGGTTTATTCCAGGACTTTCTTTTTTTATCAATGGCCTTCTGAGGTTATAAGCCTGGTAGACCTTGGGTAATACACCTTTGGGGTAAAGGATATGAACACTTTAGCAATTTTATTTTATAATTCCAAATTGCTTTCCAAAAGTTTATACTGATTCACAGCTCTACCAACAATGCGCCATTATGCCTATCTTTCTACAGTCACTCCAGCATGGATTATTGCTATCTTTGTCATCTTTGCCAGTTTGCAGAGTATGAGGTAAAACCTCAGAGTTGTTTTGACTTTCATTTTTATTATTATTATTTTGGAACATTCTTTCATATGGTGGTTAATAGTTCACAACTCTTTTTAAAATTGATGATTTATATCCTTTGGCCATTTATCTATTGGGAAATGACTCTTAGTCTTATATATGTCTCTCTTTATGTGCAAATATAGATATATCAATTAATTGATCATGTATCTTAGATACTAAATCATTAGAGAAATTTGTTTATTTCTCTTTTGAGCTCTTCCCTTCTTATCCTAAGTGTGCTAATATCTGTGCAGAAATCCTTCAATTTATTTAATCAAAGTAATCTATTTTATCTACTATAAATGCCTCCTTCCTTTTCTTAATTAAGAATACAACTCCTATCCATAATTATAAGAGGTATAGGATTTGTTCTAATTTTGTAAAGTATTCTTTTTCTTTTATCTTCTCAGTTTCCTTAGCATCTCTGCATGGTAGGTTCTGATAATTTCATTTCAATTTTTCTAATTCTCTTTTTATTTCACTTTTTAATATTATGTTGATTTTATTTTCTGCCTTTTTAATTATATTGACTAAAGGTTTATCAGTTTTATTAGTCTTTTCAAAGAACCAGCTTTTAGTTTTATTTACCACTTCTATGTTTTTTCCAGTTTTTTTCTCCTCTACTTTTTAATCTCTTTTCTTTATGCTTCTTTTGGGATTTTCTATTAGTTAACTTTCTCATGTTTTAAATGCATGTTCAATTCATTAATCCTTATTCTATTTTGCTAATGCATGTTTTTAGAGAAATAGTTTTTCCTGAGAAAGATCTTTACCTGCATTATAATTTTCTTTCATATAATTACTGTTTCTGTGATTTGTTCTGTGACCCAGCAATCATTGTTTAGGGTTCCATTGTTAAGGTTTCATTTGGTTCTATGTCTTTTGTGCTCACTGAACTGATTACTATTTTTGTTGCATTATTGTCTATGAAGGATGTGTTTGTTATTCCTGTCCTTTTTTAAAACATTTCTTTGCATATTTCTGTGTCCTATTAAATGATCAGTTTTTGTAGAAGTTCCATGTGGTGCTGAGAAAGACATATTCTTTAGCAGTACCATTTAGAAGATGTCATAAATCTTTTAACTCTAGTTTCTATAGCAATTTGTTCAGCTGATAAACTTTTAAGACCTTAGATGTTATGCCATTCATTGCATTTATATAAAATATTGATATTGATTCATTATCTATTGTACCTTTAAGCATAATGTAGTTTTTCTACTTATCCCTTTCTATTGTGCCTACTTTTATTGAATCCTTGTTATTCTTGCTTTTTTTTTTTTTTTTTGGTTCACCTGAAGTTTATTATATTTTTCTCTGGCCCCTCTTTTTGACTATCCATGAATATTTATGTTTCAAATGTGCTTCTTACAATCAACATATTGGTGGATTCTGTATTTCTCATCCATTTTGCCATTTTATTCTGTTTCTTGGGTCCCTTCATCCCATTCATATTTATAGTTGATAGTTATGAATTTCTCTCCTTTTGTCCTCTTGTACTTTTTCCTTTTTTCCCCCACCTCCAAAAAGAGGTGATAAAAGAAACAGTTTGCCAAACAGTTGTGACATAATTGGAGCAATCTATTCTAAACCCTAACCTCTTTTTCCCTTTTCTTGATCCCAGATGACAAGTTTTTACTCTTGATTCAGTTCCTATTCCTGTTTACTCCCAGGCATTGTATTTGTATTTGTTTTGCTTAGGATTGCCCTCTTACCTATCCTGTTCTCTCTCTTTTAACTGCTTCTCTCCTCTATCCCTGTCTCTGCCTATTTCCATGCTCTCTGTGTTCTGTGTATGTGTGTTGTAGTTGTGTAAATATCTGTGTTCCTTTGTAAGTATAGGAGTTCAGATGAAAGTACAGTTCCTGGGAAACCTGTTTCACCCACTCCTTCTATGTTTATATATTCTTCATCTCACACTCCCATATTATGTAAAATAGTGACTTCCCTCCCCTTCCTCCTCCTTTACTTCTTGTTATATTCTCCTTTCCTTCCCAGTTTTATCTTCTCCTGAGACCATCAAACCAAATTTAACAAACTGCCCCCAGACCCACTGCCTGTCTTATTTGTATTTCTTTTATGATTTTTTTTTATTTTAAAGCAATTGGGGTTAAGTAACTTGCTCAAGGTTACACGGCTAGTCATTATTTATGTGTGGGTGCTCATTTTCTGAGGCCGGATTTGATCTCGGGTCATCCCAACTCTGAGGCCGGCGCTCTTACTGACTGCGCCACCTAGCCGCCCCTTTAGGGCAATTGGGGTTAAGTAACTTGCCCAAGGTTACACGGCTAGGTTTTTGTTTGTGTGGGTTAAGTGTCGGAGGCCAGCTCCGAACTCAGGTCCTTCTGACTCCAGGGCCGGCGCTCTATTCACTGCACCACCTAGCCGCCCCTTCTTTTATGATTTTTAAAGACATTAGAGTTCTTAAGAGGACAATTGTCTTTTCTCCTCTTAGGTAAACAATCATCACACAGTATCTACCAAATGATCTTCTGTTTCTCTTGACTGTTTTATTTTCATTTTAAAGTATCTATTTAGTATTTGCCTTTGCATCTGGAATCCTTGGAAGTCTTCTATTTCATTAAAGATCCATTTTTCACTTTTTGGATTGTATTTTGGGCACAATAATTTTTTTTTTTAAAGCAATTGGGGTTAAGTAACTTGCTCAAGGTTACAGGGCTAGTCATTTGATTTATGTGTGGGTGCTCATTTTCTGAGGCCGGATCTGATCTCGGGTCATCCAAACTCCGAGGCCGGCGCTCTATTCACTGCGCCACCTAGCCGCCCCCACAATAAATTAAATAACAAATAACAATAACAAATTAAAATAACAAATAAATTAATCTTATTGGTAAAGCCTCCTTTTTGGGTCTTCTGGAATAGATTATTCCAAGTTCTCCTCTTCTTTTAAGTGACAATGTGATCCTGAATGTGAATCCTTGGTACTTGAACACTTTCTTTTGCCTGCTTGTAGTATTTTTTTTTTCTTTGTTTGACCTGGGAAGTCTGGGTTTTTGCTATGATGTTCTTGGCGGCTTTCATTTTGTGATTTCATTTAGAATGTAAGAGATCTGGGCAGTTTTCATTTATGATTTCTTTAAATACAATATTCAAGCTTTTTCTGTAATGATTTTCAGGTATTTTGGTGTTTCTTAAATAGTCTCTTTTCTACTTATTTTCCATGTCCATTTTTTCTACATTTTCTTTTTTTTCTTAATTACATATCAAGAAATTTTTTTCATTATTTTTAAAGTTTGAGTTCCAAATTCTCTTCCTCCCTTTTCCCCTCACTTTTCCCCTCCCTGAGAAGTCTAGCAATTTGATTTAGATTATATGTGTGCAGGCATGTCATGCAAAACATTTCTGTATTAACCATGTTGCAAAAGTGAATGCATGTCAAAAGAAACAAAAAAAAAGTATGTTTCAATCTTCATTCATACTCCATCAGTTTTTCTCTGAAAGTGAATAGCATTTTTCATTTTAAGTCCTTTGGAACTGTCTTGAATCATTGTATTGCTGAAAATAGCTAAGTTATTCTGATACCCATTTTGATAGTATGTATCTTCTATTTTCTTTTCATTTCTTCATTTTATTTCAATATTTTCTCTTGCTTTCTGGAGTTGTTGCTTTCATTTTGGCACATTATGATTTTCAAAGAGTTTAGTTCTTAGGTAAGAATTACCACCATATGTTCTAAGCTCTTAATTCTTGCCATTCTCTCCTCAGTAGGTGTGGTTTCCTTTAACTTTATATTTTATAGCTCCTGCTTCACTTCTTCCAGGTACTATTGTAGTTCTTGTGACCAAGGCATTCTTTTCTCTAAGGCTCTACTTAAACACTTTATGTGAAGTTACTCTGATTTCCTGGGTTCATTCCTTTGTGTTTCTCTTAGTCCAGGGTATTTCTTCTTTGCATTTGATACATTTCTCAGTACTTACACCTCCAGTCTGATTTTCCGGATTGGAATTTTGTGTTTGTGAAGGGACTGATCCCTCCCCTACTCTTGTGTGATGGGGGCATGCCCTACTTTAGTGGAATAGCTAAAACTAGATCCATAGGAGTTGTGTGCAGGAAAAAAAAAGCACCATTGAGTTTGGAGATAAAGAGATCATTAGTGATCTTGGAGAGAGCAGTTTCAGTTGAGTGGTAGAAATGGATGCCAGACTACAAAGGTTGAGAACTGAGTGAGTGGGTGACAAAGATGTGAAGGCAGCAAAAAAATATGCCATGTAAAATGTTTTGTATCTAGATGTTGTGAATTAGGGCAATCAATGCAATCGAAATTAGTGTTTGGTTTGTACTTGATTTGTAGTCAAAACCATCAGCTAGAGAATTTTGCATTCATTTCCCACCCCTGGACAGTATCAATACTCCAGAAGAAGATAATGCTGAAACTGCACAGAAATGCCACCCCTCTGCTTTCCCTTGGCTGAGAAGGCACAGTTATAATAAATTAATAGTAAGTGGCAATACTAAAGGAGATAACAGGAACCCTTTTAACAGGGAAATATTCGTGGCAAGTGTGGGGAATGAATGTGCAACAGTGATATTCAGGGTGCAAGTCTGCTTAAAGCCTATGTGGAAAGATGCATGCTTTTCTACATTGACTCCTGTGGATTTGGGCATTTTAAAAGCCCGTGTTTAAGTTATTTTTTTCTCTTGGTGTAGGCATAAGTTAAACCTTCTTGGTCCTGTCTAAAGCAACATCAGATCTAAGACTAGAGAAGGAAAGTGGTTCACAAGACTCCTGAGTGAGGCCAGAACCAGATTAAAATATAATTGGGAAATGTTTGATAAAATAGTTAATCATACAATACAACATAGATAATGTCCTGTCTTGAACTCCACTTTGCATTTCCTATGAAAATTAGGGTTCATTCACAATATGCTCAGTTCTAACTGCTCTTGCATTTTCTTGGGTCTCACCTTCTCTTTAAAACCTGAAGGTATTTGGGGTTCTTTGCTGTGGGAGTACATCAGTGTTGTAAGCTGGTGTAAGTCAGCAACACACTCAAGTGGGTGGTTTTGGCATGTGCAGTGGATTTGGAGGCAGGTTGTATAATACATAGCTCGCTATGCATATCGGTCAGAAGAAATTCAAAGTTTATGGGAGAAAAAAATTCCTGCAGAGATTTGCACACACTTCTAAGGCTTTACTATGTCCTAAAGACAGCTCCCAAAGGATTCTTTGGTGAATAGTTGTTTATTTATGTATTATAATTTGGGAATGATAGATGCACAGATAACTACCCACCATTAGGTGAAACCCCTTGGCTTGGTGGTGATTGGGATGAGAATCTAATGATTGGGGTAAAGTGTGTCCATGGAATTCCCCAGAATTAAGGGAAAATATAAGTGCTAGGCCTTACTATATAAAGAGAACTCTTCTCCAACTTATAATGTATGCTGGACAGCCTCCACAACAGTGGAAGATACCTTTGGCAAGCATATGTTTCCATGTTTTCTGCCTCGTTTGATATTAATAATCCAGTGGGTTGTTGAGCAGTTATTTCAGTTGCTATGTTCTTTGGGAAATCTTGTATGATTTTGATATATGTCTGGAAATATCTTGTTGGGGGAAAAAAGCTCTTAAGGTGATAATGTATTTTATTTTGAGAGAATTTTTTTTTTACTAGTCATAAATAATAAGCATGGTAGGATCTTGCATTCTTTGTATCTTCCAATTCCAGTGTTGTTCTTGGCTAATGTATCTTGCTGCTTGGCAGGGTGCCAAGTGTTTGTGAGCCTCTTGAGGACAAGAAGTACTTTTACCTTTATTTGTCCTCAGCACTCAGTACAATGCCTGGTAAATAGTAAGTATTGCATAAATGATTTTCCTTTCCTTTCCCCTTCTTTCTCTTATTTCCATTTTTAAAAGATCAGCTTCAGTAGAGGAGATTGGAGTTAGCTCAGGTGAATACTTTATCTTCTCATTTTTATTAGATCTTTTAATTTAATATTGGTTCAAATCTGTTATCTAATAAGTTAGTGGGCTGGCTATCCACAGATGGCTCATATGGAAATAACTCCCACATTATTAGCCAGTTGTTTCCTGTCTGTTAAAACACAATCAGTCCCTCTTTTTGGATGTTATTCTGCTCTTGCCTTGACAAGTGCTTCCTAACACTCTTCTTGAAGGAAGTATTCACAATATTATGTGTGAAACTTTTATATGATCTGCAAGTGTTTGATCTTATTATTCTTGAACCAGCTAGGGGATATGAGTTTCGGGCCTGGCGTCAGGAAGGTCTGAGTTCAGATCCTCCCCACTCAGGCTCATACTAGCTGTATGACCCTAGACAAGGCAATAACCTCTTTCTGCTTCAGTTTCCTCCCAGGGTTTTTGTGATGATCAAAGTAGATAATATAAACACTTAGCACAGTACTGGGCACATAGTGAGTGTTTAAAAAATATTTGTCTCCTCCCTTCCTGAATGTTCTTTTCCAGTATTTTTGCCATCCCTATGGCTACCTTTGCATAAAAAACTCCAAGTATAAAAGTATATGGCACTTTGAAAGATTTCGCCAAGTTCTCTATAGAATTTCTTTCCTTCATCTTTTGCAACAGATGTTAGTACATAAGCTGTAATTATCTTCGTGGCATTTTTTGTGAATATTCATCATAAACACTACAATAGATGACCAAGCATCCAATGAAATTCGTTTTCTTTTTTCTTTTTGATGAATGATAAAAAAAGCAACTCTGTCATTTCCTTTATTTGCTTCTCTAAGTAGAACTTGTGAGCCATTCTTTTATTTAGCAGCAACTTTCTTTTTGTTTTCTGGTTTCATTTGTAGTGAGAATGTCAAGATAGATATGATCAAATTCTTCCAATAATATGTCCATTTTTGGCAGCTTGAAAAGAATCTCACATTGACAATACCAATAGCTAAATTAATGCTTATAAATAGCCTAAAAACTCTATGATTCTTAGCACTCTCTGTCTCCTTTTCCCATTACTCTGTCACCATCATAACAAATGTGGGAGGGCATCACACAGATCACACCCTTTTGTCTTTTTCTTCATAGTTTGTTGGTTGGTGTCATGGCCAAAGAATTCATCATCAAGCATCTTGCCTCCTATTAGTGATGTTCCACCTCATACATAGCTTTGACTAGTTCTCAGAAAGCATAATCATTTGCTGCCAGGACCATACACAAAGCTTTTCCGACTTGGTAGAACCTGCCAAAGCTTTCTAGCAGAAACTCAAGGACCCAGCATCACCTCCATATCATAATGAGGCATCATTGTCTACATTGTAGATTCTACTTACGCAGCCTCTCTGAATTTGGTGCAATATTGTATTATTTTGTAACAGTTTCTGGCCTTGAGGAACTTATACTGTATTTGGGGAAATAAGACTTACATACATAGAAGTTAAAAACAACACAAGGTAATATCAAGTGCTAGATGGTAGTGGTACAGACTTGAAGTGGAATGAAAGAGTAAACAGTTGTCACTGTGTAATAGGAAGAATTCAGGCCAGAATTGGAATCAGAAAATAGGCTCTAGTTTCAGCTCTGCCACTTTACTGTGTGGCCATCTGGCAAGACCCCTTCCCCTTTCTGGGTCTCTGAAAAATTAGGGAACTTGGATTAAATGATCTGCAAGGTTCTACGTAGTCTTAACCATCTGAGTTTACGGAGGACAAGAGCAGTCAGGGAAAGGTTCACGTAGGAAATGTGATTTGAAAAAAAGAAGACCTCTCCCTCAGAGGGAGAAAATAATGTCAACAAAGGCAGAAATGAGCCTAGTTCAAGGGCAGGGGACCAAAGGAAGGACTATAGGAAGAGTCTGGCCGGGCTTAGAGAGTTTGTATTAAGACCTAGTAGGAGATCGGGCTGTATAGACATGGCCATTGTCATTTTTTCATGCCTTCATATCTCTGTCTCTGTCTGTCTGTCTGTCTATCTCTCCCCCTCCCTCTCCTTCTCCTTTCTTCTCTCTCACTGTCACTCTCTTATTGTCTTAGTCACTTTGAGCAAAGTTTGTAGGCCCCTTCCTCTGTAGCAGTAACTTCAGGTGGCACTGAAACAGATTTGAGTTTTACATGTGCTCCAAAATGATCAGTCACAGTGCCAGGGAGAATCTACTCCCCACAACAAGAAAAGTTAATAACTTGGAGTATGAATAAGCAGTGGATGGCTATGGTTTGTTGATTCTCTAGACAGCTACATATAATGAGCTTCAGAGCTTTCTATTTTCATGGTATTTTTCTAAGACACTTAAAATCTGTGTGGTAAAGCTGTATGACTATTCCCTTTTTAGCTTTTTGACCCAACTTTTTTTCCTTCTGCCTTCATCTATGTCTCTCTCTTTGAAAATGTAACCTAAAGAATCCCGATGCTGACAGAACAATGGTCTTAAATCCATTATCTTGTGTTTGACAGCGGTTATTGTCAGATGCTTCAGAGAAAGATGGCATAAAACCTGCAGCTCATTATGAACAGTGACACATAATAGAGTGAAAAAGAGGATAGGCAAGTCCTTCAAGTCAATCTCTTACTAATGATATATTAAATATTGAAGCACAAGGTTTCAAAAGCATTGCAGTTCACAACCAAGCTTATTTCATTATGAATGTCCATGTTTTCTGAATAAAATAATAGAAGTCATGGGGTTGGTTTAATGAGGACACCTCCATTTCATTATCTGTTACTGATAAAAATGTTAAATCATCCTGAGCCAAGGACTAGATGATCTCTCACACCCCTCTTCACTCTAAATCTGTCATCCTAAGCACTAACCTTTGGCAGAGTTCCAGAGTTGACAATAAGCACATGATAAATATTCTTGAAAGTAGCGAGTTTCATGAACTGACTTGGAGATGGGGCTTTGGCTCAATATCTTTTCCAGGGATCTTCTGGTTTCTTAGGGATTCCCAGATGAGATAGTATAGGAATCACTGGAAATGTCTGCCTGACGTCTCAGCAAAGATTAGAGATATACAAATGGAGTTTTTGCTGCAGGAATTTGAGGAAATATGAAACTATCCCATGATCTCAGAGCATCTTAGAAATAAGTTTTGAGTTTTATAATTTGGTACTCCTTAATGTCTATTCTTTTACTAAGGGCAAGTGGAAGAATTATAAAGGAAACAAATTCCAGATGGCCTGGTCAAAAGCCCAATCTCAATCTATGTTTTTTTTGTTGGTAGTCATGTCAAGGAAGAGCAGAATTGTTGCTGGAGAGAAGGCCCATTTGATACACATCCAATATGCACTTAGGTGCTAGAAATGACGGTTTTTAGACCATCTATAAACATGAATTTAACTGTGGACATTAATTATTAGTCCAAAGAGTAACAAGTCAAGACACTAGAGCAGCAACTGAATGGTACCAACATTGATATTCATATCACACATATAAATGAAGTTAGGAGACATAAAGAAGTTGCAACTAAATGGAAAGATGTTGGTGCCCAACTTCTCAGGGAGACAAAGAAAGAAGTTGGCAGAATTGGTTTTATTTTGTTTTCAATGACAGAAAACAATATTTCTTCAAATGCTCAGTCATTTTGACTTTCATTGCTCATGATGAGCCAAAAAGCCACCATGAATATAATTAGACCTTCTGTATCAATATTTGTGAGAGTGACTGAAGCAGCAGAGAATTTCTATGAAAAATTTTACAAGAAGATGGAACAGAGAAATTCCATGAAGACCTTCACAGTATTTCTTTTGTTTTATTATTGTTATTTTGTTTTATTTATTTGTTTGCTTTTAGTTTACAACATTCAGTTCCACAATCCCTTGAGTTTCAAATTTTCTCCCCTTTACTCTCCTCCCCCTTCACCCCCATGGCGCCATGCAATCAAATATAGGTTCTACATAATTCCACATTAAACATTAGTCAAGTGGTAAAGAAGGATCATAACCAATGGAGTGAACAATGAGAAAGAAGAAACAAAACACAAAAGAGAGAGAGCAAGTAGTTCGCTTCAATCTGCATTCAGACTCTAGTTCTTTCTCCAGATGTGGATATCCCTTCCCATCCTGAGTCTTTTGTAGTTGTCTTCTAACCTCATATGGCTGAGAGGAGCCCAGTCTATCAAAGCTAGTCATCACAGATATGATGTGTCTGTAATTGTGTACGAAGTTCTCCTAGGTCTGCTCTCCTCACTCAGCATCAGTATATATAAGTATAAATACTGATATATATATATACACACACATATATGTATTATGAAGTCTGCTCCTCATTTATAATATATATATATATATTATGAAGTCTACTCCTCATTTCTTATAACACAATAATATTCCATTACATTGATATACCACAACTTGTTTAGCCATTTCCCAATTGATGGGCATCCCCTTGATTTCTAATTCTTTGCCAACACAAAAAGAGCTACTAAAAGTATTTTTGTACATACAGGTCCTTTTTCTCTTTGGCAGCCCCAGAAGTGGTATTGCTAGGTCAAAGGGAATGCACTTTTTTATAGCCCTTTGGACATAGTTCCAGATTGCTCTCCAGAATGGTTGGATCAGTTCACAGCTCCACCAACATGTTTTTCCACATCCTCTCCAGCATTTATCATTTTCCTGTTTTGTCATCTTAGCCAATCTAACAGGTGAGATGTGGTACCTTAGAGTTGTTTTGACTTGTATTTCTCTAATCAATAGTGATTTAGAGCATTTTTTCCCTATGATTATAGATATCTTTAATTTCTTCCTCTGAAAACTGCCTGTTCATATCCTTTGACCATTTGTCTACTGGAGAATGGTTTCATTATGTATTATATTATATTTATTATATGTATTCTTTTTAGGTTTAACAGTTCTCTGTCACAGTATTTCTAAACCAAAACAATATATGCCTTGATATTCTTTGGTGTCAGTGCTAAAGTAGGCAAAGGTACCGGTGGAAGGAAGTGATGGGGAAAAATATGTTGCCAAATAGAATTGAGGATAAGACCAACTTCAATAGCTACACGTGAGTGTGGGCAACCATTAAAGTCTGCTACATTAAAACAAATGACAGAGCCAAAAAAGCTTATTTAATACTCAGAATCATTAAACCTGCATATCATAAATACTTTCTTCAAAGGGCATGAGATACAGTAAATACCACTCACCCTGAGCAAATGCAGTCCTGCTTGGCACATAATGAGCACTTAATAAATGCTTGTTGCCTACCCTCCTGTTTCTTGAGTGTACCATAGATACATAATGATATGGACTCAGAATTGAATTAAAGAAAAAAAGGCTAGATTGCATCCAGAAAAATTATGCAACACTTTTATCCCAGGAAGTTTTCTGACATCAAAAACCTTTCTCTTCAGTAAGAATGTTCTTTTGTCAATCCTATATGACTGAAAATCATAAAACTATGATCTTCAAAGAATCAAAACATGACCGAAAGGGCAATGAAAAGTACAAGGTAGAACTATATATGCTGCATTCTATTGCCAATGATTATGACTTCCACACAAGAAATAATGTAAAAGATGACATTTAGAACATAAATGACTAAGAAGGGAGCTGAGTCAGTCATATATCAAGAGGAAAAGAATGTACCACCAAGTATTCCATAAGTGTCCACAAAATATTAAAAGAGCAAGAGGAAAACATAGTAAGGAGGGGCCTAGGAAAACCTCCCTGCCTCCTCCAGGTATAGCCTCTATGAATGATTTATAGAAAATCATGGACAAGTTTTACATGGCATAAGAAGATTTGGTTGGATTGTGGAGAGTGTACCTAACTTTAGAAAGTCACAAATTCATCACAGAACTGAAGTGGCCATCATAATCTAGTGAAATTGGCAAGTAAGAGTAAATGAGAGACTTTCTTTTCGAAAGAGGAAGAATTAAAGTTATCAGTTCATAAGAAGTTAATAAAATGTTACAGAAACCTGATAAAATAACATAGCATTAGCAAGAAAATGTTTAACTTGGATCAATTACCTCTTGGGAAAAGTAATTGAAGGCTTTATTTTAAAAGAAGTCATAAAAGTTAAATAGTAACTTGTCCAGATAAAGAATTTGCTGAACAGATTTTTTTAAAAAATTATCTTACCATTTGAAGTGTGTGTGTTAGATATATAAAACTGAAGCCATGTTCATTTCATTAATACTTCAGATAAACAGTTGGTAGTATTTAAAATGTGAATGAGAAATGAGACTTCTGGGAAATAATAGGAATAATTTATGGTTATAAAATTGTGAAAATTAGGTCATTCAGTATTCCACTAACAATCCTACAGAATGATTCCCTTGTCTTTATTCAGGAGTGCTTTGTGTGGTTTAATATAAGGTAGAAGTCCTATTAGAAAAGACTGCTAAATGCTTACTGTTGAAAGCATTTGAAATTTCAGAGGTGCAGGAGGGAATAATTTTTTTAAAGATGACTTCAAAAATCAGAAGTGTACTCCACATCTTCTCTCCAATCCTTTCTCCGCACCTCCCCCCACCCCACATACACATACCTGTGAACTCTTAAATTCAAATAAACATGTGAATTTTTCTCTTAATTTCAAGGAAAGTTTTTTTTAATTACTTAATAGTTTTTTTTTTTTTAGCAGCAAGACTTCCAGTCAGGACATTTGATAAAATCTGTATCCTAACTTCTGCTAAGTAGCTCATTGTGTTCATTCAGTTTCCTCATCTGGAAAAGGGGATTAGTCCAAGAGTCCAGAATCATAGGAAAGGAAGGAAATTTGAAAGGTTATTGGTATTTTATAATCAGTGTGCTGTGTCCGAACCAAGGGTTCATAACCTTTTTTGTATCATGGCCCCCTTTGGCAGATTGATGAAATCTGTGGACTCTTCCTCAAAGTAATGTTTTCAAATGCATAAAATTCATAGGGTTACAAGGGAAGCCAAATTATATAGAATTATAATTATTAAGATATTTTTAAAAAAATAAATTCATAGGACTTAGGTTAAGAATTCTTGATCCACACCAAAGTCCCAAAGATATAACTAGTATATACCTGTAGGACTTGTGAACAGTCCCCAAATCATAAAGCAGATATGGCTACTTGAGATTTACATATTCTGTGGGTTCACATTCCCTAACCAATATGTTTATCTTTAGTAGTCAGCCAGACACACAATTAGTTTAAAGCAATGTATTTTGTGAAATACAAAGAAAAATAGCAACAAAATATTTTCCCCATAAATCTGAAGTTGGTCATTTCTGAAATGCATATAGCACCCAATAGGAAATATAGACACACATGGGGAACACGTAGCCAAGCAGTACACAGGGACTGGCAGCTAATATCTTCAGGGACATCCTCATACTGTTCCTGTCAGGCTTTTTCCTGCTGAGTTTATCATCCCTGTTGGTAATCCAGATATGTAGTCTCCATTGCAGAGGTTGCCAGATGTTGCTGTTTGATGCTATTCAGCTAGACTTATGGCTTTCAGTGGACACTTCTTTACCAAATGTCACTCTTCTGGATACAGTTTTCAACTTCAATGTAGCTATACTCCCTGACTATCTCCTTAAAGAAAGGGTGTTTTCCTGAATTTAAAGGGACATGGGCTTTCTCCAGCTCTTTAAGAAAGAGCAGAAACTTTTGACTAAGAATTAGAAGAAAAAAAACCTCAACCTTTCTGGTCTTGTTCCCTCAGAATATTGGCTTCAGCTCCTCCTCTCTAGTAGAAGTCTCTGTCCCAGGTGCCAAACTCTTTAGAATAAAGAGTAGAATACTCTTTGACTCAATAATACCACTACTAGATCTGTAAAAGATCAAAGAAAAGGCAAAAGGACCTATATGCAAAAAATATTTATAGCAAGTCTTTTTTGTTGTGTTCAAGAATTTAAAATTGAAGAGATGCTTATCAATTGGGGAATAGGTAAGCAAGTTATGATGTATAATTGTGATGGAATACTAATGTGTTATAAGAAATGATGAGGGTGATGGTTTCAGAAAAACCTGGGAAGACTTACATAAACTGATGCAAATTGAAGTGAGAAGAACCAGTGGAATGTTGTATACAGTAAGAGCAATATTTTAATGATGATCAGCTATGAAAGACTTAGCCACTCTGATCAATTCTGTAACCCAAGACAATTCTAAAGGACCCACAATGAAAAATGCTATCCACCTTCAGAAAGAGAGCTGATGACTTCTGATTGTAGATTGAAGCATACTTCCCCCTTTTTGTTTCTTGTTTTGTGTTTTTTAAAATTTGTTTTTGCAATATAACTAATATTGGGGTGGTGGGGAGAGAGAGAACAACTGTACAGTTCTCTTCAGGCCTGAATATTTTTAGATGCCTCTTCCAGGTAGGTTTCAGGTTCCTTTGACAGAGACCCCCACCCTGCCTTATTGCTGAGCATTCTATATCCCTCCCAATTGTCCATCTCTGCAGATCAATGCTTAAAGGGAAAGGCATGTTATCTTGTTGATGTCACTTTTTTTTTCACTGCCATATGCTCCCATTATCTATATTTTTCATTGACTGTCATTCATGTAGAAATGTTTGGCATCTATAGTTTTAAAAAATGTATGTTCAAAAAAAATAGACTGGGGAATAGAGTAATATGAACAGTTCACCTGTTAATTGTTATTCATTTGAGAATTGTTATTCATTTGCGAGCAACTGGGGAAGGGGATGCTTTGCATGTGTATTAGTGCTAATTTCAAAAAGAAAAAGGGAGTGACATGCTCAACAGAGATGGAAAGAAGCCTGGCTTCAATGTCCATAGTCCTAGTGTGTTCAAGAGTAACAACAGGGAGGAGGCACTGAGCTGAGACAGAGCTGCCAGAGAGAGAAAGAAACCAGAGCATAGAGTGGGAGTCTCAGCAGAATCCTGATGACCCCACACTATTTTTTTTCTTTCTTCCTTTTTTTTAATTAAACAAATGCTTTATTAACTTCTAATTTACATCATTCATTTCCACCAGATTATGAGTTACATTTTTCCCCCATTTTTTCCCTAACCACCACCCCAGAATAGCAGTCCCACAAGATATCCCCTCATCCAATCTGCTCTCTCCCATATCTTCTTCCATATCCCCTTTGATTTTGCCATTAGGGCAAGGTGAATCTCTGAGCCCCAATGCCTGGACATCTTATGAAACATTTAATTTTAAAACTTTGATTTTCAGATCCATTCCCTTCTTCCCTTGTCACCCACTCCCTCTGAGAAGATAAACAATTCAGTATGTGTTGTACATGTATAGCTATGCAAAACATTACCATAGTAGATATATTGTAAAAGACTGCTTATATTTCCCTCCCACCCATCTCACCTCCCACCTGGTCCATTCCCTACTTTGATCCTGTCCCTCTTTGATAGTGGGTACTTCAAACATCCCCTCCCCCCAGAATGCCCTCCCCTCCATCATCCCCCCTCTCATCCCCCTTTCCCCTACTCAGGAGAGTGAGTGAGGGTAAGATATTCCATTTAGTATGTATGTGATTCTTTCCTTGAGCCAACTTCAATGAGAATATGCTTTTGCCTTTTTGCCTTCCTGTTCTTCCCCTCTCCTGCAACTACTTCCCCTTGCCTCTTCTACATGAGATAGTTTACCCTACCCTGTCTCTCTCCATCTCCTCTTGCCACTTTCCTCTCTCACCTCTTGACTTCACCCCTTAAGAATCATCCCTTCCTTGGGGCGGCTAGGTGGCGCATCGAGCAGAGCACTGGCCCTGGAGCCAGAAGGACCTGAGTTCGGATCCTGATGACCCCACACTAGATCTCAAGGCTTCAGCAGGTTCTAGTCTGACCCAATCAGGGGTGGGGAACCTGTGGCTTCAAGGTGACATGTGGCCCTCTAGGTCCTCAAGTGCAGCCCCTTGACTGAATCCGAACTTCACAGAACAAACCCCCTTGATAAGAGGATTTGTTCTATAAAACTTGAATTCAATCAAAGGGCCACACTTAAGGTCACATGTGGCCTTGAGGCTGAAGTTGCCCCACCTCTGGCATTAGCAACTCTCTGTGCTGACCACTGACAGTGTGCTAATAGGGAACAGAGGACCATTCAATAACTTCCTCCACCTAACACTCACTTGTGCTAAAAACCCTACAAAAGTGCAGGAATAATAGAAATATTTTAAATATGATTTTAAAAAGTATTTATCTAAAACCAAAAGTTAGCATTATCTACATTGAAGAATATTTGACATTTCCCAAAAAGTTGAGGAGTAAATGTGAGTAAATGTTCCCACTGTTATTTAACATTTTCGTGAAAATGGTAAAGAGAACAATATGGGAAAAAATTAAAAACATAAACAGTCAAAGAGAACAAAAATTATGCCTATTTGCTGGCATGATGGCTTACTTAATTTCCTCACCAGATCCCTATCCCCACATAAGTTGCCCCTAGGAAGTTGCTACCCTATTCTCCAAACCTGAGTGACAGAGAGATGACATCACATTGTGTATGGGTGCAGGAAATGACTACTATTTGATTACTTGCCTTGCAGCTTTCACTGTTTTTGTATATAATAGTAAATAGCTCTTTTGAGTGGTCTGTTTAGAGAGAATGTCATACTGGATGGGATCTTCGGCTATGATTTGCATAATTGTTTACTCAAAAAAGCTACACTGAACCTGGGAAAAGTAGCAAGAGGCTCCAAGACAGAATTCTACAAGTCTTCCGGGATCCCATCTAACACTATTATAAGATAACATACCAGTCTTTCCAGTTTACCTCTATTACTGGTTCTATTCCTTTGGGTACTGGTCAGTTCTTTGAAAGAATATACATTTACTACAATTGGTGATTGGTTATACAGAAAGGTAGAGAAAAGTACTTATGTATATAGCCTGCTTTAATGAGGGCTGTTAGGTTAAGGAAAAAGTCTGTTTCTATTCTCAATTATGATAGTAACAACAAATAGATCATAATTTAATACATAGAAAGCTACTGATTGTTTTCTATAAATTTCTTATTTGTGTTGATACAGAAAATGTTACATTCATTAAAGTAATATTGTACTTAGGATAAAAAGCAAAACAAAAACAAATCATTCTGAATGAAATAATATGCTAAAGAACATTTTGTAGGTTTTTTTAATGTGATGAATATGGTTTTTTAAATGGAATTAAGTACATCCAAATTATAAGTGACATCAGTATGCTTCTAAATTATACATATGAATTGAATTCCAAACCTTTTAAAGTACACTAGTTAATGGCATCTCTTATTGACCTTTCCTGAAGAGCTTAATAAGGAAGTCTCCAACTCTTTTCCAATTAAGAGCTATCAGAACTAACCATTCAATTAAGCTCTAAATCCAGAAAACTTTGTAGAATTTAAGAAATAACAATCTCCTTTCAAAAAAGATGACATTAATTAGAAGAGCTTTATAACCAAAACTCTCTGATGACGGTTTTAAAAAGAAAACGTAAGATGTTTCTGGAATTTGTGATTTAAAACAAAATTAGATTTGAAAAAAAGATTTTACTTTTTCCTGTAATAGTAATAGAAATGAGTGATGAGGGGCAGTGTTGTGTAATGTATAGAGGGCTGGCTTTAAAACTGAAAGTCCTACCTCTGATAGATACCGCTTATATGAACCAGAACCAATCACTTAACTTCTCAGTGCTCTGACTATAAATTGCTAACAAGGTGCTGACCTAAATTAGTAGAGGGAATTTCCTGATCTGGTAAGAAAAGACTTTTCCCAATGAATTCATGTCTCTCGTTCCTATACTAGTAATAGTTATAATAATGATCATAGGGTTGACAACTTTCCCCCCACAACCATCCCGTGAGGCAGGTAGCATAAATATTTCTACTCCCATTTTGCAGATGAGGAAACAGATTCAGAGAGATGAAGTGACTAGTCCACCAGTCAGCCAGAAAAATGAACATTTATTAAGCTCTTACTACGTGCTTACATAGTATGCTAAGCCCTAGCAATACAAAGAGGCAAAAGACAAACCCTACCTTCAAGAAGTTCACAGTGTAATGAAGGAGAACAACTAGCAGAGAACTATGTACAGACAAGCTCTATATGGGATGAATGGGAAATAATTAAGAGGGGGAGGCACTGGAATCAAAAGGGGTTGGGAAAGGCTTCTTGGAGAAGATGGAATTTTAATTGTGGCTTAAAGGAAGATAATAGTTGGATATGAAGAAAGAGAACATTCCAGGCATGGAGATAAGCAGAAAAAAATGCCCAGTTCAGAGACAGAGGAGTGTCTTGTTCTTAGAACAGAAAGGAGGCCAGTGTCACTGGATTGGAGTGTGGGGTAGAGAGTAAAGTGCAAAAGTAGAAGGGAACCAAGTTATGAAGGACGTTGATGCCAAACACAAGATTCATATTTTTTTTCTACAAGGGAGGTGATAGAGCCATTGGCACATTGGATTTGAACTCAGGTTTTTGTCTCTGAGTCCAAACAAAACAAAAAGTGAATTAAATTTTTTTTCTTATTCCTCTCCCCTAATTCATTCAACAGTTATTGAATACTTTATTATGTACACTGCATTGTGGTCTCTTAAATAAAAATTAACATAAATATAGCACTTAAACCATAAAGTACTTTCTTTACAACAGCCCTTTAATAATGCAAGTATTATCTCCATTTTATCAGAGAAAACTGAAGCCCTAGGAAGTTAACCTGCCAATGATCATACAACTAATGTTAGAATTAGACCCCGATCTCTGATCTTTCTAATTCCTAGCCTAATGCTCTTTCCACTGTGTCATTTGGCCTGCCAAAATTGTAGAATGGAAATGCTGGCTGACTATTTCTAAGGACACATATGTAAAGTAGATTTTGTGACTTCCCACTGACTTCAGTTTTTAAACAAATCTTTCTTTTTAAAATTGTTTTTGGAATAAGTTTAAAACAAGTGGCTCCAGTCTTCCTAGGATGATTCAGGCATACAACTCCCACTAATCTTAAAAAAAAGTGTTACTCATTTGCATTCATTGCAGATCCTGAGGTTAGCATCAGGACTCCAAGCTTACTGCAGCAGGAAGCTTCTCATCACACAAATAGCTTCAAAAACTTGAACCAAGCACTGGATCCACACTCTTGAAAAAATAATATTATGCAAGTTCTTGAAGTTCAATAACACCTCACAAATTTGGACTTTCTGCATTTAGAATCTATGGTCTTGGGCTGAGCCAAAACTTACCTCTATGTCTAAGAAGGAGGGAGTAACAGAATTATAGAATGTTAAATTGAAAGGAAGCTTCAGAAGCTAATGAGTGCAGCCTGTATAAGAACAAGCCAAAGAATTAGTTATTTGAACCAATTAATACCACAGATAAGTGGTAATTTAATCTAAGAAAAAGATGTTAACTCCTTACACAGATCCTCCCCATTACAAGTATCTATCCATGGCAGATATGATAGCTCCTTCTCAGCATTGTTGCTGTGCTTGTCTCTACTCTTTGGCTAAGATCCAGTAGATGGTTCCATCTATTTCTTTTCCAGGTCCTGATCTAGACACCCATTAAATGCCCATTTAGCATTTAATCTGACAATGTTGCCACTCTTTCCTTCCTCCCATTCACCGAGTATAGCCTATTTAAATCTGTCCGTTTACACTCAGATCCCATAGGCCTACCCTCTATACAAAGGGCCTCTTGAGGTAATTAAAGGAATACTTGTTTCATGGACCACTCAAATGAATCTCTTTTGCTTTGAACTAGCTCGTTTCTAGTCTCCCTTCCAAAAACATGAATAGTAACTATCCTGTTTGCATCAACACTTGCCACTGAGTATTTCCTAGTTCAGACTGCCATTCTTCATATCTAATTGTTCTTCCTCATGGAATGCATTCTTTCTCCAGGGCAACTGAGCCAGGTTATGTAAATTAGTGTGAGTTTCTTCTAAGATCTTCAAGTATGAAGGAGAGAAGAGGAACTAACTCTTGTTGATCCAACAACTCTGGGTGATCCAAGAAAGGGGCAGCTTTTCTTTTAAACTTTCAAAATAATAATGAAAATAATAATAGCAAATGGCATTTATATTATGCCTTAAGAGTTTAAAAAACACATCATAGTATTGTATCACAAAGCTTACTTCATATGATTGCAAAGAAACCCTTCCAAATAATTTGAATTCAAAATGGGTATATGTAACAGACATGTGTGTATATGTGGCAGCTAGGTGGAACAGTGTATAGACTGCATAGCTGAGAGTAAGGAAGACCTGAGTTCCAGTCCTGTTTCAGACACTTATTAGCTGTGTGACCCTGGGAAAGTCATTTAATTTCTTTCAGCCTCAGTTTCCTCATCTATAAAGTTCTTAAAGAGAATTGGACACATTAACATGTAAGGCATGTGAGCTTTAATTCCTGTGGTCATTATGTTATATCAAACCTCTCTTAGTTTCATGATAACTTTTCTGGATAGTCATTCCAAAAATCTATTTTAGTTTCCCAGTTTTTAATTAAAAAATTTAATCAATGTAATTTTTTAATTGAAAAATAAAATCACTTTTAATATACATTTTTAAAAAAATGTATCATATTAATTTCCAGATCTCCCTACCTCTCCTCAGTGAGCCAGACCATGTAGCAAAATTTTAAAATGAAAAATAGAAGTTCAACAGAAACAACCAACATATGGTCTATCTGACAATATGTACAGTGTTCCATACCCATAATCCTTCAGCTCTCTAATGAAGAAAAGAAGGTACATTTTCTCCATTCTTCTCCAGGGCAAAGCTCCATTATTAAAATTACTAAGTGTTCAGTTTCTTCCTTGTTCTTTCTCTTCATACTGTTGAAGTCATTGTCCATATTGTTTTCCTCACCTACTTACTTCATCCTGCATCAGTTCATGTCTCCGCATTTTCTTTGAATTCTTCATATTTGTCTCTTACAGAAACAGTTACATTCCATTCCATTTATGTACCACAATTTGTTTAGCCATTCCCCAGTTGATAATGCATAAGCTTTTTAAAAACAAATCCATTATAAGATAGAAGACCTGTTGAAAACTAGAAACCTGGTGTAATTTAATTTGAATTGGCATATACATACAAGAGTCTGGCTGTACTATTGGAATTTTTGGAAAGGTTTCTCCATTTCAAGTACTGCTAACTTACAGTGCACTAAAGCTGACTCAATACAAACTGAATTAAGGAAGGTGATTTCATTAAAGCCATTACTTATTTCAGATTGCTTTGGGGTCCTAAAACCTATAATTCATTTATAGTCTATTTGACTACATCCAAATGAAAAAATAAAGAGATGGAGTTTTATCTAATTTACTTTGTCATCCGGTGGGGGGTGGGGGATCACAAAAAGTTTTTGAAAAGAAGAGAAAGAAAAAAATCACAAAGATTAGTGTAGGTTAAGAAAATTTCAGAGTGTTGAACTCAGACACTCCTCCAAGCCATTTTATGTCAAGTTCTCATGGTGGGAGAAAAAAAGAAAAGACTGAATACTAAGTTCTAGGGCTCTAAGTTCTGAGTGGTTGTTAGAGAAAGCCAAGTAATTTGGGGGAGTGGCAATTTCTTTTGTGTAATAGAATATTCCACAAAATAATTAAAAAGCATTATTAAGAAAAGAATGGTGCTTAGAAGGTAATAGTCATGATGTTCTGCCCTGATCAGATGACAACTAGATTATTGTGTTGTTCTAGATGCCCTATCTTAGAAAAAACATTGCTAACTGTAGAGAATCCAAAACAGGAAGTTAGAAAAAGGGAAGGTCTCCAGATCCTGCCATAGTAGGATGGGTTGAAGAAGATGAGAGTATTTGCATGAAGAAAAGATTGGGGAGGATATGTCGTGAAATCTATATTCAAATCTATATTTGAAAGGCCATTATATAGAAGAGAAACATTGCAGATGGAAAGATTTTAATCCAATGTCAAGAAAAACAGTGTAACATTTAGAGTGGTCCAAAAGCAGAGTGGCTTGCTTCAGTTGGCCACCTGTGTGATGCTGATCAGGGAGATGTTAGACTACATGGAATGTGAGGTCCCTTTGGATGGGAGGTTCCATGAAGTCTGGTGAATAGAGTGGATCATCAAACTAGGAAATATCATTTGAGATCAAAAGTAAGGAGGTGTGAATACAGTCAGTCAACAAACATGTATTAAGTGCTTAATATATGCCAGACCCTGAGTTAAGTTCTGGTGATACAAAAAAAAAAAAGGCAAAAACTGACCCTGCCCTCAAGGAGCCTACATTCTGATGGTGAAGACAATATGTAAGTAAATGCATACATATCCAGGGCAAAGAGAAACCATTCTGAGAGGGGAAAGTATTAGCAGCTGGTGGAATGTGAAAGACTTCATATATGGAGTGAAATTTGAACTGAGTCTTAAAGGAAGTCAGGAAAAATGAAAAGGTGGAGGTGAGGAGACAGAGAATTTCAGACATGAGGACAGTCAGTGAAAAGGCATGGAGACTTAGAGATGGAGTGTCATGTTCAGTGTGGTTGGATCATAGAATATGTGGAGAGAAGGAAGAATGGAAGAATATTGTTAAGGTAGGAAGAGGCCAGTTTATTAACTTTATTTTCACATCATTTTTTTTATTTTTTCAATCAATTAATATCTGCCTTTTCCCCCTCTTATTTTCTCCTTCCCTTCCCCATCCCCATCAAGAAAGAAGAAAAATAAAACCACTATTACAAATATGCATAATCAAATATACATAAACAAATATGCAAATCCCCTCATTGGCCACCTTCTCCCACACTCACTTCCCAAATACTTCAGTCTGCACTCTATCACCTCTCTGTCAGGAGGTGGGTAGTATGTTGATGAAGAATTTTAAAATGTTTAACAAAGGGGTTTCTGTTTGCTCCTGGAAGTAGTAGGAAGCTAATAGAGTTCATTTAACAGGGAGGAGTAACATGACCAGATCTACATTTTAGGAAAATTATTTTAACTCAGTAGAGGATAGATTGGAATAGAGACAGGCTTGGGACTAGTTAAAAGAGTGTGGCAGTTGTCCAGACAAGAGGTGATGGGATTCTTAACTATGTTTGTGTCTGTGTGGGTGGAGAGAAAGGGACATAAAAGAGAAATGTTGCAAATGTAGTAATGGCAAGATTAGCCAAAGATTATGTTTGGGAAAAGGGAAGGGAAGGAGTTCCAGTCACCTAAGGTGCCACTTAAGTTTCAAGGCTATGTAACTGGGAGGATGATGGTTGGAAGAGGTGAGGATTTGGGAACAATACTGATGAGTTTTGCTTTGGACATAAATGATGTCTATGAAATATCCAGTTTGAAATGTCCAAAAGGCAATGAGATTGAAATCCTTGTGTGGCTCAAAAATTGCTTTAAAGAAAATTCCCCTCAAATAAGTGACTGAAACAACTAGGGAAATTTCAAAGAAAAATTTAAGCAATGGCATCATTAGAATAAGTTATGTAGTCTTCCAGAAGAACTATTTGGAAAAGCAAAATTCAACTGGATGTATAAATTCTAGTATAATTTTATGTGAATTCTTTTAAAAGTCATTACTTTTTTTTAACCTGGAACTATCATTTCATGAGGTATGGAACACCCAATTGGGCAACTTTTTTATACCAAAGCAATGCAGAACTGTCTCTGCATCTTAGTTTTAGAGAGTTGCATAGGGCACTTAGAGATTAAGTTGACTTGTCTAAAATCACACAACTAGTATGAATCAAGAGATAGGACCTACAAACTTAGGTCTTCCTTACTCTGAAACCAGCTCTCAATCTGCTCTTTTTGTTGGTCAGTTATTTCAGTTGCGTCTGACTTTTCATGACCCCATTTGGGGTTTTCTTGTAAAGATACTGGAGTGGTTTACTATTTCCTTCCCCAGCTCATTTTTACACATGAGGAAACTGAGCCAAATAGGGGTAAGTGACTTTCCCAGCGTCATGTGCCTACTAAGTAGCTGAGGCCAGATTTGGACTCACATCTTCCTTACTCCAGGACCTTCGCTTTATCCACTGTACCATCTAGCTGCCCTTCAATCCACTTTGTTGGAGGTCTAAAACGCACAGACTGTAACACTTCTGAGTGCAGCCTGAATCAGATTAAAATATAATTGGGAGGGGGTGGAGCCAAGATGGCGGAGTAGAAACAGCTCATCCAAGCCACTCTGCCCCCAGATTCCCCCCAAACTATGTAAAAGGGAACTCTGAACAACTTCTGGAGCCCTAGCACCCACAGAACGACACAGAGAAGCTAACCTCCCGCTGAGGACAGCCCAGCAGCCCTGCAGGAAGGACCAGCACAGCACTCTGGGAGCTGGCAGCGGCAGAGCGCGGGGAGCCAGGTGGAGCAGAGCCCAGGTCCCTTGAGCCGAGGTTTTAGCCCCAGGGCGGCAGGGCCAGCAGCCAGCTGGAGAGACCCCAGAAAAACACCAGCAGCCATGGCGACTCCAGAATTATCAACATAGACATGCCTAGGACAAAGTAAGAGGTTAGTGCCCTGTGGACTTTGGGACCAGTATTTGGGGAATGCATCGGCTTCCTCCCCTGGGGGCTAGAAGCTGCTGAGGAGACACACCATTTTGTAGTTTTCAGAGGCAGCTCCAGCTCCTGGCCTGCGAACCATAGGGAGATCCAGCAATCAGTCTTGGGGGGTAATCGCTCATGCTTTAACCTCCCTGGATCTGGATTGTGATCTGGGGTGGAAGTCTTGGGTGGGTTTACAGTTTGCCAGGAACGGAAGTTGCCTTCCCACACGTTTGGGACGAAAATTCCCCTATCTGTCGGCAAAGCCATAGTGTGGCAACAAGCCCAAAAGTCAAGTAATTAAGTGGCAACATGCCAAGGCAAAGGAAACAGAAAAATGCAACCCTAGACTCCTATTTTGGGGGCATAGAGCAGGAAAAGGTCTGTGATGTCAGAAGTCCTACTCCAAAAGCCCCAGGGGAAAACATGAACAGGTTGCAGGCCATAGAGGACCTTAAGAAGGACTTTAAAAATCAAATAAGAGAAGTGGAGGAAAAATTGGAAAGAGAAATGAGAAGGATGCAGGAAAAGTATGAAATGAGGGTCAACAGCCTGACTGAGGAAAACAACACCTTAAAAAATAGACTAACTCAAATGGCAAAGGAGGCCCAAAAGGGCAATGAGGAGAAGAATGCCTTAAAAAGTCTAATTTGCCAGATGGAAAAAGAATATCAAAAGTTCACTGAGGAGATTCATTCCTTCAGAGTTAGACTGGAGCAAATGGAAGCTAATGACTTTATGAGAAATCAAGATGCTGTTAAGCAGATCCAAACAAATGAAAGATTAGAAGGCAATGTGAAATATCTCATGGGAAAAACCACTGACCTGGAAAATAGATCCAGGAGAGACAATTTAAAAATTATTGGACTACCTGAAAGCCATGATCAAAGAAAGAACCTAGAAATCACCCTTCAAGAAATTCTCAAGGAAAACTGCCCTGATGTTTTAGATCCAGAGGGCAAAATAGAGGTTGAAAGAATCCACCAATCACCTCCTGAAAAAGATCCCAAAAAGAAAACTCCCAGGAATATTATAGCCAGGTTCCAGAATCCCCAGACCAAGGAGAAAATACTACAAGCAGCCAGGAAGAAACAATTTCAATATTGTGGAAACACAATCAGAATAGCCCAGGACCTGGCAGCTTCTACACTGAGGGATCGAAGGGCATGGAATATGATATTCCAGAGGGCAAAAGAACTGGGAATGAACCCAAGGGTCACCTACCCAGCAAAACTGAGTATTTTGTTTCAGGGGAAAATATGGTCATTTGGTGGAATAGAGGACTTTCAAGCATTCTTGAGGAAAAAACCAGAATTGAATAGAAAATTTGACATCCAGACACAAGAAGGAAGAGATGCCTGAGAAGGTAATCAGGGAAAGGAAATCAAAAGGAACCTATCAAAGTTGAACTATATACATTCCTATATGGAAAAGCAATAACTATGACTGATGATATTTTTCTCACTATGAAAATAATGGAAGAAGGGTGTGTGGTCATATGAATACATATGTAAATGTGTGTGTATATGGTTACAGTTAAATATGGATAGAGGGCATAAGTTGAATTTGTTGGGAAGGGAGAATACTCAAGGGATGAAATTATGAGGTGAGAGAGGAAAGTGGCAAGAGGAGATGGGGAAAGACAGGGTAGGGTAAACTATATCATGTAGAAGAAGCAAGGGGAAGTAGTTGCAAGGGAGGGGGAGAATAGGAAGGCAAAAAGGCAAAACCACATTCTCATTGAATTTGGTTCAGGGAGAGAACGACATACATACTAAATGGGATATCTCAACCTACAGCAGAATAGGGGGAAGGGGGATGAGAGGAGGGATGATAGATGGGAGAGCGTCCTTGGTTGGGGGGAGGTTGGAAGTACCCACTATAGAAGAGGGACAAGATCATGTAGGGAATGGACCAGGTGGGGGAGGGATGAGTGGGAGGGAATTATAAGCAGCCTTATACAATATATTTACTATAGTAAAGTTTTGCATGGCTAGACATGTACAACATATGAATTACTTATCTTCCCAGAGGGAATGGGTGACAAGGGAGGAAGGAAATGGATCTGAAATTCGAGGTCTTAAGATTAAATGTTTCAAATATATATAAATACTATTATTAATACTCTTTTGCTTATAATTGGGAGATAAGATGTGCAGGCATTGGGACACAAAGATTCACCTTCCTCTAATGGAAAAGTCGATGGGGATATGGGAGAAGGTATGGGAGAGAGCAGATTGGAGGAAGCGATATCTTGCGGGACTGCTATTCTGGGAGGGCGGGTAGGGGAAAAACAGGGGGGCGGGAAATGATTGTAACTCAAAATCTGGCGGAAATGAATGATGTAAAACAGAAGTTAGTAAAGCATTTGTTTAAAAAATATAATTGGGAAATATTTACACAACAAATAACAATAGGGTAAAACAAAGATAATATTAGTATATGACTTTCTAAGTCAATATACTGCCCACAGGAATCCCTACATAAGGTTTAATGGCCTTCATCTCTTTCTGAATTTGACAACACTACACTATTCTACATTGTCTCTTATTATCTTGTAATCTTTTTTATCTATGCTTGAAAATAATAAAACTACATTTCTGTCAAAAGTTCTATAATTCAGGATATTCAGCAATTCAAATAGTCTTTCTGCCAATTAACAAATTAATGTAATTATAAGGGCAGTGAATAGAGAACAGGGCCTGGAGTCAGGAAGTTTCATCTTCCTGAGTTCAAATTTGGCCTCAAACACTTACTAGCAGTGTGACCCTAGGCAAGTCATTCTCCCCAGTGATAAGGTAATGGAGTTGAACTACATGAGATCTAAATTCTAATCCTATTTGCCTCAATTTCCTTACATGTAAAAATGAGCTGGAGGAGGAAATGGTAAACCACTCCAATAACTTTTCCAAGAAAGCCCCAAATGGGGTCACTGAAAAATGGCTGAGCAACAATGTGATTATATTGTATTAGTGGCATGGTATACTTGCCTATATTTGCCTGAAATATATTAAAAAAATTATCCGAGGGAACAATGCAATGATTTGAAATAGGATATCTACCAATCCAGGGCTGAAATGAGTAGCACAAGCTTCTGAAAAATACCTTTAAAATATAATACTGTTGAGGAAAGATTTAGTGTCAAAATGACAGTGTTAGGTTAAAGTTGTCTCTGCAAACATATGAAAAGTTTAGTAAGGAGGAAGTGTCTGTTCAGAGTTACGTCATCTAGCCTACATAGTTGAGATAGAATATCCCATCACTGCTGGATAATCATCATGTCATTTTTATCAAAAGTAAGAATATTTACATCGTAAACAGCAAAGACTACAAGTGTTAACAGGAGAAAAAAAAAGAAAATAAATTGTGGGGGTTCCTGAGACTAGCTTCATTGACACCAACAGAAACCTGGATTAGTTCCATCATGTACCTTATTATTTTGTGTTATAAAACAGAATTATGTCCCTGAACTTATTTAACTGCAATAAATTTTCCCCTAAGAAATTGTTGAGCTGTAAAGACCTACACAAACATAGATCTTTTTCCTGCTATTTTTATAGAAGGCAAGAGAGGCAAGAGCCCCAAAGGGATTTTAAAGAATGGGAAAATATGCCTCCTCTTTTGAGCTAATTAATGTATTGAACTGTGTGATGGGTGCTTTTAGCTGTCCTGTATACATTTCTGGTGGGGGGCTAAGATCAGGAGTGAATGTGGATCTTGACATTTAATTGGAACCAAGCAAAGCTTCCTCTTAGTGGCATTATTTCAAGGTAAGCATTGTGTTGCTGTACATAAATGTCATGCCCTTAAAAAAAGAATAATGTAGATGTTGGTGGTTACAATGATGTATCATTAATCTCCAGCAGTACAGAAAGACGCTTTGTTTAATCTCTTCCAACTCCCTAGGATACAGTTTACATTCAACCTAATCTATGTTTTATGTCTTATACTTCAAATCATGTCACAACAACCAGTTCACTTGCAAATTGCATTTCATTTTATACATGATATCTAAATGTTAATTACTGAAACAATGTTTGTATTTGTTTGCAGCGAGGTAACAAAATATTTCATACCTTATGGCTGTGGTACATGAAGGGAGGATGCTTATCCAACCTTCAAATCAAGGCCCTTTTCTTAGTCTGCCACTCAGCCTGACGTGTGTTTTCTCTATCACCTCTCTGATGCAGTTACTCAATACAGTAATACTTTATTAAGCCTTATTTTGTGAGAGCACTATTCTAGGGGTTGGGTGATATACAACTTTTAAATAAGACTTGGTGGGGCGGCTAGGTGGCACAGTGAGTAAGAGCGCTGGCCCCAGAGTCAGGAGGACCGGGGATCAGACCGGCCTCAGACTTAACACCCACACAAAAAAATAACTGGCCATGTAACCTTGAGTAAGTTAACTTAACCCCAATTGCTTAAAAAAAAAAATAAAAAATAAATTAAAAAAAATAAACAAGACTTGGACCTTTCCTCCATGGAGCATATGTCCTGGGAGGTGTGATAGATATCTATAATATTTGTGTATACATATTATCATATGCCTGCAGAGAGATAAGGAGAGTGTGGCCCAGAAGAGTTAATTGACTTTTGTTGTTGTTGTCGTTGAGTCACATCAGTCATGTCCAACTCTTTGTGACCCCACTTAGGGTTTTCTTGGTAAAGATATTGAAGCGGTTTGCCATGTCCTTCTCCAGTTCATTTTACGGATGAGCAAACTGAGACAAATAGGGTTAAGTGACTTGCCCAGGGTCACATAGATAGTAAGTGTCTGAGGCTGGACTTGAACTCAGGACTATGAGTCTTCCTGAATCCAGACCTGGCACTCTATCTGCTGCACCACTTAGCTACCCATTAGTTGACTTGCCTAAGGTGAAATGGTGTAGCCAGAAATTGGTCAGATAAAAATGCTTTTGTTAACCTCCTCTGGCATAATTTCAGTCATCAATGTAATAGACCTTACAATTTTTGTTATTCTTCAGGTCATACTGTCTTTTGATCTTGCCCCTGGAGTTATAGAATCTAGATTGCTACAGTCAAAGGGGAATTTAGATCTCATGTAGTTCAACTCCATTACCTTATCACTGGGGAGAATGAGATCCGGAATAGTTGGGTTATCTGCCAAAGGTTGAACATCTAGCTAATGGCAGAGATAGGATTAAAATATGGGTCTTTATAAATTATATCACACTGCTTCCCCAACTTATTGTGGAGTTTAAAATTGTACTTTTTTGTCTCCTAGCATTTCTTCTAGATGATGTTTCTTTGTGTTACTGTGCAACTATTACCTGGGTATCTTCTATCATTCATTTTCTGCTCAGGTACAATCCAGCTAAGCTATGTTACAATAAAAACCTCATTTCTTTGCTAACAGACTGAGAGTACCAATACCTCATTCATTGTTGGTCATTTAATCTCATCCTGTGATTTAATAGAAAGTTCAATTTATAAGTGATACTAAGGAAAGTGCCATGTTATGACATCTATCTGAATCTTAAAGGCATAGGGAAAACTGAACACAACCATAGCTCTAGAAAATCAGGGGGTGCTTGAAACTCAAGTGTATAGAATCAACAAAATGTGACTCTAACTGACTTGGACCAAAGGTTGTATTGTGGAAGCAGGTATGGATAGAAAGTGGATAGAATGGAACTTGATTGACCAATGGTGGAATGAAGTGTGAAAAGAAATTTAATCTCTCACTGCAACTATTCCCTCCAGAATAAAATATAGAATTGTTTGGCTTTTAAAGACCTCCATAACTTGGCCCCTTCCAGTCTTTTTATTTTCTGGTCTTTTCCAGTTTTCTTATTCCTTATGTTGCCTTCCCCCAACTCTGCAAATGAGTAAAACTGGTCTCTTTACCTCTTCTTACACTACTAGACATTCCACCTCCCAATTCCAGCCATTTTCACTTGCTGTCCCTTGTGTATGGAACTCTCTTCCTTCACATATATGTCTCCTAACTTGCCTAACTTCCTTCAGGTCTTAGCTAAAATCTCACCTTTTTCAAGAAACCTTTCCCAATTTTTCAAGAAACCTTTCCCAATAGCTAATATCTTTTCTCTGTTGATTATCTCCAATTATATAGCTGTTTGCATTCTGTCTCCCCCATTAGATTGTAAACTCCTTGAAAGCAGGGACTATCTTTTACCTTTCTTCATATCAGTAGTGCTTAGCACAATGGTAGGCCCTTAATAATATTTAATAATGTCTCGTTGACTGACTAACTGATGTATTAACTCTCAGGTACAATGTCTCTAAAGTGCAAATATGACTTGATCCTCATTACCATATGTGAGGGATTCCTAATAAGATAGTACTTTTATTGCAGGGCTCTTAATATACTTTATGGGCAACCAGGTGGTGGTGGCAGATAGAACCCTAGGCTTGGAATTGGGAAGACTCCTATTCATGAGTTCAAATCCAGCCTCAGACACTTAATAGCTGCATTACCTTAGGCAAGCCATTTAACCCTGTTTGCCACAGTTTCCTCTTCTGTAAAATGATCTAGAGAAGGAAATGGCCAACCACTCCAGTATCTTTGCCAAGAAAGCCCCAAATGAGATTATCAAGAGTCAAATACAGCTGAAATGACTCAATAACAACACAAAATAATATGCTTTCCAACATGATGAATGAGATTTTGTGAAGCTCTTCTCTCTGCTCCCTGTGGATCAGAGGATAAGAAACTAGCTTTTTCAAAAGAAACCAACCAAGATTCAGAGGTATAGACTGTCTCCCAAAATGTCTAGCATACTTTATGGTCAAAGAATGGTACATCCTGTACTTGAATAAATACCGGTTGAATGAATTTTTTATCAACTTTTGATGAAACCAGTCTTACAGCCAATAATTGCATATGAGTTCTGCTGAGATTTTTGAGGAGGTCATGGAGGAATTTTAAAAGCATATTCTTAAAAAAAATAAAAAATAAAAAAAGCTTTTTCTTTACTTTTACAATTCCCCCAAATGATGTTGGGTTTTCAGATATACTCATATCCTCTCCATCTTTAAGAAGCCTTCTGCTCCACTGGTTGATTATGCTCTTTGAAGCACATCCACAGGACTTTTTTGAACTGGAAGGAACCTGAGAGACAGGTTGGGAGATTAGAGGCCACTCTGTAAAACTGGGACAGCATTATCATTGTCATCAGGAAATGCTATTCATTAAGCCCCTACTTGTGTGTGAGCTGATAAGCCCAAAGACCAACATGTTCCACACTGACCATATCAAGAAACTGCAGAGAGCCGTAGATATCCATCAGTAATTCAAAGTTCAAGAGTTGCCACTGAATCCTGCCATCTGGGCAGCACACCATACAGTGATGTGCCAATCAAAACTGGGTAGAATGTAGCCCAAACAACCTCAAGGTGAGTATAGAAGTAGCCTCACTATAGGTTTTGAACTAAATAAAACCTTTTTTCAGTGAGTGGTCTGGGGTTAGTTTTTAGGTAACTGTAATAATTTTTTAATTAATTTGGTTAATGTTATTGGGGTTACTGAAAAGTGATATGGTCTAGTACTCACCCAATGAGCTGAAGCACTTAACCTCTTAACCATATTGTCAAGAATTTGATGAAAATAAGTATTTTGTTGTAACCATATTGTTTTCTGACCATGAACTTGGGCAGGATGATGGGGAAAGATAACTAAAGATCTTGAACACAAAAGACCCCGAAATGACTTTTGTAATTTCTTCCATGGAAAGTTAGACATTAAAAAAAAATCTGATACCAAGTTGTTGTTGAGTTGGTTCCATTATGTCCAATTCTTTGTGATCCCATTTTGGGGTTTTCTTGGCAAAGATACTAGAATGGTTTGCCATTTCTTTCTCTAGATCATTTTACATATGAGGAACTGTGACTTTCTCAGGGTCACACAGCAAGTAATTGTCTAAGACCAGATTTGAACTCATGAAGATGAGTCTTCCTGATTGCAAGCCCAATGCTCTATTCACTGCACCACCTAGCTGCCCTCATACCAAACTAATGCCACTAAATAGTTTCTTATCAGCAATAAGCAACAAAAGATTACATGCTTAAATCAAACTCTATTAATAACACATTCTCATCATGTCAACAGTGGATATTAGTGTGTTCCTATTTCCATAATGTTGGAGGTACAGAGAGACTCCTACTTACAGCAGGTTTATTGATCAGCTAACTTTATTGAATTAATGACCTAAATCCAACCATCCTACAGATGTTTAGCATTTGTGAACACATACAACACCCTGAGGAAATGCAAACATTTTTTTTTTCTGGTCAACTGGAAATGAGAGACTCATTTTTTTTTTTTTAAGGCTTAGAACTAAGACCATCAAACAGAAATCTCAGGATTGATTCCCACTTTCACAGAGAAAGAGCTTTCTCCCAAAAGAAAAAAAAACATTTTGTGGAGGGAAAAAAATCCATTCCCTCATTTTGGTGAAATTTATAAATTATGGTCTACTAAAGAAATTTTGATCAGTTCCAGTTAATTTTTTATTTGATCCTGACTACAAAATGGGCAATTCAGCTCTGAAATAATTAACTACTGATTCGTTTTCTAACCTTTTAAAAATACATTGTATTTTTCCTCCTTTTCATTTTCTCTCCCTTTCACCTGGGTCATGGGACTTCTAGTCCTATATACACACCCTTGGCACACACTTTCAAAGTGTGTTACCTCCAGCAGTTCCTCAAGAGACTTCTCTTTAATTTGTTTCTTCACACATTCCAAGCGGGTTTATTTTCCCTGATTCTGCTTAGATTATAGCACTGGTGCTACTTCCAGTAATCAGAGGTTTATAAATAAATGGGTTCAGGTGCTACAGAGACCATAGTGCTATGGCCAACTAGGAAATAGGCAGTAGGAGGCTGCTGCATGGCTACGGGAGGAAAGAAGTGTGTGTGTGTGCTCTCTTATTTCTGAGGGTTTGCCCTCTAGAGAAAAAGAGACTCAAGATTGTGGCTTTCTGTTATAAATGAAGTCAAACTTCAGCCTCAGTTATCAAACCTTCCTAGTGATTCAGTGTTAAAATAGTATGACAAAATTTGAGCATGCTGGTTATTTTATGTCTACCAGTATGTTTTAAATGCCTGAGAACTATATAGGGGTTTCTTTGAATTTGCCATTCATTTATTTATGTGTTTCCTCTAAAAATAAGAGTCATATCTATTTTATTATCCAGTTTGGGTTTTTTTAATGTATACAAAGGTAATTTGAACCCATTTCCTTCTCCTAGAGGATTGAACCTTTGCTTAGTTTCTCTAAGCCACCAGTTTACGGAAGATTGCATTTAAAAAGTGATGAAGCCAGAAGTCCTTGATTCAAATCATTATCTGATACTTACTGTGTATGGGTAAATCGTTCACCTCAATTTCCACATCTAGAAAATGGGAAAAGTACTGGTACTTCCTCCCTCACAGGGCAGTTGTGAGGAAAGTGTTTTGTAAGCATTAAACACAAAATATATTTTGTTTTATGCGGACAATTTAAATATTATCTCAGCTTAAAAATTGCATTCTTTATTACACTGAAGTGTACATATATGTGTGTGTGTTTATATATATATATGTATAGTGTATACACATATGTTCTTATAACATAAGGGAATGGAAGGGAGTAAACACATATAGCACTTACTGTGTAGCAGACACTATGCTTTACATAGTTTCTCTCTTTCTTTCCCCACCCCAGTCCCCTAAAAGTCCTCCTAATGATAAACAGTCTAGCAAAATAAATCCACACATTGGCTGTTTCTGAGAATGTGTGCCTCCCTCTGCACCTCTAGTAAGAGGCTGAAAGCATCCTTCCTCTTTAGTCTGCTGTAGCTGTGGTTAGTCACTGCTTTAATAAGAATTCTTAAGTCTTTCAAAGATGGTTTTCTTTACTATATGATAGTCGTATGGTTTAGGTTCGATTCACTTCATTCTGTTTCATTTCCTACAAATCTCCCCAGGTTTTTCTATATCTATTTCCTTTGTTATTTCTTATGGAACAATAACATTCCATTACATGAATATATTATAATTTGTTCAATAATTTCCCAGTTGATAGGCACCCCCTTAATTTCTGGTTATGTGGGGCAGCTTGTTGGTATAGTAGATTGAGTGCAGGGCCTAGAGTAAGGAATACTTGAGTTCATATCTGGCCTCAGTCAATTACTAGCTGTGACCTTGGGCATTTAACTTCTCTGTCTCAGGCTCCTCATCTATAAAATAGGGATTATATTAGTTTGAGTTAGTATGAGCTTTTTTTTTTATTTTTAAAGAAATTGGGATTAAGTAACTTGCTCAAGGTTACACGGCCAGTCATTATTTGTGTGTGGGTGCTCATTTTCTGAGGCTGGATCTGATCTTGGGTCATCCCAACTCCAAGGTCGGCGTTCTTACTCACTGCGCCACCTAGTTGCCCCTAGTATGAGGTTTTGAGGATCAAATAAACTAAAAATTGTGTAGTGTTTAGCATAGGGCCTAGTATATAGTACTTAAGAAATGCTTATTTTTCTGAGGCAGCTAGGTGGCACAGTCAATAGAGCACTGGCCCTGGAGTCAGGAGGACCTGAGCTCAAATCCAGTCTCAGACACTTAAGACAAAAACTAGCTGTATGACCTTGGGCAAGTCACTTAACCCTAAATTGCCCTCCAAAAAAAAAAGAAAAAATGCTTATTTCCTTCCTTCCTCTCTCCTATTACTTTCCCTTCCTCCTTTGTTCCCTTCATCCCTCCTTTCTTTCCCTCTCCCTTCCTCATTTTTTTCTTCTTCCCACCTTTACCTCCTTGCTTTTCTTCCTTCCTTTCCTTCCTTCCTTCCTTCCTTTCTTCCTTCCTTCCTTCCTTCCTTCCTTCCTTCTTTCCTTCCTTCCTTCCTTTCCTTTCTTCCTTCCTTTCTTCCTTCCTTCACTCCTTCCTTCCTTCCTTCTGTTCTTTCCCCACTTGCTGAGAAAGTAGAAGCTAGAATTCACTCAACTCTAAGCCATTAATAGGAACAAGTGCTTTGTCAGAAAGAGGATTAATAGACTGAAGGATAGGAATGGGAACTGAGCAAGGAATGAATGACTTGGGGAAAGGGTTTCATAGGGTTGAAAGATAAGGAAAATTCAAGGGAGACCTCCTACCACTATAGTCACCCAGAGACACTTCTCAGTCATGACCATCTCCATATCATCCCCTTTCTTTTCTCCCTCAGGCCTGAGGTTAGCCTACCTGCTTTCTACCTTTTCTTGCATCTGAAATGTGTCTCCTGAGGCTATTTGGGTTCTAGGTTATAGTAAGGGCCATATTACATGACAATGGGAAGAACATAAAGTTACTACATGAAAGAACCCAAAGTACTGACCTTTAGGGCTATATTTTGCCCATATTGAATATCTTAAAATGTAATCTAGTGGTTGTGTGTATATGGTCTGTGCAAATGGCCCCACTGCAAACAACTGCATTTCAGGGACCTGGGGGAAAATTGCATAATAATAAGTTAAATTTACATATTTAAGTTTTGCAAAGTGCTTTCCATACATTAGCTCATTTGATCCTCACAGCACCTCTGTGAGGTGTAATTATCCCCATTTTACAGACAGCTAGGTGGGATAGTGGCTAAAGTTCTGGACTCAGGAAGACCAGAGTTTGAAACCTGCCTCAGACAAGTGACAATCTCTCAGTGTCTGTTTCCTCATCTCTCAAAAGTTATTTGCAAACCTTAAATCGATGAATAAATGGTAGCTATTGTTGTTGTTATTTACTTTTGAGGAAGTTAAGATTCAGAGATGATTAATATCTTGTCCATTGTCACAAAACTAGTAATTTTCAGAAATCATTTTCACCATGGTGTGTTCTAACTTAAAGTCAGCACTAGTACAACTAAAGATTTGTACAACTAGTACAAACTAAAACTAGTACAAACTACTCTTTCTACTACCTCTCTACCACATCAAAAATGACTATAATATCCATGTCTTCTTCCCTCCTTTATACTTCCTTCTTTTCCTTCAAATGCCACCCCAGTTCCTGCATTAAATCAGAGCCTTGCTAGTAATTTTTTTTTTCACATTAGGGACTTAATTCCATTGGGGAAGGGGGGAGAAACTAATCAGAATTTATGTGACTGCAAATTGTTTCCCCATACTTGTTTTGCATATGCATAATCACTCTATGACTGTATATTATTTTGTGTTCTACTTTTTCATTTAATGTACTTTTCACTTACGTTGCATATTTCTACTTAAAATTTTCTACCTATGCACATCCCCAAGGGTCTGTGAAGCCCATATTCTTGTCATTTTATTTAGTTATCACAGACATCAACATATCATTGTTTGCTTAGTCATCTTCCTATTATGGGCATTTGAGCTATTTACAGTGTTTGGGTATCATTTATGGTGCTGTTATGAATATATGAGTACAGATCACTTATTTGTCCTTTGGAGTTATTTCCTGGGGATATAATCCCAGAAGAATAATTACTAGGTCAAAAGGTCTGAACAGTTTTGTAACTCCTCCCGAAATTACCATCCAGAAAGATTAAGATAATTTCCAGCATCAGTAGCAATGTCCAAGTACATCTTTTTCTTCTCAGCTTAGCCAACTCTGGATTTTTGTCAGTTTTATCCTTGCCAGTAAATGGTACCTTAAACATGGGCTTTTTTTAAAAAAAAAATTGCTATTCAACTTAAATTGCTATTTTTTCTACATGATGGCTTACTTTCTGTCTCTAGGCTCAGAGGATTTAGAACTAAATGTTCCTTGAGAGATTATTTAGCCCAACCTGATCATTTAATAGATGAGGAAACTGAATCTGAGGCAGATGATTTGTCTAAGGTAACACAGTTAGAAAGTTGAGTAGAACCAGACTAACCCAGGTCTTCTGATTTCATACCCAATTCTCTTTCTACTGCCCAACATATAAACTATTGGATCACCTGGAATCTGGATATTGACCATATGTCTTTATGTAAATTCTTTATCAATTTTGAATAATAATCTTATCAATTATGATTGTCATCTATATTTTTCAGTAGATTTCCTTTTTATATTTTATTTCCTTGTGCAAAAATTATTTAAATCTTTTCAAATATACCCATAATATCTCTTGTAAAAATCATTTTCCTTAGTTGGGAATTTATATTTCCTCCCTAACTGGAAGAAGGATGCTAGTTTTTAAAATAGATTTTTTGAAAATATTAACTCCTTGATCCAGTCACAGTTTATTACAGTGTGTAGTATGAGCAATAGATCCAAATTAATTCTTCTTACTTTACTTGTCCCCCCTAAAATATTATTAAATATTGATTTATTTCCCCTTTAATATGTACTTCTATTTTTCATTTATTAAGCTCCTTTAATGGTTTGGATATATATCCTGTTCCATTGGTTATTTCTTCTGCCTGTATGATTTGATTTTATTATTGTCATTTTGTTATATATTTTAAATTTCATAGGTTAATTCCATCTCCATTTAAAATATAAGTGTGCATGTGTTTTTGGTCCAGACTTTTAATTTTATCATTGTGGGGGATTCACAGTGTGGAAGCTCTCTCTACACATAAATATATGCAAAGGCTGTGTATGTGTATAAACACACTCTATATATCTATAACTTATTTTGTGTGTGTGTGTGTGTGTGTATATGTATATATATATATAAACATACTATAACTGTATAATCATCTATAACTTATAGGCTTATAAAGTTGTATGAAAAGTTAAATAACTTGCCTGTGGTCACAGAACTAGTACATGTTGGAGGCAGGGCTTAAGCGCCTATGTCTTCTGGACTCCAAAGCAAACCTCCTCAACCTAACACCACACTGTCTCTAGTACACAAATGTGTGTGTGTGTGTGTGTGTGTGTGTCGATGCTTTCATCTGCCTACTAATTTCTCAGATTCTAGGTAGTAATCTATTTGTACATTTTTTTATCTTTCTTCTTCTTGACTGCTAAGATTTTGAAAGTATATGCCAGGGGAACCTTTAAAATTTTTTTTTTTAAAGCAAACTAGTTTGGGGGCAGCTAGGTGGTGCAGTGAGGGGGCAGCTAGGTGGCAAAGTGAATAGAGTACCGGCCCTGGAGTCGGAAGTACCTGAGTTCAAATCTGGCCTCAGACACTTAACACAAAAACTAGCTGTGTGACCTTGGGCAAGTCACTCAACCCCAGTTGCCCTCCAAAAAGCAAAACAAAAACAAACAAATAAAAAACAAACTAGTCTTTATTTTCTCTCCTTCTCAGCCTCACCCACTGGAGAAAAAAGAAAAAAAAATTCATGTAAGAAATATACACAGTGAAGTAAAACAAATTCCCTCATTGGCCGTGTCCAAAAATGTCAGTCAGTCTCATTTTGCATCTTGAGTCCGTCACCTCTCTATCAGGATGTGAGTAGCATATTTTCTCATCAGTCCTTTAAAATTGTGGCTGGTCAAAATGAGTATGTGATTTAGATATAAAGGGTGATACCATAAGCACATTAGGGGAGCAAGGAAGAGTTTGCCTGTCAGGTCTATGGAGAAGGGAAGAATTTATGACCAAGTGAGATAGTGAACATTATGAAATGCAAAATAGATAATTTAGAATACATTAAATTTAAAAGGTTTTGCACAAACAAAGCCAACAAAACCAAGACTAGAGGAGAAGCAAAAAGCTGGGAAACAATTTTTACAGCAAGTGTCTCTGATAGGCCTCATTTCTAAAATATAGAGAGAAGGGGGTCAAATTTATGAGACTATAAGTCATTCCTCAATTGATATATGGTCAAAAGAAATGGACATGTAGTTTTCAGATGAAGAAATTAAAGCTACCTATAGTCATATAAAATGCTCTAAATCACTATTGGTTAACAAAATGCAAATTAAAGCAACTCTGAGGTGCCACCTCACACCTATGAGATTGGCTAATATGACAAAAAAAAAAGAAAATTATAAATGTTGGAGAAGATATGGGAAAATTGGAACACTAATGCATTGTTGGTGAAATTGTGAACTGATCCAACCACTCTGGAGAGCAATTTGGAACTATGCCTAAAGGCTTATAAAACTGTCCATACCCTTTGCTTCAGTAATACCACTACTAGGTGTGTATCCCAAAGAGATCACAAAAAAGAGAAAAGGATCCACATATAAAAACTATTTATAGCAGCTCTTTTTGTAGTTGCAAAGAATTGGAGATTGATGAGATGTCCATCAATTGGGAATGACTAATAAGCTGTGGTATATGAATGTGAAGAAATATTATTGTTCTATAAGAAATGATGAGCAGGCAGATTTCAAAAAAATCTAGAAAGACTTACATGAACTGCTGCTAAGTGAAGTGAGAAGAACTAAGAGAACATTGTACACAGTAACAGCAACATTGTGTGATGACCAACTTGGACAGACTTGTTTTAACTCTTCCCAGCAATACAATGATCTAAGGCAATTCCAGAAGGCTCAGGATGGAAAATACTCTCCACATCCAGAGAAAAACTATGAAGTCTAAATTAAGATCAAAGCATACTATTTTCTCTCTTTTTCTCTCTCATGTTTTTTTCCCTTTTGTTCTTTCACAACATGATTAATGTGCAAATATATTTTGTATGACTGTACATGTATAACCTGTATCAGATTGCGTGCCATCTTGGGGAGGAGGGATAGGAGGAAGAGAGAAAAAAATTTGAAACTCAAAATCTTATAAAAGTGAATGTTGGAAACTATCTTTGCATGTAATTGGAAAAAAATAAAAAGCTATTAAGTGGGGGGGGATGGTGGTTGGTCATAGCATCAAAGTTCTTAAGTCTCTCAAAGCTTTTTTTTTTCTTTATAATGTTACTGGTATTGTATTGATGGACAGGAAGAATCATATTCTTGAGTTCAAATTTGGCCTCAAATACTTCCTCGTTGTGTGACCTTGGGCAAGTCACATAACCCTGTTTGCCTCAGTTTCATCTTCTGTATAATGAGCTGGAGAAGGAAATGGAAAACCACTCCAGTATCTTTGCCAAGAACACCCCAAATGGGGTAATGAAGAGTAAGATACAATTGAAAAATGACGGAACAACAACAATTATGTAAATTATTTTTCTGGTTCTACTCACTTCACAATGTATCAGTTTGTTCATGTCTAGGTTTCTCTGAAATCATCTTTTTGTCATGCCTTATAGCCTTATAGTAGTATTATAGTAGTATTTTATTACATTCATATACCATATACAATATTACATTATTACATTTATATTATAGTAGTATTTTATTACATTCATATACCATAATTTTTTCATCCATTCCCCAATAGATGAGCACTCCCCTTAATTTCCATTTCTTTGCTACTACAAAAAGAGCTGTTCTAAATAATTTTGTATATGTATGGATCCTTTTCTTTCCTCTATCTCTTTGGAGCTATAGGCCCAGAAATGATAGTTTGGGGTCAAAGGTACATACTTTGGGAGCATAGTTCGAAGTAACTTTCCAGAATAGCTGGACTGATTCATAGAGGATACATTAATGATGCCAATGAAATTCTAGTGGTTTTTACCCATTGGACCAGGTTTGGTTGAAGAGGTAGAAAATCGTTCTAGAGAATTACTGTAGGAAATGAATTAGGAGCAGGTGAATAGGCAAGGCAGAAAGGATTCCATTTACTACTGGGGCAGGACAAACTGCACCAGTGGGCACTAAAGAACGAACAGTCTATCAGGTGATATTGCTAATAAGCTGCTATAGCTTTGTTTCAGTGACATCATTTCCAAACCACAGACATAGTGTGCTAAAAGGGAATGTCTCAGCTCTAGCAAATTAGCTTGTTATGTTTATTCCCTGGCTATAAAAGTTAAAATGGGAAGATTCCGAATTGCACCAGAGTGAATTAGTCTCATTAACATGTCATCTGAAACAGCCTTTTTAAAGTGTGTTGACTAAGCTAAAAGTATTTAACAAGTCTGAGATGCCGGGCTGAGTGTGCTAGAAGTATACATTCATTAAAGATAAACATAGTATTTCTACCTTCTGCTTGTCTCATTTATTTCCTAAAATAAAATGAAGTTAGTTCAGTAAAAATATATCCTAAGGAACCTATTCCAAGCTTTACCTTTTAACAGACAGCTACTCCTGAAGAGGCATCCCATAGTCAAAGAGCCAAACGTACCACAAGCTTAGTAAGTGGGTGGTATGTGAGTCCCAAGGAAGTTTTTGCATGTTCTTCCCAGTGGTGCATAGCTGGACATCTGTCCACCAACACAGCTATGTTAAAAGTCTATTGGATGCTTTCCGCCGGCTCCGCCATATTTCAGTGAGTTGCCAAAATGACGAACACAAAAGGAAAAAGGAGAGGAACACGATACATGTTTTCTAGGCCCTTTCGAAAACATGGTGTTGTCCCTTTGGCTACATATATGTGAATATACAAGAAAGGTGATATTGTAGATATCAAGGGTATGGGCACAGTTCAGCAAGGAATGCCCCACAAATGTTACCATGGCAAGACTGGACGGGTCTATAATGTTACTCAGCATGCTGTAGGCATTGTTGTAAACAAACAGGTTAAGGGCAAGATTCTAGCTAAAAGAATTAATGTGCGTATTGAGCATATTAAGCATTCCAAGAGCAGAGATAGCTTCCTGAAGCGGGTAAAGGAAAATGATCAGAAGAAGAAGGAAGCCAAAGAAAAAGGCACTTGGGTTCAACTGAAACGCCAGCCTGCTCCACCCAGAGAAGCACACTTTGTGAGAACCAATGGCAAGGAACCTGAGCTGTTGGAACCAATCCCCTATGAATTCATGGCATAAGTGACTAAAAATAAAAATAAAAAAAATCTTGGATTATGAAAAAAAAAAGTCTATTGGATGTCAGGAAGAATTCATCAGAAACATCCATACTCGCAACAGAATTCCCTTTAGGAGCTGATTTGAATGTATTTCCGGCTTTATTTTTGCAGAACTAATTGTGTGTGTGTGTGTGTGTGTGTGTGTGTTCATAGTAATCACTCTTCAATGTTACAACTTTATCTTGTGGCCTCTGTGTGGTGTTTAGCCAGACATTGACAGCAATTCTGAATTATAATACATTTGACAATTATCCAAAGTATTGGAAATACTTCCTAAGATACTTTGCATTTTTAAAAAGTAATATTTGTCACAAGTAAATTTAAATTTTCTTACCTTGAAACATTTACCCTAAACATTCAAAAGAGGGTGAGTCACTGCTTCCCTCTTTTGGTGTTTGGGATAGTTGTGGTAGACATTGAGAAGCTTTCTACTAAGTTATAAAATTTCCTAGTTTGTAAATTATCTATTTTTTTTACTTTTTATTTTCTTTACTTTCTATTTTCTTTATTTTCTTTTTTATTTTACTATTTATACTTTTTATTTTCATTGTTTACTTAACTTGTGCTATTGTCAACTTTCTGGTTATTCCTGTGCTCCTCAAGGGAAAGTAAACAAAGGAAAATGAAGCTAAAGTTACTCAGTTTAAGTAATTCAAATAGGAAGTTTGATGGGGTTAAAAAAAAGAAACTTGGCCAAGAGAGTTTTATATTATTTATTTCCGTCACATTAAATTTGGGAGTTAGAATTTTAGAATTATAAAATGTTGTAGGTGGGAGGGATCTAACAGATTATTCAGTCTACTTACAGTACTAGGTACGATTATATAATACCTACTATGTGCCAGGCACTGTGCAAAGCCCTTTACAAATATAATCTCATTTGACCCTCACAGCAATGAGGTGAAGTGTTATTATTAGCCCTGTTTTACTGTTGAGGAAATTGATTGCAAACAAAGATTAAGTGAAGTGTCCAAGGTCACACAGCTATTAAATGTCTGAGAGGGGATTTTAACTCAGGTTTTTCTAAGTCTAGGCACAGGGCTTTATCCACTGAGATACCCAGCTGCCAAGAGAGATAAAGTGACTTGTCTGTTGTGACTGAATAACTATAACAGGTTAGAAAGTGGAGTGATTAAAGTGTAGGGTGAAACTATAATCCCTACCTAGGTCATCCGTTTTTCCCTGAAACAATGACATGCTGGGAGACAAGGGAAAGAGGAAATAATCTTTAAGAAGTCTATTTATCCACTTAACACACACACAAACAAAAACCTAGCCGTGTGACCTCAGGCAAGTTACTTAACCCCAATTGCCCTCCAAAAAGGCAAAAAAAGAAGTCTATTTATCAAGCAAACATTTTAATATTTTTTATTACTCTAATATTGCATTTTTGTCGGGTGTTTTGTTTTGTTTGCAGATACTGCTCCCCCACAGCCATCCCTTCTCTCATTCTTCTCTGGATCTAGGCTTTTCACCTCAAAGAGGGCTGAACACCTCCATGATCACAACCAATGTATCAGGAAATGGCTCTGCTCTCTGGGAACCCCGACCCCAACTTCACCCCCTACTCCTACAATGGCTTCGAGAAGCTATGCAAGGTGCAGGCTAAGAAGGGCTTATTCTACAAGAAAGCCAGGCTCTTGCATCCTGGAGAAGACTCCTGTTGCCCCACTTATTGTGAAGACTGGCCCCAGCATGTCATCATCAATGTGGGCGGCATCAAGTATAGACTCCCTTGGACGACCCTGGAGAACTGCCCTCTGACCCGGCTGGAGCGCCTAAAGTCCTGCCACAACCACGATGAGATCATGAGTGTCTGTGATGACTATGATGTCAGCAGCAATGAATTCTTCTTTGATCGCAACCCATGTGCCTTCAAGACCATTATGAATTTCCTTACTGCAGGGAAGCTGAGACTCCTTCGAGAGATGTGTGCACTCTCCTTCCAGGATGAGCTGGCCTACTGGGGGATCGAGGAGGACTGTCTCGAGTGGTGCTGCCTCAGGAGACTTCGGCACAAGGAGGAAGAGGCCGCAGAGGCCCAGTTTTATGAGTCTGAGCTGATGGTGAACGAGTCTCCGCCTTGTGCCTTCCAGGAGGGCAGTCGGCTGGCTCAGTGCATGAGACAGCTCAGGGACATGGTAGAGAATCCCCACTCTGGCATCCCAGGGAAGATGTTTGCCTGCATCTCTGTCTCCTTTGTGGCCATCACTGCAGTCAGCCTCTGCATGAGCACGATGCCAGACATTCGAGCTGAGGAGGATCGGGTAAGTGTGTCTGCAGGTGCAGGCTTTGAATTGGGTACTTTAGGGGATTAGACTGCTGCACACGCACACAAACAAAGCAGCCAAACTCTTGAAGATATCTATAGTGTTCAGTGATGGGTGTGTGTTTCCATCTCTACTCTGCATCGATAAATTTATACCATTCAGTTGACAAGTGTTGTTTATGACTCTAACACATAACAACTATAGCTTTAAGTAATTAACAGAGTGATAAAATTCCATCAGTAGTCTTCAGCACTTCTACAGGGCACTGAGCCTGGAGTCAGGAAGGCCTGAGTTCTAATCCCTCATCAGATACTTAGGTAGCTCTATGATGCTGGACAAATCACTAAACCTCTGACTGCCTCAGCTTCCTCAACTGTAAATTGGGGGTTATTAAATAGTTAATTTAATTAACTTATTAATTTAATATTAAATATTAATTAAAATTAATAATTATTAATACCTCCCAGGGTTGTTATGAGGATCCAATTAGATAATATTTGTAAAGTACTTATCCCAGTATCTGGTACTTAATAACTCCAATTCCCATTCCCTTCCCTCCCATGTCCTCCAGAAGTCTCACCTTTTGTTTACAACTTGTGGTAAAAGATCCTGATCCTCAAGGAGCTATCAACACATCCAGATTTGGATCCAAACCCATTCAGCTCCAAATCATGGAGTTCTTTTTGTCCCCTTTCTTCTTCAAGAAGTCAGGCATCATCTTCCAAATTAGTTCTACCTGGAGAGAGACCAGAGTGGAGAGTGGGGACATGTGTGCGCACGTGTGTGCACAAGGTTTGTTTTATACAATGCCAACCAATTAACACATGAATTAATCCAGTTTGTATATTTAATGGGGTTATGGGTATGAGTTAAATAGGCTCTTCCTTTTCCCCTCTCTCCTTACCCCCTTCACCCTTACTCCAGGTATCCGTGGCACTGAGTGCTTCACCAACAACTGGGGAAACACAGAAGTTACTGCTTGGATGATTTTAACACATTTATCACAAGAGAACAAGGACCCAGCTTCTCTGCCAAAGTCATTAAAATGTCAGGAATTTATGACATGCAATCAGCTTCTTAGAACCCAAGAACCAAATCATTATTAGAGAACCGATAGATAAGCTGATGGAAAATAGCCTGTCCTTGCATCCTCTTGGAATATTCTTAGTCAAAGCTGTTGCAAGTGAGAAGGCTTCAGCTCTGGCTGTCATTTGCACTTTAATTTAAATTTCAAGAAATTGTTTTGGCCTCATTCATTGTTTAGGCACCCGATTACTGAACTGCCATTTCCAGAAGCATTGACTGAGTCCAAGTTTCTGATTCTGCTGCTAAAAAGACATTTTATGTATTTGGATTTTCAAAGGCATAGATTAATTCCTTTGTACAGTTATTTATGTAGAAGTCCTAGAGAGGAATTGAGGCTGCTTGGGCAACGAGGAGCCCTGAAGTAAGTCTTATGGGCCTTTCTCCAGCATATCTCACTCTAAGCACTCTCATCACCTTCCAGTTGCCCACATATAGCATATGTCAGTTCCATCTTGAAACTCTTCCATACTTTCCACCCTTCATGAATCACTACTTTTCCCCATAATTGTATAAACTCAAAGTTGTAGTGTAAAACATCAAGAATACCCATGAACACATCCCTCTTTCTCTAGTAGACCTTGTGAATGACTACTTATGATTTCTCCCATATGTCTTTTTTTTTTTTTTTTTTTTTTTTTTTTGCTTTTTGGAGCAGGGAAGGCAGGGCAATTGGGGTTAAGTGACTTGCACAAGGTCACATGGCTAGTAAATGTTAAGTGTCTGAGGCAAGATTTGAACTCAGGTCCTCCTGACTCCAGGTTCAGTGCTCTATTCACTGTACCACCTAGCCACCCCAATTTCTTCCATATCTTTTAGCTGCTCGATGCCATGGGACAAACACCTTTATTCTTCCATTTCATTTGTCAGGGGTGCAAAAGGATTCCCTTCCCTCCCTATTGCTTCTCCAAATGTCTTAGTTCTTTCAAGACCCAGCTCAAGTGCTACTTCCTTCAACAAATCTTTCCCGATTCTCCAGATTGTTAGTGAATGCCCATGGCAAATCACTGTGTTTATATTGCAGATATCTTGTATTGATTTGTGGTGAATGTGTTATATGTCCAACTCCCCACCTCCACCTCCTGGAATGTCGGTGGGAACGTCTCGTATTTACATCCTCTGAGCAAAGCTTCTTTTCTTTGTCAGTTAAGGAAAACTGATTTTATATTAAAAAAGCATTTTCAAGTAGGAAATGGGAGGAGGGTAGGGAAATTCTTAGAACCTTTGAGCGTTTTGTTTTGCTTTTTGTTTCTTTTCCATTTGAACTCAACACCTTATAAACTATTAAGACTTAAATATTTCCTAAATGTGAATCCATTAAGAAAAGTAACTGGCTAAACAAATCACTTTTTGGCTTTTTAAAAACACTCCTGATTGCTGCCAGCGACTTGGCTTCCAAGATGAGTCACTGGAGCTGGCTGGCATGTGACAGGCTTCTTAGAAGTCTCTGAAGTTCATGTGCCTTGAACAGTGACAGGCACTAATGGAGCTCCTTAATTTGTATCTACATTAAAGTTGACATCCTAATTAAGCCTATCCAATTGGAGTTTTTTTAAGAATTTAAAAGAAGGGGAAGATGCCTTTTCTTAACAAACAGAGTTGCCTTAATGCAGTTATAAAAAAAAGTTTCCCCCTTTTGACGATGCGTAACTAGTGATAGTTTGCTTTCATCTTTGCCAGATCTGTATTGATTGTTATTTTCGTGAGCCAAGGCAGAAAAGCTTGGAGAGAAAGATCATTATCCCCACTTAGGAAGACAATTGGAGCAATGTAGCTTTTGCTGCTCTAATGATATTGATGCATAAAAACTGATCACTTCCAAAAGGAAATGCTTCTTGGAAGACCCAGTTTCTTTGTGCCTTTAAAAAAAATGTGACATACAAGTTTCTCTCATCGAAGTTTTACCCAGTGGCAGCTGGGGCAGCTTGAGTCATCCAGGCACGTGTAGAATGAGCTGCAATGAGCAAGATGAAGGTCAGTAAGGGTAGCTCTCTTTTTTCTTCCTTGACACGTTGGGCCCATGGAGTAAAGCTGAAGCCCAAGGCCTCTTATCAGCTACTTCTTGGACAAGAGCAGTGGGGAAGCCTGTCCTCATTGGTCATGTTTATTGTAAGATCTGTCTCATTTTCCTGACACAGTGCATTGCACAAAGTAGAAACCAAGAGACACTTGTAGGATCCATCACCTCCGTCCCAGAGGGACTGGATCTGGCCTGACCTGGCAGAATTACATTGGAAGTTCAGTTCATCAACTTCTTTGGGATTTCTGCTTTTTTCCAAAATCTTCCTTTGATGACTTATCCAGCCACAGAAGTGACCCTGGGTTCTTGAAGACTATGTCTTTGGAGGGCAAGTTTTGGTAGGTCCAAGCAAACTATAGTATTTGAAAGTACAGAGCACTGACTTTTGAGTTAGAGACCTGGGTTCAAATCTTGCCTCTGTTAAAGACTGTGTGGCCTTAGGTAAGTCTCTCTATCCATCAGGGTTTGTTTGGTTTTTTTCACTTAAAAGAAAAGAGATTGAAATAAAAGGCCTGTAATATATCTTTCAGCTGAAAACATATGCTTTTATGGGTATGCCTCAACAGTTCCTTTGTCATAGAACTCTATGGTACACCCTAACAAATCAAATTCCATCCTCTAGTACCTCGCTTCTGGTCCTATCTGTATAATACAACCAGGGGAAAAGTCATCATTACTTCATTTCCATTTATTCATCTGTAAAATGTAAAAAATATCATTGGGATATTCTGAGAAAATAACATTCAGATGGTAAGGATAGAATAGAGAGGGATAGGGGCAGCTAGGTGGCACAGTGAATAGAGCACCAGCCCTGGAGTCAGGAGGAGCTGAGTTCAAATGCGTCCTCAGACACTTAACACTTGCTAGCTGTGTGACCTTGGGCAAGTCATTTAACCCCAATTGCCATGCCTTCTACCCTCCAAAAAGACAAAAAAAGAAAAGAATACAGAGGAATAAGTAAAACAGGATGGGAAATGGAAAGATTGTTAGTTGGAGTCACCTTATCTTTCAAGCCTGGTTTGCCATCTTGGCTCTGCCACTTATCAAATAGGTAACATTAGGTAAATTATTTGAGTCTCTAAGCCTCAGTTTCCTTATCTATAAAATTGGGTGGCTGAACTAAGTGATCTCTGAGGTCCTTTCCAGCTCTAAATTTATGAATAAAGAAAGAGGGTTAATTCCACTCAACTATTAGAGTGCGCTTGAAAGTATTAATTCACCCTGGGAAAATGGCATATTATTTCCTACTTAGTAGCAAGACCCAACACAATAGAATTTGCATATAAACACTGCCCTCGTCTTTTTAAACTAAATGATATCTACTTTATTGCTTCTCTCCTCACAAAACAGAAACACTATTCATAAGAACAGTTAGTTTTAAAAATATGCTTAGGGGATTTTAAAAAGCATAATATAGAGAGGAGAAAATTAACTTCTGTAGCTTTTAAAATAGGAAACACTTAGCAGAGATATGCTTAAGATGGAATATTGAGTGACTTGAATTATAGCCAGCTCTTTCATTGGCACATGGCTGTATTATTTCAGAAAATATTTCAAATACAACAAGGAATGTTGAAGGATTGGCATTTTGGTAAGACCTAACCGAATTTGCCAGCCATGGGTATGCCTTTGAGGAATCAGGGTCACTTCCATCAGTGTTCTACCTATTCACGTATGTTTCAGTTTTGTGATCAGGTGTAAATTTGTTTTTATCTCCTGAGAAAAATCAAAAAGTAAAATGCTTTAAAATTCAAATACTATGTACTGTTGTTATAATTAATTCTTGAAACTTCTTCCCTGGCTGAAAAAAAATCACTCATCATTCTTATTTCTCATTTTAATTAAAATGGCTTAAATAATTTGCCCAAGTTCAGTCAGAAGTGTTATCTCATGATTGAGATGTGCTTGGTTCAGATCATTGGGTGATATCCTCAGTCCTTCTTCCCCCATAAAGAAATAAAGTAACTCTCCAACACAACATCTATTCCATCAGTCCCTCATCTCTAAAATGAGGGATTTGTATAGATAATCTCTATGATTCCTTTGAACTTTAATTAAAGATCCTATGACCTGATAAACTTTCTCATCCTTTCCTCTTTATTTCCACTGTCAGCACCCTGTATAAACCATCATTCCTACCAGCTTGGATTATTACAATAGACAGATTCCCCCCCAAATTTTTTTTTCTAGTTTCTACACTATTTAATCCCTCTAATTATTCTTTTATATAGATACCAGAGTAATTTTTCATAGCAAAGAGATCTATTTATGGGACTTCTCTGCTCAGAAATCTTCATTGGTTTCCCAGTTTGAAGTCAGGAAGGCCTGAGTTCAAATTTAGCCCCAGACATTTAGTAGCTGTGTGATGATGGGCAAGTCACTCAACCTCACTGTGCTTCAATTTCCTCATCTATAAAATGGTGATAATCATAATAGCATCTAGCTGTTAGGGTTGTTGTGGGGGTACAAGGAGATGCTATTATGTAAAATATTTTATAAACTAGAACAAGATAAATGCTAATGATTGTTACTGTTGTTTTAAGGAAGTTCAGAAACAGAACAAGGAATTGGGGTAATAGTGTATTGTAGAATTTTAGATCTGTGCATCTCTAACATTAGCACCCTCTTAGTTTAGCTTCGATGTTGGGATGAAAGCAGGCACTCACAAGCCTTCAAATGTCTAACAAAGGAGGTTTCCTTTGCCCTAATACAGCAAAAATGGGCAACAAGGATACATTAGCATTTAGCTCCTCTGCACGTATCCTTTGTATCCATCTGGATATATATATATATATATATATATATATGTATATATATATGTATGTATATATGTATATATATGTATGTGTATATATGTATGTATGTATATATATGTATATATGTATGTATATATGTATATATATGTATGTGTATATATATGTATGTATGTATATATATATACATATATACATATATATATATATATATACTACGTGTCTGGTCAGTAGATTATCAGAGTATTGGGACTCCTTTGGTCTTTGGTATCCACCATGCCTGAGAGACCAGACTCCAGACTCCGTGTGGCTAGGACATTTTATTGCCCTAGATATGGAAGCTATGTCAGAGGAGCATGGAGTGAAGCAGGTCTCAGGGGCAACACTGTCATGAGCCTACCCTGTTTTGACTCAGTGCTGAGGAGGAAGGAAGCTGTGCCTTTTAAGAGACCGCTAATATTTTTATTACCAATTCATACTCTGTTACTTTCTAGTAATTTGAAAGAAAGCCATAATAAGAATCCTTTCTCTTCAGCTCCAGTTAGGACAAATAACATCACATAGCTGTCATAGTAGCACTTGGTATACAGTAGGTGCTTAATATATTAATATATGTATTGAATGAATAAACCATTTTTGAGATTTGAGTTCATTTTTGAAACTCTTATTTTCTCATTCAGTTGAAGTGTTTGTTTTTGATTAGGTTCAAGAAAAAATTAAATATGATTGTGTAAGAAACAACTTCTGTTAGTACACTTAAAAGAAATATATATGCTATATGCATATAGATTTATCTATCAATCTATAGATAGATAAATTGAGAGAAGAGTTAGTGAACACTTTATAGCATGAAGCTTTGAAGATAAGGAGACGTGAATGGAATTTCATATTTAAACAAAAAAACTTATAGCAAAGTTAATCTAATACATACTAATGTTATGTTACTGTGCTTCAGGGCAATTAGGAGAAATGGTAAGCAATTCACAAGAATTACTATTGTTTTATATAACCAAATCAAACATTTCTGGAGTCAGCTGGGGAAGTGAGATGAGAAAAACCAGGAAGAGTTAGAATCATCTTTAAAGTCTGCTAACTTCTCCAATCTTTGTCCAGGGGAATCCAGGCATACAGCCACTCCTGTGTCTTCGGTAGAATGTGCGCATAGCTGAAGTATTTTGTAAACCCCTGACTTAAGTATTTGAAGCCCCAAGTATTTAGAGCTGTAATGGAGTGAGTCCTAGGGTCCTGTGACATGTATGACTTAACAAAGGGAAGTAGCTTCCTCTCTGATGTGGCATTTGGACTTCTTCCACTGAAAGCAGAAAATGGGGCATCCCCTCATTCAGATCCCATTCAGGAAGCTGGTTAAGCAGGCAGGGGAGGTATGCTTTCCTGGAGGAAGATGGAAATTAAGGACCACAAATTCTCATTTCCATTTTTAATCTGTAGAACTACTTCTTACTCTGCTGGGTGAGAATGAGAGGGGTCTTTGAACAATGAAGAAGAAAAACTACCTGGCCTCTCCTATCTCAGCTAGAGGAAGAAGGCTGAGGCCTATGTATTTATTATATTTTTCCTTTTCCCTCTCTCTCTCTCTCTCTCTCTCTCTCTCTCTCTATCTATCTCTTTCTCTCTCTCTGTCTCTGTCTCTCTCTGTCTCTCTCTCCCCCCCCCTCTCTCTCTCTCTCTATCTCTTTCTCTCTCTCTGTCTCTGTCTCTCTCTGTCTCTCTCTCTGTCTCTCTCTCTGTCTCTCTCTCTCTCTCTCTCTCTCTCTCTCTGTCTCTCTCTCTCTCTCCCTCTCTCCCCCTCATCCCCCACCACACACACACTGCCAGAGTCTTACAGGCTAGAGATTAGAGTGGTTTCATATAACATAGATTAGAAATTCATTTTGAATTGACTAGCAAACAGTAGATTTAGGGAAATAGAAATTGAGGGGAGGGACTGATGAAAGAAAACGTATCAGTCATTCAAACTTCAGTGTGGATTAGTTTGGATGGTTTTAGGGGTCAAAGGAGCAGAGGTATTTGGGAAGTGTAGAGTAACTCAAAGGAAGAACAAACCTAAATCAAATATGGGGGATTTCAATTAAATTCAAATTGGGTCTTTGAATAATGAAAGGCAGCTATGAATGTGCTGGACCTCCACTTAAATAGCTGTAGAAATTCCAAAGATTACACATGCCAATAGGTTCCAATGAATCTCTAACAGACTATTTGGATGTCTGGGAGAGTGGGTGCTAGCATATAAAAGAATGCTGAAAGATGTCAACAGATTTAGATTCCAAAAAATTCATTTTAACAGTACAGGATAGGAAACATGGGGCTAGACAGAAGTTCATTTGAAAAAGATCTGGAGATTTTAGTAGACTACAATATAAATCCATCGTAATATGGTAGCCAATAAAGTTAATGTATTCTTGAGTTATAATAAGAGAGACCTGGTGTTGAACAATAGGGAATTGATAGGTTTCACTGTTATCTTTTTTGGTCAGACCACATCTGGGATACTCCCTGGAGTCTGGGGCAACACATTTTGGGAGGGACAACAATGAATTAGAATCCAAAGCAGAGGGAGTAGGATGGTAAAGGGTATTAAGAATATGCAACAGAAGGATTAGGTGCAATAACTGGACATATTTAGCTTGGAAAAGAACAGATTTGGAGTGGGACATGATAGTTGTCTTCAGGTACTTAAAGGACCATCATGGAAAAGAAGGATTTTATTTTTTTCTGCTTGGTCCTAGGGTAATAATAATAACTTCTAGCATTTAGGACTTACCATGTGTCAGGCATTGTGCTAAATGCTTTATGAGCAATGTGTGGAAGTTTCAGAGGTAGACTTAAGCTGGATGGAATGAAAAACTTCCCTGAAAATAAAATGGGCAGTGTCAGGATTCCCCTGATCATGAAAGTAGATCCACATAGATCCCCCATCACTGAAAGTCTTCAAGTGAACACTGGATGACCATTGTTGGACATCACAAAAGGGCCACTAGTTCAGGTGCCAGTTGAACTTGATGGCCTCTGCAGTATCTTCCAACTTGGAGATTCTATGAAGGACTTTAAAGACAAACTTCACTTGAAACAGCCAACTTCCCTGTCTGCTAGAGGCCAAGCAGGGCTGTCATTTAACTCATCATTTCTCCTTCATTGTCTTGTCTGCAGCTTGGAAAGAAGGACCTTACATAACTGAAGCTATCTGAGGTCAGCATCCCAGACTTATCTAAATGGTAGCACTCAGGGTGCCTTTTTCTCATGTGGGACCTTCAGAAATCATAGCTTACAAGGCCCCACCAAAGTACTTACCAGCCAGCCAGAAGCCACAATTAGTTCAAAGCAAAGACATTTAATGAAATAGCTTTTGCCAAGATAAGTTGTTATCTCCCCCCATAAAAACTGTAGCACCCTCTCAAACAAATATACAAAGCATCAGTGGGAAGAGTTGGCACACCTAGTGAAAATATGCAGCCAAGGAGCCTACTTGGTTTACATATGTAGCAAGGGAACCCTTATGGAAAAGCAGCTCATGCCTTTGAGCATTATGTTGATGTCATTGAGATCTTCTTATTGAACCTGTTCCCTGTTAGCTTCATGAAGAATGCTGTGTTTATCAGGTTGTGCTTTCCTGGTCTTAAGTTTCTCTGTCTATGGCTAAATCTCTGCTTATTGTTCCAGGTGATTATTTGATTTAGGGTTAGAAATTCCTTGTGCCTCCCACTTAATTTCTCTATGGAGTTCCTGTGTCAGAGGTTCCTCAGTTTTTCCTGGCTCCTCTGCAATTTTATTTTGTTCTAAATTACTGATTTTTTATGTATATATGGTTGGCATCAATATTTTTAGACTTTGGATCATTCTGTATAAATCATAGTGCTCTATACACTGTAAGAAATTAATATTTGTTAATTGCTTGAAGGGAATGATTGGTGGTATAATTAGGAGCTAGAGGAATGGTAGACAATTTGGTACAGTGGAAAGAGGACTGAACTTGTACCCAGAGAATTTCGGTCTAAATTTTTGTTCTACTTCTTTATGCCTACATGACTTTAAACAAGTTATTTTACCTCTGTGCCTCTCTTTCCTCATCTGTAATATGGAGAGGTTGGCTTAGATATTCTCTAAAGTTTCTTACAGCTCTAGTTCTCTAACCCTATAATTTTTCTAGCTCAGAATCATTTGACCCTTTGATAGCCACAATGTGCTGGAAATGGTAAAGGTACTTTTACCAATGGTAAAAGGTACTGAAAGCTGGAAGGTATTTCTCAGGGAGGACTCTAACCCTAACTTTGTAGAGCATTCTTAATATATCACAGAAGTTGAGTTTGTTGTTTGTTGTTGTTGTTTACCATACATGTCCACAAGTTAGTCAAGTCCCACTGCCTATCAATACCACAATTCTGCAATAATGTATCTTCTTTTTTAGCATAAGAAGACTTTTGATGATGATTAATCTTTCTCCTGGTCTCTATTAGTGTATTCATGTTTTTCAGAACAATAACATGAAGCCTCCACTGGGACTTTGCCCATAGGGATTCTTCCTATTCTCATCCTAACTCAGAGCTCTAAGGTTACTTTGGACCATTGTAATATACGCTTAAATGGCTTCACTATTTTAGAATCATTGACCTATTTCTAGGTTAGTTGTGTTATTGTTAATCAGTTTGCACATCCTGGCACAAATAGTTCTAATCAGTGTGAATAGACTGACATTTTACCATAGAGCTAGCCCATTGTGGCTATCAAAGGGTCAAATGATTCTGTGCTAGAAAGATTATAAGGTCACAGAACTAGAGCTATAAGAAACTTTAGAGAATAACTAAGCCACCGTCTCCATATTACAGGTGAGGAAAGTGAGGCAGATAGATAAAATAACTTATTTAAGGTCATGTAGGTATAAAGAAGTAGAACAAGAATCTATCCACATTTCCTGATGTCTTGGCTCTGGCACTATTAAGGGTAGAGTGTTAAACTGTGTAGCCTCCACTGAGAAACACTTCCCCCAAAATAAAAACAACAACAACAAAATTCTCTCATCAGGCTAAATCTGACAATGGTAAGAGGCTAAGTACCAGCTGAATAGAGTTATACATAAAGGATATCAACCCCTCTGTGGGATGCCTCTTATCTGGTTCGCTAGAAACAGGAGCCAGATTCTTGAATGGAAGAATTTGTCAAAGGTGGCATAATCAGAGTGCCAGAGCTGGGATCATGACAGAAGAGAGAGTTGGCTATGTTGCCTGGTTCTGGGCACAACACCTGCCCATTTTGGATTTGTATATCTTTAATTGATGAAGTCCTCTCAGCTCCTTCTGGGTCTCTGGAAATGTGGAATGTTGTTCTTACAGAATAGCATATTGGTTTAGGGTTTTTTATATAATTTCCTTTTTCTATTTCCAACCCCCGGCAACAGAATGGAGCTAAGATATTTTTCCTGTGAGGATCTCCTCTTCTTATGCCTGTTGTGTTGTGGGATGAAGACATTTAACCAAAAGTCATAACCCTGTGTTGATGACATCAGACTAGGTCATTGTGGAAGATGGTTGTAATATCACAAGGGAAGGATTATGATTTTTATTTGGGGAAGGAGTAGCAAAAAGAGATAAAACACTTTAGTAACAAAAGCCTTTGCTATTGTCAAACACATGTGGCTCATAGAGATACTAAGACAAGAGAAAAATGATGCTGCATGGATTTCCAGCATCCCCCCACAAGCCGACATTTTCCTTGTGTCAACAAAAACTCTGTCAAATACTTTTAGTGATGCCAAATGCCTCCATCCCGTTTCAGTTTTTCAGATTCTTCTGCTGAAATAAAATATCCTTGGGTCTGCCCCCAAAAGCTACCCACTGATTCTGCAGCCTGGTAGACACTGGAGCAACATTATAACTCTATGATGAGTTGTGCAGCTCATAGCTGAGTCACACATTTCCAAAGTGGGACCAGAATAACCAGACTTAACCTAATACTTGTTTTAGTTTGACCTTGAGATTTCATTAGGGCACAGAATCCCATGTGTGGAAACTCCTTTCACTAGTAAAGATCAGCAACATATCTGTAGTGTTTATAGTTGCCTGGGTCACTGAAAATGATCGATTTGCCCATGGTCACACAGTGACCATGTGTCAGAGGCAGGACTCCACCCCGAGTCTTCCTGCCTTCACAACCAGCTCTCTAGCAACTATGTCAATGCTGCCTAATGCTTCTAAAGCACTTCATGATTACCAAGCACTTTCTTATTTCAGCCTAATGACAGTCCTATGAGAGATATTTTAGTGCATTAAAAAAATCTATGAATTCATCAATGTAGATATTATGTTTACTGATACAGATCATAAGCTCCATACCTTAGTAAATACTTTCTAAGAATTTCTGTGAGGGGGCGGCTAGGTGGCGCAGTGAATAGAGCGCCGGCCCTGGAGTCAAAAGGACCTGAGTTCGAAGCCCGCCTCAGACACTTAATCCACACAAACAAAAAAAAACCTAGCCGTGTAACCTTGGGCAAGTTACTTAACCCCAATTGCCCTAAAGGGGCGGCTAGGTGGCGCAGTGAGTAAGAGCGCCAGCCTCGGAGTTGGGATGACCCGATATCAGATCCGGCCTCAGAAAATGAGCACCCTTGCATAAATAATGACTAGCCATGTAACCTTGAGCAAGTTACTTAACCCCAATTGCTTTAAAAAAAAAAAAGAATTTCTGTGAGGGGCAGCTAGGTGGCACAGTGAATAGAGCACCAGCCCTGGAGTCAGGAGGACTCAGTTCAAATCCAGCCTCAGACACTTAACACTTACCAGCCATGTGACTTTGGGCAAGTCACTTAACCCCAATTGCCTTGCTTGCCCCCCTCCAAAAGGCAAAAAAAAAAAAAAAAGAATTTCTGTGACCCAAGATATTCATAACCTCATGGGCATTTTTTGGCATTGAATTTCCTCTGAACTTAACCAGGTTGGTTCTCATACCATAGACACAGAGTCTTTCCATAAGGCCATGAGGCCTTCCCAGGGTGGTATAGGATATGCCAGAGCTTGTGGTCCAGTGGCATGGTCTTTGAGGACCCAGGGTGACTGTCACACCATGATGAGATACCTGAATAGAAATTTAGTGCAAGATGGGGTGATGCCCTATCATTGTCTTTGTCTTACAGAAGAGAAGTAGAAAGGCAAAGAGTTTACATAGTTTTCTCATTCACTCACAATCAGCCAATAAGTGTCATCACCACAGTCTCCTCCTTCTAAAGTCCAGGCTTCTTCAGATGCTATTACCAAATATTTTCACAGTCTTAGGTACCACAAGCAGATTTACCTTGGTGCGATATTAGATTAACTCCACTCTGCAAGTCATGCATATTTCTTACATTCCAGTTTGCTGAGTAGAGCCTGGGAGCAAATGGAGTGAGATAAGTCTCTGATGGAGGAATTTTTTTTCTGGAAATGACACTGTCCACCGTGAAAATGATACAGTAGCTATTATGTTGCAGTATATAGAGTAGCAGACTTGGAGTCAGGAAAGCCTGATGTTGAGTCTTACTTTATATAGTTAGTAGCTGTGTGACCCTAGACAAGTCACTTAACCTCTCTTTGCTTCAGTTTCCTCATCTGAAAACTGGGAATAATAATGGCACCTACTTCCCAATGTTGTTGTGAAGATAAAATTGGGTAACATATGTAAAGAGCTTTGCAACCTTTAAAATACCATAGAAATGCTAAGAGTTTTCTAAAAGAACAATATATAATATACAAATGTAAATATAATATGAACATATCATATATAAATATTATATGTGTTCATATGTAATATAAATATATTATATACAAATATTATATTGTTTATATTTATACATTTAGATATATTTATAAATATTATATAATAAAATATCATATATGAATATAACATATAAATACTAAAAAAAAAACACAAAATAAAATAAGATAGTGCTTTAGACTTTATAAAAGACTTTTCATATGTTCTCATTTGAACTCCACAATAACCCTGTGAGGTAGGTGCTGCTATTATCTCCATTTCACAGATGACGAAACTGAGACTGAGAGAGATTAATTGATTTGCCAAGAATCATATTGCTAATAAGTTTCTGAGGTAGGATTCAAACAGGTCCTCCTGACTCCAAGACCAACACTCCAGCTACTCAGTCCCTTCAGGCTGGCACTCAGTGTTTTCCTCTATCTTCCCATTTGTCCCATGTGTAGAAAAATGAAGAGCAGCTAGGGGGTGAATAGAGTGTGGGACCTGAAGTCCAGAAGACTCATCTTCCTAAGTTCAAATCTGACCTCAGATGCTTGCTAGCTGTGTGACCTTGGATAAGTCACTTACCCTTGTTTGCCTCCATTTCCTCATCTGTAAAATGAGCTAGAGAAGGAAATGGCAAACCACTCCAGTATCTTTGCCAAGAAAACCCCAAATGGGGTCATGAAGAGTTGGACACAACAGACAATAAGACTACTGAACAATTATTTGAATGTTGTAAGGGATAAGAAATGGAGAAAAGGCTACTTTGTTACTCACTAGGCTTCAGGTGATACTGAGCTGACACTTGTTTAAAGAGAGATTCAAGAGACATCTTGTGGTAACACTAGTGGTGTTCCTATGGACTTCCTTAGGCTGTATAAGGTCATAGACATAGAGATGGAAAGGACCTTCACGTCATCTAGCCCATCCTCTTCATTTTACAGCTGAGGATACTGAGGTCCCCAGAGTAGAAGTGAGGTTGGGTGATTTGCTCCACGTGGGCAAATTGAGTCTAAACTGAGTCCAGATCCAGTTTCCACTGCACAACACTACCTTCCATTTGGATATGCCGTGAGTCTGGAGAGAGGACAAAAAGAGTACATATTCACCTATCTCCACCACTGCCACCCTAGGTGTGATAATAAAATACCACATAAGAAACTATCTTAGTCAAGTAGCATTTATCACCACCAGCTGTGTATCAGGCACTGTGCCTGAGAATAGATACAAGCAGATAGAAAGGTAGTCCTCTCCCTGGATGGTGATGATGGTGATAATATTTCAATAGCGCTTACTAGTGCCAGGTACTGTGCTAGTGCTTTACAAAGATGATTTCCTTTGATCCTCTCCACAACCCTAGGAAGTAGGTGCTATGGCTGTGTTCATTTTACAGATAAGGAAATTAAGGGAAACAAAGTTTGAGTGACTTGCCCTGGGTCACAGAACTAGTAAGGGTCAGAGATTGGGTTTGGATTCAGGTCTTCCTGACTCCAGGTCCAGTGCTTGAGTTTACATTCTAATAGAAGAAGGCAATACATAAAAGGAAGTTGAAGGGAGAAGGGAATGGTGTGAAACAAAGGTACCCAGGTGGACACATGATAGAAGTTCTGGTGAAAAGTCTTATTCACCAGTGGAGCCTAATTTTCAGATAATATTCTGGAAGAGACTGTTGTCTTTGTTTCAAAATGGTGACTAGTGCAATTAAAAGGTAACATCAACAAAACTGTACATTATCAATGCCTTAAAGGGCTCTTGGTATTCCCAGTGAACTCCCAGGCAGAGCTAAAATGTTTATTTCCATAGGAGGACAGGTTGATCCAGGATGAACATTTTCTTGTGACAACTTCATTCTTGAGCTCTTTGATGCATTGGTAAGAGGTACTTCAGAACTATTAGGAGAGAGATGGACGGATATTTTTATTTCAGCAAATAACTAATTCATTCTTTTTATCTAGTGATTGTTGCTGTGTTGCTTGGAGACAGCAATGTCATAGAAAATTGTTGAATACCTGCCTATATTCTGACTGGTAATGGGAACAGATTGTGTGTGTGTGTGTGTGTGTGTGTGTGTGTGTGCCTCTCAGAGAACAGTTTGTCTTCACTGAGGTTCTGTGAGGTGGGGTTTGGGTTTTGTTGTTCAAAAATCAACACTTCCTTTTACATTTAGATGGGATTTTGACTAGCTATGTGAATTGATTGTTTTTAAAATTTACATGATTAAGTCAAGACCACAGAAATTAGCTATAGATTTCATGGCATGGATTTCAACTGCAGAATTCATTAGAAACACTTCAGCAATGTGAGAGAAGCTAGAGGCAAAAATGTTTGAGATATTTGAGCTGGTGCTGAAATTCTACAAGAGCAAAGCCCTGATTGATTACCTTTCCTTTTGACCACCACTTTCAAGCCATCACTCTCTAAGTCCCGGTAGTTTGGAGGTTACTTTATTAGCTGACATAGTTAGCATCGTTGTAACTAGAAGGTATTTCCCAACACCAGCAAGACTCTCTCCTGTTCTGTATTTTTAAAAAGACTATTCTTCCAATGACATATAGAGAGGGTTCATCTAGATAAGCCTCGTTAGTGTCAATGGCATTTATCTGCATAAAATATTATACTAGACTCTTTAAGAAGGTGAGCTATCACTCATTTCTTAAGGCAGCACATAACCTAAAATAAGACTTGTCCCAGATCAGGGGATTTGGAGCTGAACAGGACCCTGGAGAGCACATAGTCCATCTCTCCTTTGCCTTTTACACTTCATTGTACAAATGAGGAAATCAGTGCCCAGAAAGACCTAATGACTTGCCCAGTGTTATAGAGCTAATAAGAAATAACTAACAATCAAACTCAGGTCTGCTGACACTAAATCTAATGCAGTTTTCACTATACTACACTGTATCTGAAGGCAGCTGGGTGGTGCAGTGGACAGAATACTGGGCCTGGTGTCAGGAAGATCTGAGTTCAAATTTAGCCGCAGACACTTACTAGCTGTGTGATGCTGGGCAAGTCACTTGACCCTGTTTGCCTCAATTTCCTCATCTATAAAAAAAACTGGAGAAGGAAATGGCAAACCTCTCTAATATCTTGCAAAGAAAACCCCAAATGGGGTCATGAAGAATCAGGAGTCAAAATAACTGAACAACAACAAATCCCATCACCAAACTGGCTAGGAGTTGACTTATGTAAAAAGTATATTTTGTTTTGCACCCAGATGCTTTGAGAAATGCATGATGGAAGGCCCAGGGTTGTTTCCCATTAGCTTGCTCAATGGGGTTTTTCTTTGTTTCAATTGGTTTATGATCATCTATATAGTTAATACCCAATGCCTTGTTTTACCTTGTTCCATTTCCTCCCCATTGGGACAGGGTCCACATAGCAAAGTCACTATTGCACTTGAGCATCATGGGTAGAGTTAACTGCTTGAAGTATGTAGAAAAATGAGCTATCCAGGCATCAAATTTAGTGGCCATATGGAGCCATTAGGCTGATCCTTACTAGGGAAAATTGAATGCACTTGGGTCATACATAGTGTAGAAACTCCTGCTGAATAAGTGGAAATCTTACATCCCAAATGATTTCTCTGGAATCACCTATGTAACAAAATAAATTTTATTTATTGTCAAAGATCCTTTAGATGAGAGGTGGCAACCTGTTGTATACATGCGTAAGACAATACAAGGTTGGATCTTCATTTCAGTGCAGCCTAGTCATCCTGTAATGGTTACTGCTAACTTCCTCACCATCCCTTGTTAACAATTCATTAGAGCTGACACTATTGAGCAAGTCATTTAATCCCCATAGGACTTAATCTCCTCATCTGTAAAAAGAGAGAATCAGAAAAGGTGGTCTCCAATAATCCCTTCTAGGGCTACATCTATGATCCTATGATGGTAGTATGTTCATCCTGCATGTATTAAGGACTTACTATGTGCCAAATAATGTGTTAAGTGCTAGGGATACAAATACAAAAAAAACACAACTAACCAGTTTCTGCTCCCAAGGATCTCACACTCTAACTGGGGGAGACAATACACTAAAGAAAGTTCAGTTACAAGAATTATTGGAAAGCTGAATATACTAAGGGTCCCTGGCAAGGTCCAGGGATCCACAGGTTCTATCAGTCAGTCAGATGGAAGCTCCAGGGGTCTTCAGAGTGCATAGCATGGGGATGGCTCAATAGATGGTTCACATTTCCATGGTATCTAGCAGGGATGTAAGAGTAGGCATATCCCGATCAAACAGGGGATATGCCTACTGTCACTGCCTGTGTTGTAGTGTCAGTGGGAAAGGTACTATAGAGCCCTGTGCCAGTACCTTTCATTATACCACAAATGCAGTGTGGATCTGCCCTTTTTCTACAGGGGGAGATGAACATGCAGATAGAGACACCTTGAGTAACAGATGAGTATACACAGTTTTATCTGACCTGAGATTAGTGCTTCTGGCACCTCTCTCCTTTTATTTGACTGGTAGGAGATTCTGGGTATGGGATGTTGCATCAATTGTCAGGTGTAGTCAATATACTGTTTGGCTTTATTGAATTGTTTTCTTTGTCACCAGGGAAAGCTCACTGTGGGGAGTAGGATATTGGAAAATGACTGTGATGGCCAAATGAAAGGCTTAGAGGATAGTGGAAAACCGTGCCTTAGAGCTTTTGGTGGGGGGAAATTTAGTGCATTCATAATAGTCTCTCCATTCCCCTTGTCTAACTTAGCTCTTAGAACATAGAAGTCATCTGGCACTCAGATATTATCATCTGAGCTGACCTGAGAGCTGGGCCTGAGGACAGTGATATGTGTACCTTCATTTCTCTGAACCAGACAAAGGTGGGGATGCAGTCTGGGGCAGTGGGCTAGGGCCAATGGTATATATTTTTCTTCTTGGATATTCCACATATAAAAGAATGTGTCTACTTAGCAGCACTGATGTATAGATTAACTAACCTAAGGATACATTAACTGCATCTTGGAAGAAATAAAATAATGTGTAATACTATGTAAATAAAATAATGTGTAATAATGGCTCACCTCCACCTCACACTTTGGTAACAGAGCACCTTCTTCACAGTAATTCTAGAAGGGAGGGAATATAAGTGAAATTATCCACCAAAAGAGGGAGAGAGGAAAAGTGGAGGGAAATGGATGGGGAGAAGAGGGACTTGATTGTAAAGGGAACTTCTGGTAAGGAAATTTCCTCAACTGCTGCAGATTAGCAACTTCTCTGCAATTTACAGTCTTAAGAGTAACTTGCATGTGAGTGTTTTTTTTTTTTACTCAAGGCCAGCTCTCTGAGCCACTGCCTTTCATTCCAACTGTATAGAATGAATAAACTTAGACAAAATAATTTGTTTTCCCATGGTCATAAGAGGTATCATGGTGCAATGGAAACCACATTAGATTTGGAGTTAGATGACTTGGCTTCAGAAATTACAGCTCCTCAGGGCGGTGAAGTGGCACAGTAAATAGAGCACCAGCCCTGGAGTCAGGACGTCCTGAGTTCAAATTTGGCCTCAGACACTTAACACTTACTAGCTGTGTGACCTTGGGCAAGTCACTTAACCCCAACTGCTCTGACCTCCCCCATCAAAAAAAGCAAAAAAAAAAAATTACAGCTCCTCCATTTGTCACCAGTGGAACTTTGAAGTGGTCATTTTCATTTCATAGGTCACAGTATCTTCATTTCTAAAATAAGAAGGTTGACTAAATGATCTCTAAGGTCCCTTTCAGCTTTGAATCTGTGAATATCATCCAGTAAATATCATAATATCATAGACTTAGAGTTGAAAGGGACATTGGAGGCCATTGAGTCCAGCCCCCTCATTTTACAGATGAGAAAACTGAGACACACTAAGGTTGTCACACAGTGCCCTAGTAAAACCCAGGACCTCTAATTCCTAAGTCCAGTGTGTTTTCTACTATAATGCCTTATCTCTCATTCTTCTTTCTCTTAATTCAGTTCAGTTAAATTTGGCAAACATTATGAAGTGTATACTATATGCAAGGTGTAACTTAGTTGATCTGGCAGAAGAGAATTGTAATTATCTCTACATATGCACACATACACTTCCCTTTGCAGAGGTGGGGGACTATAGTTATCATACACTGCTTGTAGTATTGGAGTTTTTCAAAATGTTGGTTACAAAATGTGTTTAATGTGAATGTATAAGTAGAGCCTATATCAGATTGCATGCCATTGTGGGAAGAAGGAAGGAGAGGGAGGGGGAAAATTTTTAAACTCAAAATCTTATAGAAGTGAATGTTGAAAACTAAAAATACATTAATTATATATTTTTAAAAGTATTGGTTAGGTATACTGAACTGGTTTTCCCCCTCTTTTTAAATTCTTTGTTATAACAGATGGCTATCTGAAGGGGAGAAGGGATGTGTTGAGAAATGTAAGTTCTGAAAAAAATCAAAAATTTAGTTTTATCAATAAAATTGAGGGGGGAAAGAGAATTGAGATTAGATTCCTTTTTTTGAGGAGGGAAGGCAAGGCAATTGGGGTTGTGACTTGCCCAAGGTCACACAGCTAGTGAATGTCAAGTGTCTGAGGTCACATTTGTACTGACTCCAGAGCCAGTATCTATTCACTGCACCACCTAGCTGCCCCAAGATTTGAGATTAGAAGAAGCAGTTTATTGTATAGACCTTTGCTATTCCTGATACTGCAAAACTTTTGCTAGAAACCTCCTTTGAGCAAAGCCTATAATTTTTGCTATTTATTTAATCTAGAAGAAGACATACCCTCGGGCCAGGAGGAAAAGGCCAAAAGACATGATTTCAGCCCTCATCTTTGCAAGAAATTCAGTCAGAGCCCTTAACTTCTCTACTATCATTTCATAATTGTAGCATGGGGACAAAAGGATCATGCTATAGGATTTAGCTTCAGGTGGGCAGTTGTGATGAGTTAATTCTTTTTTTTTTAAACAAATACTTTATTAACTTCTGTTTTACATCATTCATTTCCGCCAGATTTTGAGTTACAATCATTTTCCCCCCATTATTCCCCTACCCAACCTCCCAGAATAGCAGTCCCACAAGATATCACTTCCTCCAATCTGCTCTCTCCCATACCTCTCCCATACCCCCATAGACTTTTCCATTAGAGGAAGATGAATCTTGTGTCCCAATGCCTGCATATCTTATCTCCCAATTATAAGCAAAAGAGTATTAATAATAGTATTTATATATATTTGAAACATTTAATGTTACGACCTCAAATTTCAGATCCATTTCCTTCCTCCCTTGTCACCCATTCCTTCTTGGTAGATAAGTAATTCAGTATATGTTGTACATGTCTAGCTATGCAAAACATTATCATAGTAGATATATTGTACAAGGCTGCTTATAATTCCCTCCCACTCATCCCACCCCCCACCTGGTCCATTCCCTACATGATCCTGTCCCTCTTCTATAGTGGGTACTTCCAACCTCCCCTCACCCCAAGGATGCCCTCCCATCCATCATCCCTCCTCTCATCCCCCTTCCCCCTATCCTGCTGCAGGTTGAGATATCCCATTTAGTATGTATGTCATTTTCTCCCTGAACCAAATTCAATGTGAATGTGGTTTTGCCTTTTTAGCCTTCCTTATTCTCCCCCTCCTTTGCACCCACTTCCCCTACATGAGATAGTTTACCCTACCATGTCTCTCCCCATCTCCTCTTGCCACTTTCCTCTCTCACCTCATAATTTCATCCCTTGAGTACTCTCCCTTCCCAACAAAATCAACCTATGCCCTCTATCCATATATAACTGTAAATCATATACACACACATTCACATATGTATTCGTATGACCACACCCCCTTCTTCCATTATTTTCATAGTGGGAAAGATATCATCAGTCACAGATATTGCTTTTCCATATAGGAATGTAAATAGTTCAACTTTGATAAGTTCCTTTTGATTTCTTTTCCCTGATTACCTTCTCAGGCATCTCTTCCTTCTTGTGTCTGGATGTCAAATTTTCTATTCAACTCTGGTTTTTTCCTCAAGAATGCTTGAAAGTCCTCTATTCCACTGAATGACCATATTTTCCCCTGAAACAAAATACTCAGTTTTGCTGGGTAGGTGACCCTTGGGTTCATTCCCAGCTCTTTTGCCCTCTGGAATATCATATTCCATGCCCTTCGATCCCTCAGTGTAGAAGCTGCCAGGTCCTGGGCTATTCTGATTGTGTTTCCACAATATTGAAATTGTTTCTTCCTGGCCGCTTGTAGTATTTTCTCCTTGATCTGGGGATTCTGGAACCTGGCTATAATATTCCTGGGAGTTTTCTTTTTGGGATCTTTTTCAGGAGGTGATCTGTGGATTCTTTCAACCTCTATTTTGCCCTCTGGATCTAAAACATCGGGTTTCCTTGAGAATTTCTTGAAGGGTGATTTCTAGGTTCTTTCTTTGATCATGGCTTTCAGGTAGTCCAATAATTTTTAAATTGTCTCTCCTGGATCTATTTTCCAGGTCAGTGGTTTTTCCCATGAGATATTTCACATTGCCTTCTAATCTTTCATTTGTTTGGATCTGCTTAACAGCATCTTGATTTCTCATAAAGTCATTAGCTTCCATTTGCTCCAGTCTAACTCTGAAGGAATGAATCTCCTCAGTGAACTTTTGAGATTCTTTTTCCATCTGGCAAATTCGACTTTTTAAGGCATTCTTCTCCTCATTGCCCTTTTGGGCCTCCTTTGCCATTTGAGCTAGTCTATTTTTTAAGGTGTTGTTTTCCTCAGTCAGGCTGTTGACCCTCATTTCATACTTTTCCTGCATCCTTCTCATTTCTCTTTCTAATTTTTCCTCCACTTCTCTTATTTGATTTTTAAAGTCCTTCTTAAGGTCCTCTATGGCCTGCAACCCGCTCATGTTTTCCCCTGGGGCTTTTGGAGCAGGACTTCTGACCTCACAGTCCTTTTCCCGCTCTTATGCCCCCAAAATAGGAGTCTAGGGTTGCATTTTTCTGTTTCCTTTGCCTTGGCATGTTGCCACTTAATTGCTTGACTTTTGGGCTTGTTGCCACACTATGGCTTTAAGGCCAGATAGAGGAATTTTCGTCCCGAACGTGTGGGGGGCAACTTCCGTTTCTGGCAAGCTGTAAACCCACCCACAACTTCCACCCTAGATCACAATCCAGATCCAGGGAGGTTAAAGCAAGAGCGATTACCCCCCAAGACTGATCGCTGGATCTCCCCACGATTTGTAGGCTGGGAGCCGGAAATGCCTCTGAAAACTACACAGTGGCGTGTCTCCTCAGCAGCTTCTAGCCCCCAGGGGAGGGAGCTGACGCATTCCCCAAATACAGGTCCCAAAGTCCATAGGACACTAACCTCTTACTTTGTCCTAGGCAAGTCTATGTTGATAATTCTGGCGTCTCCACAGTTCCTGGTGTTCTGGGGTTCCTCCAGCCGGCTGCTGGCCCTGCCGCCCTGGGGCTAAAACCTCGGCTCACGTGGACCTGGGCTCGGCTCGGCTCCTGCGCTCTGCGCGCTGCCGGGCCCCAGACCACTGCGCTGGTCCTTCCTGCAGGGTGCTGGGCTGTCCTCAGCGGGAGGTTAGCTTCTCTGTGTCGTTCTGTGGGTGCTGGGGCTCCAGAAGATTTTCAGAGTCCTTTTTTACATAGTTTGTGGAGAATCTGGGGGCAGAGAGGCTTGGACGAGCTGTTTCTACTCCGCCATCTTGGCTCCGCCCCCGTGATGAGTTAATTCTTAATGAGTATAGAGTGTATTTGAGAAGTATTGGGCTATTGAGGGTGGAGGGAGGAGAGGGGCTCTTCAGTGAACAAGACTGTCAATCTAAATGTTCTATACTATCACCTTTTTTCCAAAGGCTGGTTTCTTTAAATAACACATGGGGAGTTGGTGAAATGCAAAGTTCTACAGAAATAACATGAAAAAAAAACTGATCAAAATGGACTCATGAGAAGTGAGGTAATCAAAGTTACTTCCAGAAATAGTAATCACTCTGACATGCTATGGACACAGCCAGTGCCCAGGTATCATAAGTGAAATGAATACGTTAAGCTGTTAAGTGACAGCATTGTAGGCCAGTGTGACCACATCATATCATATGCACCAATTCCTAGATATCTGAAAATGGTGGTAGCTGCCTGTGGGAGGGAGTGTAGTCAGAATGACACCCATCTTCCACCCACTCTCACTAAAGCCTTGTTTTTGGTTTTGACATAATTAGAGAGCCTAGCCCTTTTTTGGCAGCTGCTTTGTCTTTTTTCAGTCTTTCTGATGCCCTTGTTTTAAAGGTTGAAGTTGTTTTTAGTGGCTCTGCTGAATATTTTTAATATTTTTTAAGCAGAGGAGATAACTGAGACTCAGAGAAATTAAATGGCCTGCCTAAGGCTCAATAGTATCAAATTATTGTTGTTGTTCAGTCATTTGCCATCATGTCCAACTCTTAGTGATTCCATTTGGAATTTTTTTGGCAAAACTTTTGGAGTAGTTTGCTGTTTCCTTTTCTGGATCATTTTACAGATGAGGAAAAGGAGGTAAACAAGGTCAAGTGACTTACCTAAGGTCACACAGCTAGTGTCTGAGGCTAGATTTTAATTCAGGAAGATGAGTTATCCTGACTCCAAGACTAAAACTCTGTCCACTGTGCCACCAAGATTCCCTAACAGTGTCAGAACCAGAAACTCACGTTTCCCAAATCCTGGTTCAGTGTACCTACCATTATGTCATTCTGCCTCATGTTTAGCAGACTTTCCTTACAGATAATCTTGATGAAATTGCTCTCAGAGCAGAAGTATGAATCAGGTCCTAGTTTAGCAGTGACTTATATTTGGACTAATGCTACTCTGTCATGCAGTATTCATTTTTTTCCAATTGACTTTATAAATAAGCAGTTATTATAATAGAAATTGATAATGGGCGGGAAAGTCTCAAACTTGCATCTAAACTAGCATTTGGAGATCATTTACCATGATATTCCTATGTAACAGGTCTGATTTTGTGATTTTATCTAAGAAAATACAACCTCTACAATCTAGTTCTCACCTCCTTTTTCAGTCTTATTTCCCCTTTCTGTACTCTGTGTTCCATCCAGACTGGCTTAGTGCTGTTCCTCAAACTCTACGTTACATCAGCCCCATCTTGATATCTTTGCAAAGTGTCCCTCATTCCTATAATGTGCCACTTCCCCACCTCTGCCTTTTAAATCCCTTGCTATTTTTAAAGCATAGCCTTCTCATAGAAGTTTATACTGATCTCACCAGTTAGGGTTCTCTTCCTCTTCAAAGTATCTTATGCTTACTTCTCTAATGATATGTTCTCCCCTTTACTCACTTAAGTATGTAAACTTCTTGAGGAAAGGGAATATACCATTTTGTCTTTGCATCTTCAGCACTTAGGACAGCGACTTACTGACAAATGTTTGCTGAATTGAGTCTTGTTTACTTCACTTTTGAGGAGTTCTTACTGATCCTTGTTAACCAAAGGCATTGAGAAGATAGTTGCAGTGGTTTCCTCTCCCTTTCACCCCATCTCCCCACCTCCAGTCACTTTTGAGGGCAATTTGATAGACCTTCTGAGCATTTTCAGTGCATTCTTACTCTCTGAAATGCTTTGCTTGGAAATGTCATATATCACAAACACCCATGTTAAGAAAAAGTTCTATTTTTGTTGAACTTTCCTCCAGAGAGATTAAAGCACTTTAGAGATACTTTCCAATTAAAGTTCCCAGAATCCTCTGGGAGAGATAGATATACTTAGACCTAGTGTTGACCTCTTTGTACAGAAGATGAAATGGACAAATTAGGTCTATACCTAATAATGTCTCAGTGGCAGATTTAAACCGATGATTCAGAATTTTCTAGCTGTATCTCCCCAAAGTTACCTCATATAAAGGGACTTGAAGCTATTGCATTGTATTCTTGGAGATCTTTAGGGTTCTACAAACTCAGTTTGAGTCAGCATTTCACATGGCAGCCCAGAAAACAAAAGTAATTTTAAGCTGCTTTGAGACATACAGCATCCAGAATGAAGGAAGTGATAAGTAGTTCTGTTGTACTTTTCTCTGATCAGACACATCTGCAATATGGCATTGCATTATGGGAACTACATTTCTGGAAGGTCATTCTGGAAGATAATGGCTCCCAAGTTTACCAGTTATTTCTTAACTGCTAAATCCAATGGCCTAATCTCAGTCCTGACCTTTCTTAAACCTCTGCAGCATTTGACACTGTCAACCATCTTCTTCTCCTGGATACTCTCTCTGAATTTTTAGAAGCTATTCTTATTATGAACTTAATCATCACCAAATGCAAATATTTAAATATTTTTAAAACCCCAAAATATGAACTTCCTTTATATAGCATGTTTGAGGAAATATGTATTAAGTTTAATAAAGAGGTAATAAAAGGCTCTACTTAAGTTATCTTCTGCACTTCTTCTTGTTTTCCTCTCTGCTTTTTAAGTATCTTTATTGATGTTCTTTTTTCATGTGTATCACAGCCCCCACTAGACCAATTGACTGAACTGGGGATCTCCAGTCTATAAAAGAAAAGACTTGGGGAAGCATGATGACTGTCTTCGAGTAGTTTGGAAATGTTCTGTTTTATCCTAGATGGACAAATCATAACTACAGTAGAATTAGAAAATCCAAATAGTAAAATGGACTGCCTTGCAGAAGGGAGTGAGCTTATCCTCACTTGAGGTTTTCGTGAAAAGACTGGAATAACATCTTGTTCAGGCTGTTCAGCATGATATAAAGGGAATTCCTGTTTCAGTACAAGTCAGACTAAATGGCTTCTGAAGTCCCTTCTGACCCAGAAGTTCTGTGATTTTGTAAAGACATAAGAAATGTAAGAAATCATAAGAAACACAAGATAGATCTAAGCTGAAGGTAATGGGACTAACAGAAGCACATACTTTGTGAGCAGTCCTCTCCCAGCTCTTCTCACTCCTCAAAGACTGCAGTTCTTCAATCCTGAGGGGTTTCTGCATTTAAGTTACAATATCTAGCTATAGGTCTTTTCCCCTAATCCTTTAACTTCTTCCTCCCACCCCCATCCCCAGTACTTAATGATCTAAGGGGAGAGACAATGTCAGAATTTGTTTCCCTAGATTGTGCTTATTTTTCACAGAGGGTTTTTTTTTCTCTCTCTCTTTTCATAACCAATGGGGAAGGAAGACGTTGGAGGGAGAGAAAATGCTTCTTAATTAAAAAAAATAAAAATTTTAAAAATAGTCTGGGAGAAGACTGCTATTTAAAGAACTCATTTTAGAGCCAAGAAATCACCCCTGTTTTACCTCACACTTCTAAAACTCTACCTGTGCCTGCTGCAGTCATTAAGTGCTAGGGACTTTGTGTCAGAACATGTTGCCTTGTAACTGTAGAAGGAGCCTTATTGAATAAACAGCATGAGGCTGTGGAAAGAGCATTTCCTCTGAAGCCAAAGGACTAGGGGATTAAATCCTAGTTTTGTTCTTTCCTTGCCTGTATGGCCCTCATTAAGTCACTTCACCAGCTAGAGCCTCTGCTTCCTCTTTTGTAAAATGGTCTGGGAGGAAGGAGACGTTCTTTTCTAGCTCTTCATCCTGGGATCCTAATCTGCTCTTCACTGTATAAAGGGAGAAATATGAACTGTCAGCCAAAATCTGTCATTTCTTCCTTCTCGGGCTCTCTCTCCTTGCATTTATCTCACTCACCCCATACTCAATACCAAGAGGTATATATCACCCTGTGAAGTATAATTTAAGTGTCTGTAAAACAATTTGCCTACTCATATAGAGGTATAGGGTTAGGGGTGCTGGAGACCCCAAAATACGAGCACTCCAGGTCCTGCCAATAGAATTCTACTCAAGCCTTCTCTCAGCCAAAGAAAAGCAAAGTTTATTAGAGATTTTCCATATTGGGTAGACTCTTAAGGAACCTCGGTATCTGTGACACTTGCATTGGGCAAGCCGGCCAGAATCATCTGACACAGAGTAAGTCTGAGCTAAATCATTCTCTAGCCTTCCTCCTTTCATGGAGGCAAGATGGGATCTCAAGCACCCCTAATCCTATACCTCATCATTTTATGATGACCCTCTTCATTTTTTTCTTTTTTTGGAGGGCAATTGGGGTTAAGTAACTTGCCCAAGGTCACACAGCTAGGTTTTTGTTTGTGTGTGTTAAGTGTCTGAAGCCAAATCCGAACTCAGGTCCTTCTGACTCCAGGGCTGGCACTCTACTCACTGTACCACCTAGCTGCCCCTAACCTCTTCATTTTTATGGTTCCCTAACTGTGCACTAAAAAAGAAAAGATAAGGAAGAATTTCTTCTAGCTTCCAGAGTGGTTGCCACTATCACTGTTCCCTTCTCACTTGCCCCTACAGAAGGGTCATAATCACACAGAACCAAACTTCCTGTTCTAGAAGATCATTATCAGGACCCTTCTAATCAGTGTCCTATAGTGTAATGAGCACTGGACCAGGATTCCAGAGGCCTGGAGTAGCTCGATGTGTACTCTAGACAGATCCCTTTGCCTTGGGATCTTGTTTCCCCTGTTGGTAAAATGAGGGAGTTGCCATAGGTGATCCCTCAGGTTCTTACTTCTAAGAGTCTCTGTTTTGAGTCAGTTTATAGTTAACTTTTAATCATGGCATAACAGAAGAAAGAAAACAGACACTTTCTATTTCACTTGTGACGTGTTGCCAGTCCTTATGCTATTGTCTTGAGAAGCTTCAACCATTTGTCTTTATAGAGGCCCTTGGTGTCTTGTTCTGCTTTGATAACAATATAGGTTAAGATGGTGATAGGCAGTTAGGTGGTGTAGAGTGCTGGGCCTGGAATCGGGAAGTTCAGATCCTGAGTTCAGATCCAGCCTCAGATTCTTAATAGCTATGTGACCTAGAGCAAGCCACTTAGCCCTGTTTGCCTCAGTTTCCTCATCTGTAAAATGAGCTGGAGAAGGAAATGGCAAGTATCTTTGCCAAGAAAGCTCCAAATGGGGTCATGGAGAGTCAGACACAACTGAAAATGACTACACAACAAAGGAATAGGCTAGTGTGAGAGAACAGAGCATGAATGAGCGACCTAAACTGGGTCATCATGCTGGCCAATGTATCATCCTGCTTAAATGAAAAGATTTTGTGTTGTTTTCTTTAAACAAAAGCAAACCTAAAAATAATAGATCCTGATTCATAGGACCCTGGTAGTCACATACCATTGGGGTCTCAGAAGTTTAACATCCATACCTGGCCCCCTAGAACTTGGGGGATGAAACAAAGATGAGAATTAAAGGGAAATTGGACCAGAGAGTTAGGCCTGTTAGGGACCTTAGAAGAGCCCAAGCTTAACACCCTCATTTCCCAGATGAAGAAGCTAATGTTAAGAGAACTTAGAGCCCAGTGTTCATTACACAATTGGACACTGATCAGAAGGGCCTTGATAATGATTTCCTAGAACATGAAGGTCTGTTTTGTGTGACTATGACCCTTCTATACAGGCATGTGAGAAGGTAACAGTGGCAGTGACTACCACCCTGGGAGTCAGAATATTCCACAAGTTATAGATTACTCAAGGTCACAGCATAAGTAAGTCATGTCTGAGGCTGGATTCAAACTCAGGTCTTCCAAAGTCCACGTCCTGTACTGTCTACATTGCTTCTCAGAAGAGAAAGGGATATCAGAAAGGCAAACATGAAGCATGTCTTCCCAGCTTCTTATTTTTCTGAATAGTTTCCTTCAGTGGAGCATAGGCAAGTCAGCCGCAATGTGGGCGATTTCATTCGCTGTCTTCCCTCTTCACTGCCTAATTGCCTCTGAAAGCTGGGCAGGACCTTCTTTCTGCTCTATTACATGAACCTGGAGAGTCACTGCTTTCAAGAATTATTATGAGAAGCTGTTGTAATTAAAGCAAGTGTAACAGGAAGGCACTGTTTGGTAGCCTCCCACTGGAAGCAGTGTCAGACTTAGGGGTGGAGAAGAAGAGGTTATCTGAATTTCACATCCTTTAGCTTTCTTATGCACTGCAGGTACCTTCCAACTCATATTTCTTTTTTTCTTTCTTTTCCAGGTTGGATAATAGATTTAAGTTTAAAATGACCATTGAAATGAAGGTATTTTACTACATGGGCATCAGATATTTCATTATATGTATCATTTCATTTCCTCTTGCATTTCCTTACATAATTCAGAATTTGAATGAATCTGAGAGGTCAGAGGATGATAGATTTAGAGTTGGTGAGATCACCTAGTCCAATTGACTCATTTTACAAATGAGTAAACTAAGAGAGCCCCAGAGAAAAGAAGTGACTTACCAAAGGTCACCCAGCTAAATTAAGTAGCAGAGCTTCAGGGTTTTAATACAGACCTTTGGATACCAGGTCCAACTCTCATTCTCCTATAATCTGCTACCTATATGTGATGCTGTGATTGTGTTTGACTTATTTTAATTTAACTTATAAACTGCATTCTTTGAGTCTCAAGTGATCAGGAACCACATAGTATTTAGGAGGATACCTGAGTAACCTGGACTGCAGACACTCTGAACCCAGTAAACCTTGAGGTGTTCAATTATAACAGAGCAGAGTTATAAGAAAAGTAACTTACATCCAAGCTCTAAATCTATTCCCATATGATGCTGTTATGGTAACTAAAGAGAAATATCTGGCTCTCAGTAGGCATTATGAGGTAGTATCATTGTATAATAGAAAGAACCCTAATTTTAGATCTAGAATCAGATCCCTGCCCTTATACTTACTAATTTATATAAACTTTCACCTCTCCAAGTCTCGGTTTCCTCATCTGTAAAACAGAGATAATACTTTCTATTAAATACTTGGTACTCCATTAAGTTCATGTTCTCCTTAAGGGCAGGGACTTTCACCTCCTTTTGTATCCCCAGTGCTTAGCACAGTGCCTGGCACATAGTAGGCTCGTAATAAATGTTTATTAATTGATTGATTGATACTTGTAACCTGTTCCTTAGAACAGGTGCCTTGCAGCTTTATCTCCTTGTGAAGAAAGCCCTATAGAATGTGTTATCAGAAATTTCATCAATATACATTTATTAAAGGTGCATGTGCTGTTCTACTAGAGGTGAAAATTACCATGCCAGGGAGAAGTTTCTGGAATTCTGTTGATTGGAAATCTAAGTCTGCAACAAATTCATGTGGGACAAGTCAGTTTGGAAGATACTTTTGCCTGCTTTGAGTGTTGATAATTTTCCTAGACTTTCCTGTATCCATTTGACAGAGCAGGGTCTGGGACATTGAGAAAAGGATCAGAGTGAAGGAGCTATTAGGGAAAGGGAGGTAGACATAGACAGAACAAGTGAGCATTAACACTTACAATGTACAAGGTAATAGGCTAAGTGCAGAGGATATATATAGAAGTAAACTGCTCTAATGGGCAAAGACCACATATAAAGGGGTGATGAAAAGGGTAGTAAGGATGGGAGGAAGGAGAAAAAGGCACCTAATGTGGGGACATGGCAAAGAGTTATAGGAGAGCTAGAAGTCTTTGTTTCCAGTGAGGTGGAGATGGTCAGAGGATGAGGCCATGGAAAGAGGCTGCAGGAAGTAGGCAGTTGAAGTTATCTCTAATTCTGAGATTTCGTTAGTACGTGTATAACCTATATCAGATTGCTTGTCGTCTGGGGAAAGGGAGGGGAGATTTACTAGCTGTGTGACCTTGGGCAAGTCACTTAACCCCAATTACCTTTCCAAAAAAAGAGAGAAAAGTCTCCCATAGTCTCCCAGTTCTTGAGTCTACTCAATTCTCATGACCTATTCCTCCATTCCAAGCTAGCTAGACAAAAAGATGATGTCATGCCCTTGAGTGACATCACTCACAAGTGTTCCACTTCTTTTGTTCCACAAAAATGAATGTCGAAAATTGTCTTTACATGTAAAGACAAAATAAAAAACTGTTTAAAAGCAAAAATAATATACTAAAATACTATTTTTAAAATCATATTAAAAATAAATTATTATAAAAAAAGATTGCATAAGCATACACCTTATGGGGACCAGAGGAAGAGCCCTATCGCTTGAGCATGTTCTGAGAAGATTCTATGTAGGTATGAAATTGTAACGATTTTCTTTCTCCAGTGATGTACTCCTAATGGGGTACTGACTAACATTACAATTGACATACCAGTCCAGCTAAATAGCAGTTTACAGAGGGAGGAAAGTCCATCTTCCTAAATGGAGGACTTTCTAGATAAGAGTTCTTAAGAATTATGGAACCTGGGAACTGGGTGGGTTATAGAATCTGGGGGTTGAGATGCTATGAGGCAATAACTTTAGGTAGAAAATAAAGCAATTTTCACAACCAGACCCCAAATCTAGTTGCTTTGGAGGTTTTGTTGGTTGCTGTTTACAGAAATTGCATTCTAACAGCTGTTGGGGTGCTGGTTCCCTCTGTCTCTTTTTTGTTGCCACCAGTTTTTGCCTGGAGTCATTTCTTTGCATGTGCTCTATCAGCCTTTTCAGCTAATTAAACCTGTGACTAAACTCAAATACTACTTTACTCAGTAGGAAAGCAGTAACTTTATAGAAGGCATTAACCTCACAAGGTTGTACCAAATGAAAATACATAAAAGCCCCGGAAGGATTCTTGGATTACAGGCTGATCCCTACCAGTACAATGAAAGAAGCTGAGAATGCTTAGGAGATGCCTTTCTAACCTTGTGAAGTTATCTTTTTTGTGATATTTCTAAATATGCCCTTTTAGAAGTCTTGCAGTATCAAACTTGAACCTCTGCTGTCAGAGATGGGATGGGATCATGGGCTGAGTGAATTCCCTGTGAATAATTGTGATAGAAAGACTATTGTGCTTGGAGTGAGGACACCAGGGTTTGAGTCTTGACTGATAGTGGTGGGGGAACTGGAATGTTCTTTGTTCCTCATTTCCACTTCCATACCATCCCTCTACCCCCATCACTTGGCAACCTTTAAGGTTCCCACTATTTGAATTTATCACCCATTTTAGATGGCTATTGTCTGTTGATACCCAGAGCATTCCCCTTCCTTCCTACCTCAAGATGTTCAATGCCTGGATCACAGTCTTTGTCTCCTCCTGTTGTCATATTAGGAGATTTCTGTACACACAATGGTGCTCCCTCAAACTTCATAGTCTCCCAGTTCTTGAGTCTACTCAATTCTCATGACCTATTCCTCCATTCCAAGCTAGCTAGACAAAAAGATGATGTCATGCTCGAGTGACATCACTCACAAGTGTTCCACTTCTGTGTTCATACACTTGCTCTATGTAATCATAATCATTCTATTTTCCCTTCTGTATTATGATCTCCCCCCCAACCCTATTCTTCATTTTCACCTTGACTATCAATCTCTTTACTACTTAGATCTTTCCCAAACTATCACCTCTACATTGGCCAAACTCTCCTCCATCCCCCATCTCAATGCTTTAATCAGTTCAACTTTGCACTATCTTCTGTGCTCAAATCCCTTGTCTCTCATCCTGTCATCATTAATGATGTGAAGTACTCTCAACATTTGTTACTTTTGCTCCTATTCACATGCTACAGAATAGAATTATAAGAAGTTGCAATACCATGCTGACAAATTTATGTTACATGATCTGAACTGAGCCCTCTATTGGAGCAATGCAATCTTTTTGTACCTTCCAGATTGATCCACACCTTCTCACTATAGTAGCCATTTTTACCTTTTCATTCCTCCTCAAACCTTCCATGGAACTCCCTACACCCACCCTCTCATATGAGAACCTCAACACATACCTCACTTAAAAGTGTAGGCCATTCACCAAGAGCTCCCTCTTCTTCTCATCTCACATGACTGACATGTCTCTCTCCACCCCCACTCTCTTTGTTATCATCTTTGCCTCTCTTGAAGAGGTGGCCCTTTCCTTGCCAATGCAAACTCCTCTATGTGCACCCTTGAGCCCATCCCTTCCCATCTTCTCCAAAAGAATGCTGCCTCTACCATCTCCATTGCAATCTTCAATTTCTCCTTTTCTACTGACTTCCTTCCCACTGACTGTAAACATGCCCATGTGTCCTCCATCCCTAAAAATACCTTATTTGATTGGCCTATCCCTTCTATCATTCTATCTTTCTTGTCTAAACTCTTCAGTGAAGCTATCTATACTTGGTGCCTCCACTTCCTCTTCTGTCAGTCAATTCTAAACCCTTTTAAATCTGACTTTTGTTTTCATTTGACTGAAGCTTTTCTCTCTTTTTTTTGGAAAGGTAATTGGGGTTAAGTGACTTGCCCAAGGTCACACAGCTAGTAAGTATTAAGTGTCTCAGGCCAGATTTGAATTCAGGTCCTCCTGACTCCAGGGCTATTTCTTAATAGCCAGATCTACTGGTGTTTTCTCACTCTTTAGCTTTCTTGACTATTCTGCAGCCTTTGTTAATCACCATCTTCTCCTAGCTGTTCTTTCCTCTCTAAGTTTTCCTGACTCTACTCTCCACTTGTCTGAACATTCCTTTTCAGTTTCCTTTGCTTATTCTTTATCTAGATCACACCCATTAACTATGGGTGTCCCCCAAGGCTATGTCCTTGACCCTATTCTCCTCTTCTTCAATACTTTATTGCTTGGTAATCCCTTCAGCTCCCAATGAGTCCAATTATCACTGATATCTATGCAGTTGATTCTCAGATCTATATGTCTAGCCTTATACTCTCTCTTGAGCATCAGTTTCCTATCTCCAGCTGCTTCTTGGATAGCTCAACTGAATTATTAAGAATCTCAAACTCAATACATCCAAAACAGAACTCATTAACTTATTCCCTTACCCCCTCCCACACTATCCTATTACTATTGAGGGCAATACCATCCTCCCAGACTCTCAAACTCAGTGTCATCCTCAACCCCTCTCTCAAATTTATATGTGTGTGTGTGTGTGTGTGTGTGTGTGTATATATACACACACACACATATAGTATGTATATATGTGTACACACGTGTGTATATGTATGCATATATTCATTTATGTGCATATATGCACATACACACACATATATATGCATATACACATAGTATGTGTGTATGTATATATACAATAGGATGCCAAGTCTTAAAATGTTCACGTTTCTAACATCTCTAGTATATATCCACTTCTCTCTATTCCCACAGTCATCACCAGGTGCAGACTCACATCACCTCACACCTGGGCTATTACAATAGCCTCCTAGTCATCTCCCTGCCTCATCTCTCCTCACTCCAATCCATATTCGCTGCCAAAATAATTTTCCTAAAATGCAAGCCTGACTATGACAACCCTTCCCCCCCACCACCTTACTCAATACCAGTGGTTCCTGATTACCAGCAGATCAAATCTAAGAGTGGCCTATTTGGTATTTAAAGCCCTTCACAATTCCATACCTGTGCACTAACCAATCCTTATGCCTACAGTGTTCTCCCTCTTCAGCTTTGCCTACTGTTGTCCTTGGCTTTCTTCAAGACTTAGATGAAATCCCAGCCTTCTATATGAGAACTGGCCCAGTTTTTTCTCAATTACACACACATACATGCACACACGTACACACTCGTGTGCACACACTCACATCAGTGCTTTCCTTATGAAATTACCTTCCATCTGCTCTGCACATATCTTGTATGTACAGAGCAGTTTGCTTGTTGTCTCCTCTGTTATAATGGGCTAGAATGCCCCTTGAGTGCAAGGACCATATTTTTGCCTTTCTTTACACACCCAGTACTTAGCACACTGTCTGATACATGGTAAGTGCTTAATAGATGTCCATTGATTGCTGCTTACTACCTGTAGAACTAAGCAGAAGTCAGTTTTTAACACTTTTAGACTCAGTCTCTCCCTATCTAAATTGGCATTAATAGCATTTGTACTACATACCTCACAGAGTGGTTGTTGGGAGGAAGATACTTTATAATCTAAAATGTGATCATGTATTTGTTTTAAATTATTTTCATAATAGAAGTAAGAGCAATTTTCACTATTACTCCCTTTGCTCACTTTTTCAGACTATATTATCATCTTTTCCACATCTCACCATCTTCTCCACAAAAAATAATATAATCTGGGCAATTAGATGGTGTGGTGAACACTGGCCCTGGAGTCAGGAGAACCTGAGTTCAAATCCTGACTCAGACACTTGACACACTTATTGGCTGGGTGACCTTGGGCAAGTTACTTAACCCCAATTGCCTTGCCTTCCTCCCTCCATACCCCTCCCAAATTATCTACTTTATCAAAAATCTTGCTAAAATCTAGATAAACTATATTCATACAATTTCTCTGGTTCACTAGTTTAAAAATCCTAGTGTAGCATGACCCATTCTTAAGAAAGCCTTGCTAGCCCTTGGTAATCAAGGCTTCCTTTCCTAGATGTCAGAACCTAGATTCAGATTTTGGTTTTACCATTTCCTAACTGTGACCATGAACAAGACACTAGAAATATCTCTGAGCCTCAGTTTCCTCACCTGGTAAATGGGGATAATTATAGCTGCAGGGCTTGTTTCATGAGGTTGTTCTGAGGTCTAAGTAGTATAAGGTGTGGTGGGAACTTTGTAAATTTTAAAGTGCTATATAAATTTAATTTATTATTGAGTTATTCTATGTCATATGTATAGTGTGTGGCAGAGGCAGAATATGAAACCAACATGCTTTGACTCAAAATCTGATAGGTTTTGTGGACAGAGCACTGGGCCTAGAGTTAGGACAACCTCAATTCTAATCCCACCTTAGGCACTTATTAGCTGTATGACCCTGGGCAAGTCACTTAACCCTGCTTGCTTCAGTTTCGTCATCTGTAAAAGAGGGGAAATAATAGCCCCTACTTCCCAGAGATGTGAGGATAAAATTAGTTGACATTTGTACTACACTTAGCACAGGGCCTGGCACATAACAGAAGCTTCATAAATGCTTCTTCCCTTCCCTGCTCCCCTCATAATTTATTACTCCTTCCTTTGCTCCATATGACCTCTTCCTTCATTTAGTATTACATATCATAATAGTTGTGTGTCATATTGTCCCTACTAGACTATAAACTTAATGAGGGTAGAAATTCTATCTTAATTAATCATTATAGCTCTGCCCATCTACCCTGAGCTCAAATGTTTGAATTGAATAAAAAAGAGTAAAAATATCTAATTATGATTTCCCAGGTCTCATATATCTGATCTTGCCCTCTTTGCCACCACTGTTTAAGGCCTTCTCTTTACTTTCTCAAATCCATAGGTGACACAAAGCTTGTGCTTTGGGCTGCCCAGTGCCTTCTGTCAGACTCCTGCCTCTGGCTCTCCCCAGCAATATTTCTGATTTGGGCCCTGGTCTTCTTGCCCTTCAATCAGCAGAGACACTAGGAATGGACCACCCAAGCCCTGTCACTGCAGAGTTGTTTACTCTCCTCCATTAACAGTGGCACTGTGCACTATTAGCAATTTTTTAAAGATTTCTCCTGTGTTCAATCTCATAGGATATTCATGTGGGCAATTTACTCTCTTATTAGACCTCAGGAAAGTGACTGAACAAGCTGTAGGGGGGAAAAAGTAATTCTTTTGCAGGAGTTTGTTAATCTTCATTAATGAAGATTTAAAACTCATGAAAACAGTTGTGTTCCTGTGCTCTGTTTTTAAAATTCCCATTTCAAAACTGAAAACATGATCTAGAAAAAAAATTGAGGATATCCATCTAAATAGGCTTCTGTCTCTTTACTCCCCTCACCCTCTTCTGCTTCCTCTTCCTCTGTAAAGGCCAACGCAAGTACTTTATGCTATATCCGCTTGTTTCTTTTTGGATTTCTAATAGAATTTAGCTTAAATTCCTGAATTTCACAAGCCAAGTGATAATATGGCCCAAGATATTGTTTTTCATTAGCTGAGCAGGCACTTTAATTAGATTAGATACAAACATGGCAAACTTAAATATAATATATTCCTTATATTAAGGCAATATTCTACTCCTCCCCAGTCCCATCCTGCCAAGTACCGACCCCCACACACATACCAGGTTAGAATGTGGTTCTTCCCTCCAAGAAAAGAAACAGGAAGGGAGAAGAAGATGGCACAGTAGAACCTAATTCCTAAGTCTTTTTTTTTTATCAGATCTACAAATTGCTTATTTTGGCAAAGCATATTCTTCTCTGCTTATTCATCTGTGAAATTAGTATGCTGCTGTTACTACTTCATAGAAAATATTAGCAAACTATAGGTTGAGAGTTGGAACAGACCTCAAAGATCATCTGGTCCAACCGTGAGCTGCCCCATGAGTCCCTGCTCCAGTAGACTGCACAAGTCGTCATCTTGCTTCCACTTGAATTCTTCCCATGACAGAAGTCCTCATCCCCCAAAGTAGGCCATTCTACTTTTAGACAGCTTGAATTGGTATTGGTATCCTTATTCTGATCTAAAAAGCTGGTCTTTCTCCTCCTCCTCTCTCGATCATAGTTTTAGAGCTGGAAGAGATGTCAGACTTCATCTAATCCAAGTCCCTCATTTTCAGGATGAAAAAATAGACCCAGAAAGGTGAAGTCATTTGCCTAAAGTCTCACAGTTAATATGTGACCAAGTCAGAATTTGAACTCAAGTCTTCCAACTCCAGAGTGCTAGACTTGGAGTCACCAAGAGAAAGGGGAAAGGGAAGAGAATAAGCATTTATTAAGCACCTTCTCTTTGCCAGATATTCTGCCTCATGCTTTACAAATATCATCTTATTTGATTCTCACAACCCTGAGAGACAGGTGCTATTATTATCCTTATTTTATAGTTGAAGAAACTAAGGCAGACAGAGGTCAAGTGACTTGACTGGGCTTCCACAGCTAGTAAGTGTCTGAGAGTGGATTTGAACTTGTGTCTTCCTGACTCTAGGCCCAGCACTCTACTGTGCCACCTAGCTGCTCCTCAGCAATGGGCAGCTTTGAATCAAGATCTAGACTTAAATCCCACCTCTTACATACACTAGCCATGCAACCCCAGACAAGTTATTTAACCTCAGTGCGTCTCAAATAATTCCCCAAGGTTTATATAATTCAATTTCAATCTGTGTTGGTGGAGGGAGTTTTCACACCTCACAACTTACATCACTTCTCACACCTAGGATTTCCCTCGCTGTCAAAAATCACAGATCCTTCTCATACTCAAATATATTTTGTATTTACTTCTCTCTGTGTATATTGTATCCCCCACTATGAAGCAACTTCCACTAATTGGTGTTAATTCTGTTTTTAGCTGCCAAAAAAAGAAAATCTAATTTTATTTTACATGAAAACCCTTCAAATATTTGAAAACTGCCATCATGTCATCTCTACTCCAGGCTAAACATTTCCAGTCTCTCCAACTAGCCCTTGTATGTCCCCAGCCCTCTCACCATTGTGATCTTCTTTCTCTGGAAACATTCCATCTCATCAATGTCTTTCTAAAAAGCTGGAATCCCTGACTAAACACAACATTCCAGCTGCGGTCTGAATAAGGAAGAGGGCCCATGATTATCTTCCAAAATAAAAGATTATGTATTAATTAAGTTGTTCTTGCTTATAGGGTGGCAAAGAGGGAACATGGGAAAGCACAGATGAGGCAGGGAGACATTAGTACCCTTTATAAACGGGAATCAAATCAATCGAAATCCTAAATCCTACTGATTCCTGAGACCAAATTCTTGTTGTGGTAAAATAGTGGTTTATGAAACAGGAGTTGCTCTGCCTTGCTGGTGATTATGGCAGTTAGAAGTTTATTGATGATGTCCAGGAAATGTACTTGATCCATGGCTTATGAAAAGATGGCTAATCTGAAAAAGAATGAGGAAAACACACCTTTCTTCCTTCATTATAGACGTGGGAAACTATGGGTATCGAATATTGCCTGAATTATTAGACATTATCAGCATCTTTGGTTGGTTTTGTAGAACTGCTTTCTTTTTATCTTAAAAAACAAACATTGTTTCAAGCCAACGTGAGGTGAGGTAGGGGATGCATTCAGAAATAAATGTGATGATAATACAACAATAGAAATAAAAACAATCCCAGCATGCTTTGGGATGCCACTTTCCTTTCTATTTGGTTCTAGTGCCTTTATTTTTTTGTAAAATTTTAATTGTAGTGAGTAGGGCTCTAAGCAGCCATAGCACCCAGCTGAAATGGCACAAAGCCCCATTTCCACAAAGACTGACAAAGACGAGTTGCCACATAATTTAACCAACCAGCAGGAAGATTAGAAGACAAAAGGCCATTCCAGCAAAATCCCATCAAATTCATCCTCACCCTATGTCTGGTCCTATCTGGTCCATTTCGAGGTGCCCTACTCTGTAATACCAAAGTACATGCTGGTAGAGGATTCAGCTTGGAAGAGCTTCAGGTGGCTGGCATCCATAAAAAAGTGGTATAGACCATTGGTATCTCTGTGGAGCCTTGTCACCAAAATAAGTCTATAGAGTCTCTCCAGGCAAATGGGCAGCAGCTGAAAGAATATCATTCCAAGCTGCTCCTCTTCCCAAAGAAACCATCTGCACCCAAGAAGGGAGATAGCTTTGCTGAAAAAACTCAGCTTTTAGGACCAGTTATGCTCTTCCGAAGTGTTTACAAGAAGAGAGAGCTCACATTGTTACTGAAGATGAGAAGAATTTCAAGGTGTTTGCCAGTCTTTGAATGGTTTGGGCCAATGCCCATCTTTTTGGAATCTGGGCAACACAAACCAAGGAAGCTGTAGAACAGGATGTGGAGAAGAAAAAGTAAACATATTCTGAGAACCTTCAATAAAAATAAAACAAAGTCTAAAAAAGAAAAGGTGGCAAAAATCATTCTTTTTTAACTCAGACAATAGAAATTTCTCAGAGTCACACAGACCAAGCCTTGAAATTAAATGTGGACTGAGTGATCAGCATTTGCCAACTGATTTCCCAGCAAATGCTGAGTTTTTGCTGTGGTGAAATATGATGCCTCTTTTAACTGTAGCTGGATCATCATTCTCCATAAGACATCCAGCTGAAGATGTGCCCACTCCAGGGTAAAAAAAATAGCTTTTGTTTTCCCTCCATGTTTTCCTGCTGGAAAGAAAAATGCTAGTTTAACTCCCTTTGTTCAAATGGGAGGAAACAAGAGATTTGTTACCTTTTTAATGTAGCTGTCACCACCCAAATAATTGAATCAATTTTATAGCGATACAAAATGCAATGAGTTCCACCACAGTCCTGCCTTCAAAATGCTTATACTCTACTGAGTCAAGTTATTTCTCTCCTTCTGCCTCACCTACAATATCTAAAAACCAAACATCTGAGGATCTCATCCATTTTTAAAAAATGAACAATATGAAAATATGATATATTATGCTAGCTTTGCTCTTCTTTGTTATACTACACTACACTCTATTATGCTGGATGGTAATCCAGCGGATTTTCCTGTGTTGCTTGAGATCACTCTGTTTCATACTGTCATCTCAGATTCCTTAATTTCCTCCCTTGTAAAACAGACTAGGCAAGGTATGATTGTGATGGTTATTTTCTTCCTGTCCTTTTTTTTTTGATGACTTTGTGGCCAGCAACGTAAAAATGAATAAATGGTTTATTTTCTTCATAGCAACTGGTGGCACTTTGTTATGTTTTGTTTACCAAGCAATAGCCTACTTCTTTCAGGAAGGAGGAAATGATTAAGTCTCCTCAGCCAGTTTGACTATTAAAGGACACTGACTGTATTAGGAAATTCAAATAGTAATAGCTTTGCCACACCATAGTTTTATGGTGGCATTAATTGCCTTTCTTGGTATACTAGGGGTTTCTGGGAAAACAAGGGTTCTAGAGTTCCTGGTAAGAAATGGTGAGTAATTCAAACAGACTAGAGCAGTGCTCTGGTTTCTCTGGCAGAGACTAACCTGACAAGAGAAAGGTGCCAAGCTTCACTTTCTTGGCAAAATGCAATTGTTTAGATTGTTTTTGTTCATTTGGCAAAGCAGCTCCCTTCTACTAAAGCTCGGAATTCAATGGAGAAGGGACACAAATGAATTGGTGGAGAGTCTCCCTGCTCTTCTTTTGTGCCCCCTATTGTGATAGGAACTGTAGTCATAGCTAACAATCTAGAACAGAGGGGCAGCTAAATGGTATGGTGAATAGAGCACTGGCCCTGGAGTCAGGAGGACCTGAGATCAAATTCAGCCTCAGACACTTGATACCTATTAGCTGTAGGACCTTGGGCAAGTCACTTAATCCTGATTGCCTCACCTCCTCCCTCAAAAAAAAAAAAAAGAAAAAAAAGAAAAACAATATAGGACAGAGAAAAGCCACATTTTCAAGGTAATGTGCGAAATCAATAAGTTCAAGGCACAACTAGATAGATGCATACACAACTAGATAGGGGGATGCAAACATTTATTAAGTATTTACTGTGGACTGTGCAGTGTACTAAGCACGAGGGATTCAAATACAATCCAGGAAGACAGTCCCTGCCCAAGATGCTCATGTTCTAATAGGGGCGACAGCATCAAAGGGAGCTAATGGGAGGAGTTGTCATGGAAAATAGTGGCCAGGAAGTGAAATAGAGACTTGGTTTCAAGCAACATAAGATAAAAGCTAATCTGTTAGAGCTCTGGGTGATGCTATGGGCAGTATCCAAGGTTGCTATGGGAAGGAGGTACAGATGATAACTAGGGTGGAGGCAGCAAGGTTTGGCTCTGGTAGACAGCAAGTGGCATTCACATAACATTCTTTCATTTACTTTGTCCCACAAAATTCCTGTGAGATCACTGTCACAGAGATTATTGTCTGCATTGTACAAATGAAGAAAGTGAGGCTTAGGGTAGAACCAAGATGGTCTATTAGAGGCAGCAATCCAGCTGAAGTCTCTCAACAGTGCTCTCCAAACAACTTTAAAATAATGCCTCAGATCAAATCTTGGAGTGGCAGAGCCAACAAAAGGTCAAGATAAGACTTTTTCCAGACTAAGAAAACTTAGGTGGTTGGTAGGAGAGGTCTGTGAAATGGGGTGGAGGTCTCTCCAGAGTGCAGATACTTGGTGACAACAAGAGTGACCACAGCAACAGTAGCAGCTTCAGGAGCTCTTAAGTAAGGGAGTCAAGACAACTGAACAAAAATAGATTATGGGGAACCCTTTGAGGGCACTGGGTGCAGCTGGCACTAACTAGCAGCTCTATTGTTGATACACAGTTCTGGGTTGCAGTTCCAAGGTAGAAAGGAGTGCTGATGGTAGGTCATAAGGGAACTGGGGCCCTGGTCCCACTTCCAGGGCCAAGAGGGATTCTAGTGCTTGTAGATTCAGGGGAGCAAAGACCCACCCCAGAGCACAGACCAAGGGACCAATGATCACAGCTCTCTGGATCATACCACCTTGGAAACACCAAAAACTTTAGACCCCCTGAACTAGTTCTGAAAACCATGACATGAAAAAGCCTTAAATGAGTACCTCCACTGCTGCTTCTTCCTCTTCCTCCTTCTTTTCCTCCTCCTCCTCCTCCTCCTCTTCCTCACCATCACCAGCATCATATTCCTCCACCTCCTCTTCCTGCTCCTTTTCCTGCTGCTGCTGCTTCTTCCCCCATTCCCTTGGAGTGGAGCATCCTGGTGCCTCTTTTGTGAAGGGGTAGCTGAGGAGACGCCTGGACTCTCCATGGCCAGTGAGAAGCTGAAGGAAGGAGTCAAGGCTGAAAACAACAACCATATTTATTTGAAGGTAGCAGTGCAAGATGATTTGGTAATGCAATTTAAGATTAAGAGGCACACACCACTTAGTAAACTAATGAAAACCTATTGTGAACAACAGGGTTTGTCAAAGAGGCAGATCAGATAGATTCCAATTTGATGGACAACTAATCAATGAAACAGACACACCTGCACAGTTGGAAATGAAGGATGAAGATACAATTGATGTATTCCAGCAGCAGACAGGAGGCGCTTACTGAAAAGAGAATCTACAACTCTACTCCAGAACTGTGCTTCCAAGGAAAGCAACATATTCACAATTAGCCAAGATTTGGTTCATCCTCATCCTGACTACTGCAGTATAGTTTTCTCTCTTCTTTGAGTCCCTTCCCCCATTCCTTTATTGTAAGTAAAGTAACTGGTGTATGGCATAGGCATAATTAATATTTTTTTAACTAAATGGCCAATGGTATGTTTTGATCAACATCAAATGGAATGGGGAGGGGAAAAAACAAACTGGTTCTGTGAAAATATCCCTTTTCTCCATTAGTGATATGCTCATTCAACTTTAATCTTTATATTCTAGTAAGTTATTTTGCTCTCACTGTTTAAAAAATAATAATCCGGGGGCAACTAGGTGGCATAATGAGTAAGAGCACCGGCCCTGGAGTCAGGAGGACCCAGGATTGGTTCCAGCCTCAGAAAATGAGCACCCACACATAAATAATGACTGGCCATGTAACCTTGAGCACATTACTTAACCCCAATTGCTTAAAAAAAATAACCTGAAAAAAAAATTTAAATACCTTGTTTGAATGGATAATTTCAATGTTTTTCTTTTATCATAAAACCAAGGACAATTTTATACCTTTTTTGTATGTAGCTGTTACATGTAGGACAAATTCTGTCTCTTGGTAGGGATAAACTACTATAAGGAAATTAATCCTAGATAGTCTTTTCTTAAAGTCAAACATCTTGTTTAAATAAACTTCCTGTTTAAAATGAAAAAATAAAATAAAAAACCTGAAACTTGGGACAGTTCCTCTCTACCTCCAGATAAGCATTATTCAACTTAACATAAAGTTCAAAGTCAAGAAATAGTCTGGGAAAATGAACAAACAATAAAAAAGAACTTGACCATAAAAAGCTACTAACAACAAGACTCAAACTCAGAAGACAATAAGGTGAAAACAGCTCTAAGCAAAGTCTCAAAAAAAATGCTAATTGGACCAAAGCCATACAAAAATTCTTGGAGGAGTTAAAGAAAGAGATAAGTGATAGAGGAAATTTTGGGAAAAGAAATGAAAGTGATGCAAGAAAATTATGGAAAGAGAATTATTATTGTTTGTCCTTTATTTTCAAAGAGGATCAATATCATTATGGGGTGATGTCTTGACTTGAGCATGAATTGGATTTAAGTGAGGTAGAGTTAAACAAAATTGTGATCCCCATTCTCTCTTCTAGAATCAGCAAAGTCCAGTGGCAAGACAAAAGTCAAGATGACTGGTGATGGCCCAGGCTGCAGTGCATGACCTTGGTGTCTTCTGTGTCTGATAAAGCTCTAAGTTCTCTGTGGCATCTTCTTCAGCCACCTTCATTGCTGTTGGAACAAATTGTTCTCATCTACCCACTCTGCAAAGGAAGGTCTTCACATGCTTGAAGTAGACATCCCACTAACTCACCAACAGGTTTGAGGCCTGTTGGCTACCCTCAATCTGGTTTAGACCATTTGCTGAGATGGTTTTACTGAGTTGTGGCTGCTGCATGTGCTATGC